>VYXB01003959.1:116460-427866 GCA_013397135.1 Pachyramphus minor | reverse complement strand
TTTTTTTTTGGCTTGTACAATATATTATTAAAAATTTTAAATGAAATGAATCTTTTTCAGTCAGTAAATGAAATAAAGATCATTCTGGAGAAAACGTGTGCATTATTTTAACTGCAAAATAAATCATAATGAAGATGATATGTTTTCAGGCATGTAGACCAGTCAGTGTATATAAACATGCACCCAATCATTTACTTATATCCAGGCTTTGAGTAGTCGTTTCTCTAATAGCTTTCATGTTTTAAAAAATATTTTTCTTGGAAAATCTAGGTGACAGCTAAGCTGCATCCTTGGATAACCGATGGAAAATGAGCGGCAGTGGCAGGGTCTGGCTGCAGCAGAAACAAGCTGTGGGTGAGGGTCGGGGCTGGGCAGCAATTTGCAGAGGGAGGACTCCGAGGTAAAGTTTCCCTTGTCTCCTTTGCATATTCATGTGATGGACCTGGCTATTAAATCACAGTTTTGCTTTGCTTTCTTAACAGATTCCACTGGGTTAATTATGTGGAAAAATTGGTATCAGCATATATAACATATATCCAACTCTTCTCTTGTAATAAATTAAAAATTCCTTTAAAATTCCCATTATTTTGTCTTTTTCAAAAAAAGACTCAAAGGTAAATGTTGATTTTAATATGGCTGTGGTGATTGTCCCAAAAGTTTAGTGGATAGAATACCCACATATCTTTCAATGAATACTTATGAGCTATTGATTAAAAAAAGTAGTTGCAGAGCTTGTGGTGGTATTTGGGAGGCTGTATAGACATCTTTATATTAAATGTATTCACAGCACCTCAAAAGATCATGCTGGAACTGTAAATTGTAGCCCTCTAGCAAAAGTTTAATGTTTATTTAAAGGGGGCAGCTTTCTATTACATTGTTTGAACAGATCTCCTCAGACAATGATCATAACCTCGTTCCCTTCTCCTTCACACAGGTTATGATATCTATACTCTTCTTATCGCACATGACTTCACTTTTATGAGCTGTCTTGGGCTCTCACCTGATTTTATGCTTGAAGTCAAGAGGGATAACGTGAAGCCCTGAACAAAATGACAGCCTCAGATTTTTGAGAACTACTTGCAACGGTCAAATGTTTGAGCCCGGGCAGGGAGATGGGATTTTTATTTGATGCAGCCCCGGCGGGTGGAGGAGGGAGCTCGGAGGTCCCCGCTCAGTGTCAGCACTGGCCCATGTTGTGCCCTGGAACTCGTGCGGGGCGACGGGGCTCGGGTGCCCCTCGTACGGGGCTCCTGTGACCTTTGTTCTGGGGATGGGACGGCCCTGCCCTGTGCACAGGCTGGTGCTGTGTCGCTGCTAGGCTGGGTCTGACTCGCGATCCAGCGAACAGTCCCATCTCAAGCTCGTCTCGCTGCAGCTCAGGCAGCCCCACGTGCTGCCGAGGCGAATTGCGCTCGATACAAAGCTGCCTATATACGTAAAGAGGCATATTTTTTCCGGGCAGAGGTATCAGTCCATGCTGATTTTTGATGTACAGTTTAGAATCTTTGCTTTTGAGAATGTGACTTGCGGCTCCCTAATGTAAACATACAGAGTTTTTCACTCTAGATCTAAAAGCAGACATTTTTCAAAATGCCATTAGGCAGAAAAGCTTCATTCCAGATTTACATGTCAGGGGTGTTTTTTTTTGTTTTGTTTGTTTTTAATTTTCATTGACAATGTCTTTTGGATCTGTTATAGCCTATAACTTCAGCATTTTGGGGAAAGGAGTCTGAAATCTGCATCTAATCTGTACATACTATTAAAGACGAACTCACCAAAATAATCCAGCAAAAAGTTCAGATATTAAGTTGGTCACCGAATAGCTGCTCCAGCCTGTGTAAAACAGCTGCTATCCACTATATGACTAAGAAAAAAAAAAGTCTCCACCATCCTGATAAACAAATTTTAATACCAAGCTATTAAAAATTAATAATAATGTTACCCTTGAAAAATGTTTAGAAATATATAAGCAGGTTTTCATAGAAAGCATATTTAGACAAGAAGAAATGCCTCAGCAAGGAGGTAAAAAAGATCTCAGTCTGTACATCTTTGTGTGTATGGGAAAGACACGTAGGATCTGGTTCCCAAGCCCAGCAATTCCCTCTTACTCGCTGCGTTTGGTGAACTTGCAAGGGCAGCAATAACAATCCTGTACTACAGAGACTTCAAATCCTCTTCTATCTAGGTTCTCGTGCTGTGCTCTCATCACTGGGGTTTTGCACCTAGGAAGGGCTAATAGGTACTAATTATGATTATAGCAGCAGCTATTTTTGCTATACTTAGTGTGGTCCCATATGCTTAGGATTCTAGAAGACAAAGGGGACAAATTGAATGATTTTGGATGAAATGAAATTCATTTGCAGTGCTTTAATTCCTTAATCTAAGACTAAAGGGTGCATTGGATATGCTGGCCTAAGAGTGAATATGCACTGAGCCTCCTGGGGATTTTTTCTAATGTGAACTAGCCCCAAAATCTCAGAAAATAGTAGAAATAAGATTTTTATTTTCTTCCCCCACCCTCCTTTTATAATTTTTTTTTCCAGCAGAGTAAAATATAATTTTGCTATATTTATAAATCCATTCTCTAAATGTAAGGAGCTGAAGTGCATTTGTAATGTTATTGCAGATTTGAAAAATGCACACGGTAATGAGGAATGAAATTCTCCTCTGAAATGATTCCAGTGATTTCAGTGGAGTTAGGGCAGTGGGGAATTTGTTCCTTAACAAACTTGTTCAAATGGTACTGAAGTTTCATGCTGGAATATATTCACGAACATCTAGAATGTTTTACAAATGAAAAATTTATTAACTTGATTAAAATGTTTATATACTGTGCTTTCAGTATATATTTTTTTCATATGTTCTATAAAGAATTTAGTATAAATTCCTGAAAATTCTATGTCAATTTTCTAAAGGTACACAAATAAAGTAATACTGTTTCATGTATAAAAAGAAATTAATTGAAAGTCTAGACTTAATGTGACTAATTCCAAATTAAGGCACACTTTTAAAAATATTTTGCCAGGGAAAAAAAAAGCTAAGGTTCCATACTTGTGCACAGTTTCAATTTTTTTTTTGCCTCTCTCTCTTATTTTTTTTTTTTGCTGCAGGCTCAAGCATAATCTTATAATACCAATAAATGAAAAATATGCATTGAGGGAATCAATATACTGATTGTATGATTTTTTTTTTTAACAAGGTTCATTTTGTAGTGGCAGATTAATTTGTGTTTTACTTAACATAAAATTGTCTTTAGCCTTAATTCAGAGGTAAATCGCTCCTCTAAGACTTTTGATTTTGTTTTTAAATAATTAACACAGAAAAAGGAACTTTGAAACAGTTCAATTAATTTAACAACAATAGCCTTTTGAGGTATCAATACAGTCGCTTGCTCAATTCAAGAAATAAAATTAATGTGAACTAGATTTTAGTATATAACTGAGGGACACACCATCCTCACTACAGCAGGAAGCACTACCACTTTCAAAGACTAACTAAATCCCAGGAATATTCAGGTTTCCTCAAAAGCCTGTATTACTGAGTAATAATTTAAATTACAAGTAGCTATTAAAAAATCGAAAATTCAATGTGGAGAATCCTCCACTTAGGCAGGAGACGAAGAGATTTTTAAAGTTTTCTTTCCTAAAACAGGTTTTGTTTTTTATTTACCTTCCCCTTGCCCCCCCACATAGTGTTCCTATGGAATATATGCATCACAGCTACTTAAAAATTTGACAGTAAGAGCACAAATGTCAACTAAAGGACATTATTCAGCACAAAACATCTGCACCAAGATGTGAAATCATGGTAATACTATAAGGAATAAGCTGAGCAAAAATTCCTGTGTCTGATATTGTTACACAATTTTATATGATAAATAGCCAGAACAAATGTTCATCAGAATTGTGTTTTTGTTCTATCTTATTCTGCAAAACTAATTTGTGAATGACCCCAAAGATAGATGATTTGTTAATTTGCAGATGTCTCTCCACTTTCTTCCCTGTCTCTGGCTGTTTCAGGAGATTACGCATTTACTAACTGTATGTGCATGTATAAAATATCTCTCTCTTAGGCATTTCTCAATCACTCATCGTACCATGTTTAAGTGCTAAATATATGTATTAGGCACACACATGCCCACCCACAAATGCGAGATACATATACATATCTGCTAGCTAGACATTCAATTAAATATGTATTGTAAAAGGCATAAGTGATTTCAAAGATTTGAAGACAACCGTGATGACAGTATATATTACTGTTAAATTCACCAAGGCACATCTGCAAAACAGACTAGGGACTTATCTGTAAATCTTTTCTAGGAAGCTAAAGGTAAACATTATTTGTTTGCCAGAACAGTGTGGAAAAAATATTTATGATTTCAAGAAACAGTTAGTGAAACATTTGCTAAGGGAGTAGCAGTACATTTGCTTTTTAAATTAATTCATCTCAAGTAATCAGGATTTAGTTAAATGGACTAACGCCACTGAACGTTTCAGTCTGTCATTTGGGGTGTGAACACTGGCACTCAGAGGATACCTTTTAAGCACAATACATTTATGAACTCATTTCTTTTTCCCTGAGGATTAAAAAAATAATTTTTATGCACAGTATCAGTGGCCTTCTTTAATAATTTCCTCACTGCCGCAGCTTACCTTTAGAAAGGATGGAGAGTTTAGCCTCATATGGTAAAAGTTTTAGCCCTGGGGGGTTTATTATAGCAATATTCCTTTTCAATTCACTGTCCACCATAATGGGTCTTAACATCTCCTCACCGGGCAGACAAGCAGAGAAGCACAAAAATGAAACAAGCTATGTTTAGCAGAATTTTTACATACCATAACCTCTTTACCATGGTCAGGGAAGGCTGGAATTTTCAAGATGATCTCTTATGGCACAAATCCATTGCAGGACAGAGCTGATTTACAGCTTAGCACCATTCTCCACTCTTCACTGAGAGTAAGTTAAATGACCCAAGAATAACATTAATATGTACTGTAACTAGATAGAATGGTGGTCTAAAGGGTGGTCTAAGGCATTAGCTTTCACCCAAGGAAACTCAAGCTCATATATTGCCCAGAAATACTAATAAGGGTCAAGTATCATTACTATTTTAAGAGGTTGACAATGCAGTGAGTTATGGGGTATGATAGCAAAGCAGGGCTCTACTCCTGCCTTCTATCAGCCCTCTTGTCTCCCCACTGCAATGTTTTGAACAAATCTTGGTTAAATTCAGACTCATTATTTTGCACACTCTTTTGTGGCTAACCTGGCTTAAAAATACCTGCTGACCAATTTTTTTCTGGGGGGGGGCTTGTTTGGGCCAATCTGTTTAACCTCAACTGAGTCCTCACAGCAAACTTTTTTTTCCTTTTCTCCCTTCCATTGGGAAGTAATTTAGAATTAAAAAACCCACATGCAAAACCAACTTGGAAGAAGCTGAAGCCACAATTTTAAAATTGAGTGAGAAGGGGCACTAAAATATCTCCCCAGTAACAAGAAAGATCTGACAAAACAATAAATAGAAAAGTAAGATGTTGAAATTATTTTAAGACAGATGCCTTTTTAAACTGTATTAAGAACACCTATCATGGAGCCTGATTCCAGCAGTTCCTCACACAGGAGGTATTTTATCTTCACAACATCTGGCACTGTCAAGGAGGTACAGTTGTAGACCTTACCAGATGCAGACACTCCATACATAAAAGTACACTAACAAATCATACCATTAATAGCAGCACAACACAAGTGTTTCTTATACATCCATGAAGAGAGCTATTCCATGGTTATGGGAAAGCTTAAAGAAAAAAAGTCACAAAAAAACCCCCAACAACCCCTAACAGAAATTTCTTGCAATTCCTAAAACATAAAAATAACTCCAAGAGCTTTATTTTCAGCTTTTTTATAGATGACTGACAAGAAGGCTTTTTTCTTCAGGGTGAAAAACTCCTTGTCCCATAAATCTGTGTGGTTGACATATCTAGGTAAATTTGTATCCTTGCTCAAAGGGATCACTGGTTTTATTCTCTATGGATTTTTCACTCACTCTGTTGTGGAAAGTGAGTTGAGGCAGAGAAAAAATTGCTTGATATTTGAAGGAAGGTTTACATTATTTTATATCATCCACACTGTTCTGTTGTCACTTGGTTTCTTTTATGAACTGTTTAAAACATAATACTATATTACATAAACCTTGCCCATTTTTAAATACGTAGTTCATTTCATATCCTGAAGGTCTTGAGCTCGATATTTCTCTCACATCCTTGTCTGGTAGTTAGACAGAACCGTACCAATCCCAAAATAAAACATGAAGGTATTTGGAAATTATATTTATATAAAACACATGTTATATTTCCTACTTTAATATTTTATGTATGTATGTATTTATGTATTTATTTATTTATTTTAATCAAGGTGTCTCTAATAGTCTCTCTAATATAAATGAGAAGTATTCTGTGTTTCAAGTAAGCCTCCCTTGAAGGTAAATCTGAACATCAGTGACACTGGCATAATTGCCAAAACCCAAGGACTTGGTTTGCATATGTGTCACCTGATCCTTTCCCTTTATATCGCACCAACAATAATCAATAATCCACAGGACTTATCAGTACAATGTATAGGACTTACATGAGAGGCAGAGTTTCTATTTCAGATCTGTTTCTCCTTTCCTTTTATTAAATGATTAAGTAAAATAAATAGGTCTCAGCGAAATACTATTTTTAAGATCAAAGCGTTGCTCAATGTTTTGTAAGATATTATCATAACAAAATGCACAGAACAGCAGCCAGCCGCAGTCCCAAGGAATTATTTTAGTGTGTATAATACTGCTCCTCCCAAGGCTGGAGCCATAACATGTTGTCAGGACTGGTTTTTTTCTATCTCTGCAACATGCTTTAAAATATAATTTTCTCCAAAACGCATGCTGCTTCTTGGAACTGAAGTGATTTTAAGTGCCTGTGCTGTGTTATGACAGCAGTGATGGTGGTGGTGCACGCTTGGCAGAGGGATTAGATATGGGTCAAATGCTTAACCATCTGGATTTACCATGAGTTAAACCTTATTTTTGATACCTCCGTTTTGACTAACTGGAAAGCGATTCCTCCTTCGTCCTTTCCAAACTTCTCCCTCTCCTCTCCAGGCTGGTGTGGCTGTGGAGCCGCACTACTCCTACCACCCTGTGGCAATCGCGTGCCATGACACACGTCAGCTCAGCCTGGGCTGCTGGCAGCGAGCTGCAGCCATCTATAGAGTTATTTGTCTTCTGGTGATTAATTCTAGGAACAATTAACTTTTTTTCTTCAATGCAAATAATACACACGTAGGTGTGGAGCATTAAGATAAGAGAAAACCCTCTGTAAAAGTGATTACTACTGCTAAACTTTTTTTGGATGTGTAACTCAAACTGGATTAAAATAACTCAAACGCTGGAAGCAATAGAGTCTGGTTTTGTATGCAAGGTATTCGTATATTATAGAGATAGAAGATCTTAAAGCAAATATCTGGGCAGTACTTTAGACATGTCTATTTGCTTACTTAACATATCAGGAGATGATGAATACAAGAAGTTATCCTGATCAAAAGAAGAAAGGTTAATACAATTAAAATTTTCTCACTGCATGCACATTTCACAAATTCTCTGCATTTTATATGTAGCAGATGGTGTTCAAACAAATCAAGAAGCTGAAGCTAAAAAAACCACCCTGATGGAGAAACTCATATATTTCTTCAAACGATAAGATGAACTGCAGATGTTTGTTGAAGAGTACTGCTGACGCAGGCGACCTAAGAAGCAGAGGCTTAAAAAGAAGAGTCCAGTTGTGTTTAGCACTGGCCAACCACACTAGCTGTCACTGCATGATTTATGAAGGTTGCTTGCTAGATTTTATGTCGACAGAGAAATTGTGATTAAAAAAAGCCTGACCAGTTACCTATGTTAACAGGGAACATGGCAAAACACTAGCTTGCAGCATACCTTGCACCCCACTTGCAAGTTTAGTTTTTCTGGGCAGACAAAGATATTTAAGCAGCATAACTCACTTCCATCAATCTTTCAAAGTTTTGACCAACGTGCCTTCATGCTTCTGCATTTTGTCCACATGGTTCTCGGTAGTGCTGCTAAAATACTGTGCTTATCTGACACCTGCAGTCAAATTAATCCCAAGTTAAGCCTGACAAAGTCACTAAAAGGAAAACAGTTGTCTGTTTAAGAACTTGGGAATCAGACACAAAACCAGCTGCTTCATACATGGTTAAAAATCATTAGTGAACACTTAAAAATTAATTTCAAGATTGATAATGTTTGCAAAACCTACAATTAAGTCAGTGTTTTACTGGGGGAAGGTTGCACCCTTATGTGTCAGTGTTTGCACACAGAAAATCACATATTCTTACAACTTGTTGCAACTTGGCTGTAAATATTTACTCTAGACAGTTTAGTATACAATGATACAACCCAAAAGCAAATATTTCACACTAAGTTTCAAATATATGGATTTTCTGATTTGTAAATGACTCAGGCAGCCTTTCCCCTCCCTTAGAACTGCTAACTCAATCTATAAACATAAATATACCATTTCAGAGGAGAAAGGATGCAAATTACACATCAGCACAGTAGTCCTCAGGGAGTTTATTATGGGGTAATTGAACCAAACAAGGTCCAAGTTCTGGCCTGATTTACAGTCTCAACAAATCTATTGACATCAGCACAGGTCTAAGGCAAGGAAGAATTTGGCTTTGAAGGCTTGAAAAGAGTTTTAAATTATTCCAGTTTAGCCTCCCTGTGCTGACTTCTGCTCTGAAGGGACACCATTATAAATGTAATTTGCAAGCAACCCGACTCCGCTGGCTAAGGATGGGTGTAACCCAGAGCAAGGCTTTGACTCCTAAACAGTGCTTACTCATCAGTTCTGAATTTGGCTCCCCTAAACAATTATAACCCTCTACAGATACTTAGTAACATCACCAATCGTGTGGTTTTCTTATGTAATTCCTTAGGCTGGTTGCAAGGCAGAGATCCAGGCTAGAGGCCAAATCACACAGAGTATGAGCAGCTTCAGAAACGAGCACCATTCAGGTTCGTTTACTGCAAATGAGATGGAAACCATTAAATTAAGGAAAATGAAATAAGTAACCACTTGTGTGTTAGTGCAGGTTTTCTATACCCTTGCTAAGATTGCTCACATTTCTGTGGGGTTAGGAAGAGGATGTGGTGGCAGGTTAATGTGGCTAATGAATCCTTTGTCGTGTTGGGGTCTTACACTGTGTTTCTGCATTGCCACCAGATTAGTCTGCCCATCTCAGAGTGCTTTGGAGGTGTTATAAAACACACAGAGAAATGGGAGGCCAAGACTGCAGGCATCATGAGGTGATGGCTCTGTAAGGCTGTGGCTGATGCTGGGGACTGCCCCATGCAGCACTGATGAAGGGCATCACCATGCTCGTGTAGCAGTCAGTGAAAAACCATTTTGTAAGGTTTGCATGGGAATTTTGCACTGTCAGTGAACATTCACTCAGCTACAGCTCAGACTGGAAGTGACCCAGAGTAATTGTTTCATAGGCCATGGCAAATTGCTTGGAGATTTCAATGCATGTGACCATATCATTATATCACAGATATTGTTCAAATCACTGGTTTTGTGGTCCCACAATGGTTAACAGCGACTAAAGGGCAGCAGTGTCTTCATCTTAGGGTTGATATGAAGTAACAAGGGACATGAGGTCTCTATTTCAAATTAATGTGTAGCTTAATGTCTCTGAACTTGCAACAAGTATTTTTCTCATTTATTTTGTGCCTTAATTGGCGAGGGGGTTTCTCCAGATTTCTTCCAGTAGCTGCTCTGGTTTTATGATCTTCACTGAATTTTCCGTGGAAACAAACAGTAACAGTTGAGTCTGAGTCAGATTGTTGTTCTGCCAGCCATGGAGTTCATACCTAATGACTCAGTTTTCTGTAGTTTGTGAGCAGTGTGCAATCAGAAATAAGAGAGTTGTTTACAGCGTAGTTATGGTTATTGTTAAACACAGGAAATATTTGCAAACATGTCTTAGAAGCTAAAGGAGGGTGCCTGGAGTTACCCTATAGATGGGCTGTTTCTGTCCATCCGTAGCAACTGTGCAAGAGGGCAGCTCTGTACTTGCCTTCTTTAGATGCTGTGAAAATGACTGGGTGCCAGTCATTAAACATGGAGAGAATGAAACATGGTGTGCAATGGGACTACCCTACAGGATTTTTGTAAATTTGATATACAGTTATAAGCTCAAATTCATTCAAAAAAATGCTGCATGTGGCAAGACTGGAATATTTGCTGTTGCCTGCCTAGAGATTTTCCTTTGCTTTAGTGTGCCCACCTGTGAGGAGTACCTCTTGTGCCTCATCCTCTGCCTTTTCAGGGCAAAAGCTTTCCCTTAGCTTTCTTTAGCTTCTTTTAGCATAGGACTTCAGAAAATGGGATACCTGTCCAGTTAGAAGGAGAGCCCTTAGGTTTCCCAAAGGTATGGGTGATGTTATCACTAGGGGATACAGCAATACCAGATAGGTATAAACCCTCACCTTCAGGGAACGCAGAATATGCAAAAGTGACTTAGTTAGAGCTTTGAGTACACTTTCCCTTCTCTTGCTTTCTTTGCTGGAGAGTGTCATACCAAGTTGCTTTTCTGCCTGAAACAGTGTGAACCTTGTCTTCCACCTACTTCTGTGAGACCTGCACGTGGAAGAGTCTGACTTTACAAACTCTTACCATCCGTCGTAATGTCATTCCTTCGATAAAGCACCATATTAGGTACCTTACTGCATTTCATATGTCATTAGGACTTTGATTAAGAAAAGTCATACATATAAATAAAGTATTATATTATCCCAGCAAGCTGCAGTGGCATCTGTTTAGTCCCTGAAAGTGCTCACATAACAAACACTGCTGTGAAACCATTGTTGGCAATGCCTGTGTTATTCTTGCTCCTGATAAATGCACTATTGAAATAAACCAGCTCTCCCAGCATTAATGATCATTTGATTAAAGAAAACTTTCTAGTTAACGTTTTGTAACAATGTAATAAGTAACTTTCAATTAAATTTTTCTATATGTGGAGAAAATGTGTAATGAATAAATCAGTAAAGACTACATAATGGAAGCCTATTAGCAGGGTGAATATATTCTTGTAACTCAAATTTCTATACCACTTTAGTATTATCTTCTATCAGAAGAGAAGGTACAATTACCAATTTTATCTTATCTTAGACTTATTATTAAAAAGTAGTAAAGGAAACTTCATTCCAGAAGCTATAATGTGATTTTTGATTAATGGTGGGATTTTTATGTGACAAGAATATTTCTCCTAGGCAAAGTACGCACATGTATCTTTGCCTGAACTGACTTGTTTCTGGCAGGCTTTTCACTGACAGCAAGTTTTGCTTCTCTATAGACATATGTATTTTTCTGTATGTATAGCAGATTTAAGTCTACAGGATCTAAAACAGTCTGAACTGAATCTATACTACATGAAAGGACTTGAGCTTTTACTTCACATTTTAATCCATTTAACAAGACTCACTAAGCAATAAACACCTTCCACTTTATCTTCTGAAATGTCAAAGTTGCAAAGTGAAGTGTTACAAATATGAGCAAAATTAATCATCACTTGATGTGTTGCAAGTAGGTCTCACACTTGCAGGTAGGTGCAATAGTCATTGTTACTGAAAGCTATGTGCATATAACGATGGCCGATGGGATGTGCAGGAGATTATTTAAAATACATGGAAAAGGATATCCATTCAAGATTTGCTGCTCTTAAACTGATGTGCATGACACTTTTAAAAAGGCAAGGTTGTACGATGTTAAATGAGAGTTAAGTCAAGCACTCACTAACATCAGATGAAAGAGCCTACTCAGATTTTCAGGTTGCAGACAGTAAGACTTGCTTGCCAAGGCACAGTTGATATTCAGCTGTGTGCAAGGGACAGGAAGTAGTCCCAGCCTACACTAACAGTACATGTTAGACGTGGGAGGGCATATGATTGACACAGTATCTGCTAGAACTCTTTAGTCTGTACTAGTGCTTTAAGAAGCACAAGAAGTCAGGCCAACAGACCTTTATGGCAAGACCTGATCATCCACCAGTGCTGCGTGCCACCAAGTCAGGCCTGCAGCCTTGGCTTATCTTCCCAGCCCTGCTTTCCAGCACCACTTGGCTCCTCTGCAGAGAAAGGGAACAGCCCTGTGTCAGGCAGTGATGGAGAATCTTGCCCAGGTAAACGTGCCATGCATCTTACCTGTCCCTTTAAAGGCTCCCCACCCTGGCATACACTCTGCTCTTCACAGGAGAGGACCTTTGCCGAGAAAAGGACAAGTTGCAAATCAGCACTCTGCCTCCTTGGTTTTCAGAGCTAATGAGAACAAATATAAATATATATATATACACACATTTTTTTTCTTTGGAGAGGTTATTTACATTCTTGGCTTGAAATGATATTAAAACACACAATTTTATTCTTAGCCAAATTTAAGGGAGTTACTCTAGATTTAAATAAAAGAAAGAAATTAATTGAATTTGGCCTGGCTTCCCCCTCTAACCTTCTATCTTTTTTTTTTTTTATCAATTTATGCAATTTTTTTTTCTATAAGGGCACATACAAATCCATTTCTTTTGTGCTTTTTACTTCTTTCAACTAGATTTGTTTTTCCTAGATTCTCCTTAATTCCAAATAGCATAAAGATTACTTTGATTTCCCTTTCAATATATTTTTTTTCCATACATGCATATCCTTTCATATAAATACATGTAAATGAATTTATATACATGCACAGATATATGTGTTTGTATATCAATTGCCCTGGTTTTGACTGAAATAAAGTTAATTTTCTTGTACGTGGTACAGGGCTGTGTTTTGGATTTCCTATGAGAATAATGTTGATAACACATTGATATATTAGTTGTTGCTGAGTAGCATTTATACTAAGTTGAGGATTTTTCAATGACCAGTATGAAGGGGCAAAGGGATTTGGGAGGGGACATAGCTGGGACAACTGACTCAAACTGGCCAAAGACAGATTCCATACCATATGGCATCATGCTCAGCATGTGAACTGGGGGGAAAGCTGGCCAGGGGTCACTGCTCAGGACTGGCAGGACATTGGTCAGTGAGTGGTAAGCAATTGCTTTGTACCTCCCTTGCTTTGTACATTTTAATTCTATTCTTATTTTTTAAAAATTAACTTCTGCCCCATTAAACTTTCTTTATCCCGACCCATGGGTTTTCTCCCTTTTACTCTTCTGATTCTCTCCCCTATCCTGCTGCGAGGGAGTGAAGGAGCCAATGGCTACATGGTGCTTAGTTGCTGTGTGGATTTAAACCCCAACATCAACATATAAATATAGACTTATATATATGTTTAGTACGTATGCACAGGTATTTAGATGATTACTCCAGGCTGTCTCATTTCTAACCAGTACTCTGATAAATTGGCATTTTCTTCTTTGCTGTCGACTTTATTAGTCTCTATTGCCAACATGCATTTCATAGGTCGCTGAAAATGCATGGTGTCCTGGTGCATGGTGCTGCTGTACTGAATACAATGTTTGCTTCAAACTCTGCAAAAGTCAGTGGGTACTATTGCAAGTGTTTGTGTGAGATGTCACATACACGTAAGTCATGGAATGTTTTAAATTGTTCAAAATGGCTGTTTTTAGTGATCCCTTCAAATACCAATGGGTTTGCTTTGGAGTAGGACTTCTATACAGTTTTAGCAACCTGATTTTTTTTTTCCTTCCATGAAAATAAAGAAGGAATCAGAGTCATGTTCACACTTTTTATTCAATAAAACCCAGGAAGAGTCAAATGTATTATGTCTGTGCAACCAAATGGCTATTTCTGTCAAACTGTATGGAAGCAATGTCTTTTCAGGTTGTACCCAAATTGGCAAAATGAACATGGCAGTTTTTGACCATCTGTGTTACTGCATATAAACCCTATGGTGATTCACTGGCTGCTCCTGCTGCGTTCTCCACAGTATCTGTAAATACGCACAACATATGAAACACCTTTGTAAAGACTCTTGCAGCTTGAAGACCTTCTTCTACCACAGAAAAATCCTGCTGCTGATTCAGACACATCATGGGCCACCAGCGTATTTTCCAGAGCAACCACAGGACTTATAAACTCCATTCAGGTTTCCAGCAACACTGTGAAACCAGTGCAGATCTTTATACACCCCTTTCAAAAATAGAAGGAAAAAAAAAAATGGGCCTTTCAATTAACCTCACATTAGTACAAGAAAGATGATGGTATAATTTTAAATGCGTGTTATCTTGCATGAAATATAATGCCTGCACAGAATAATTTCCAGCTTCCCCTGCCACTAATCTCTGAGCAAATACAAACAAAAAACAGTAGCAGGTCAGAGCCCTGGTAATTTATTCTTTTCCCTTCCACTGAAATATTTTACAGTCCTTCATTTATTTGTAAATTTTTTTCTAAAACAGAAACCCCCTTGAGATCTGGCATCTTGTTTGCAAAAGTGTCTGCAGGGAAAACAAGGCTGATGGCAACCACGAGAACAAAAAGGCTAAAATGAAATGGAAGATGACATCTTCAGTTGTTGTATAGAAGTCTGAAAACAGACTTAACGAGATGCACTCGTTTTTACTTACCTGAATTACAAATGGTTTTTCCATTGCTCATAAAGAGCAATGTTTGCTCTTGTGTCCCTGTTGTTTAACCCCCTTTATCCTCTATAGTGCATTTTGCCCATCTGTTTATACCTCTGCCCTACCCCAGCCTGGTGTCTCTGCCCTGCTTGTGATTGAAGCCAATGAACTGTGATTCTAAGCAATACCCAGGCAAGATAGGTATCCCCTCAATCACTGGCATAAATTACACAGAGGGCAGGCACAGATCGCCTTTTCTTGTCTCAGGGTTTCGTGGGGAAAGGGGAGCAATGATTATGATCTTTTAATTAATGCTGCATTTAACATGGTGTGAAACAAAGGTTTTTGTTCTGGTGTTGACAAAACAGTATCAGAACCAAACCTGAGGCAATAGAAGTGCAGACTTGGAGATTGAGAGGAAGGGGCATCTACTGGGAAGATATCATTCAAAGTCACTGCACAGATGATTGCAACACAAAGAAAGGGGTTTAGACACCAGTAGCAAATACTACTGAGTTTCAGTGCTTGTCTGGCAGCTCAGGAACTAGATTCTCCTTTTCCATCTACAATTTCACAGAAAGTTTCTGCCAAATGAATCATCTTCAAAAAAAAAGAGAACCCACAACTCCTTGCATTTTTTCAATCTGTTCTCATGCTGCCCTTCCCTTTATTAATGTGCAGTTTCTCAATAAAATATGGAATGTATACAAATGTTGCAGTTTCTTATGCTCTGTTTTGAGCCATCATTGGTGTGCATGGATGAATCTGGTAAAGATGGGCCTGGTGCAACCAGCTTGCACAAAGTTATTTCCCTGAATTAAAATTTGAAACAGTTTCTGTTATATTGAGCAAAATGTAGATTCTGGGGACATTCCTCACACCCGTGAGGGTACTGATATGTAAACTTTCTGTTTTGGAAATGATGCCTACTCTCCTCTTCCTTGCCACCCTTGTCTCAACATAGCCCAGATTCCACCAGGACTTCTGCTTGGGCTTCCCTATCATGTTAAGTGTTGTGTCCACAAACAGATTTCACAAGTGCAAAACAAGTGTCCAGTTCAGAAAATGAAAATACTTTTAATGAGGTTAGAATATAAAAGCCAAAGTGCTCTGCAGTCCCATGGCTCAGACCTGTATCTCTTCCCTGAGTACACAGGGCCTCACATACCTGTAGGGCAACAGCCAAAAGTAGTAACACAAGGTTTCAGAATGAAATACAAAGGCAGATGTGAGAACAGACCATAAGGCCTGTGAACTATTACACAGGGTGTGATCCTCCCTTAACTAACAACTGGTGTTGATCAATTTACAGCTGATGTAGTACTGATACAGACCTGATGTGTTGTAGATTAAACCCCTATTGAAATCAATGGAGTTAGACAGGTATAAAACTTGAGGCAAAGGAGTGGAGAACTAATCTGATTATCTCAGAGTTATGAAAACATAATTTATTTTCAGAATTGACATACTTTGTGGTTTCTGCTGCTTGAATCTCCAAACATTCTCTTATACTGAAAGTGAACTTGAAAACTTTAAAGATTTATGGCACAGCCCTCAGTTTGGGTAGGTAATTAATTGTGATGACTATTTATTTTGGAGCTATTTTTGTATATTTTTGGAGAAAGAAGGAAGCTTGCTGCCAGGAAAGATGGAATCTTTGTTTTGCTTCTTACAATTTGTGGCTATGTCAGTGGTTGATGCATGACGTTATAGGAATAGCTGCTGTTGCTTTTTCTTTGTGAAAATGCACCAAGCATTTCCTAGTCCTCAGTTTTTTGTTATTTTTTTCACCTCCCAAGACTTTGGCATCTGTTGCTGTCAGATAATTTGTAGCATGGCCTACTTGACCCTTAGTTCATAGGTCATCAGAATCTATATGAAGGGGGTTATTCTCTGCTATTGTCGAGCGAGGGATTTACATCCTAACTCGTATTAATGCTTGTAAATCTCTCATGCATCATTGACGAGAGGAGGCCTAAATTACAATCATATTTGCTTATGAATACTACCAGAGTACTGACACAATCCAAACAGGCATGAAGCTGGGATATTGAAGAAGATGAGGTTTTCATGTGAAGTCTAACAGGAATCTGAACTTGCAAACCTTACAGGAATTCAATTAGTGAGATACTAAGAAATACATTATTAATGATTCTAAAAGAAGAAAAACGGTTAGGAGATGTATTGCAGCCTTGTGGCAACCAAGACCCACGCTGGAGAAACCCACACTGGTCAGCTGTGTGACCAGTAGGGGCAAACAGAGTGAACTGCACCAAGTATTGGACTTGTTGAAATCAGGCAGAGAGCTACTGAGAGGAACTCATCATCAGAAGCAGTTAAGCATTTTATGATAAAGCTTAATAAGTTGAGCATCGAATCTGTTTTTAAACACTACAAACAGGCATGTTGCAGTCCACTCTCTAGGATCTATTTTTATAATAACCATCTCCAATCTTGGCATCAGGTATTTGAAATAAACCAGATATTTGTTTAGAAATCACTCCTTCCTTTTTGACTAACACTTTTAGGAATGTCACTGGTAACCGATATCCCTTTGAGAAGAAATCAGTGAGCAAGATGTGCCATGGGGTCATGGAAGTGGTATCACCCAAACTGTGCTGGGTGTGCAAACACCCATGACCACCCACATCACCTTCTTATGGCTGAACCCTTCTTGTTCCATACTTGGGTTGTGGTGTTTGCCCAAAAGCTTTTCCATTATCCAGTTTCAGTGGGGAGATGTACTAGCAGTAATGATCTCTGTGGTAGTGTGTGCCTGATTTAGGATGAGCACTATGCCAACTGCCACATGCCAAACTACCTTCTGAAAATGTAGTATGATAGGGTCCTTATGGGTTATGGAAATAAATGAAACAAGTTTCTCCCTGAGTGGAAAAGGGTTGTGTTATTAAGGACAATCATAGTGGAAATCTGGGTGTGTCCTACTCAACAACCTGCTAATAAATGCAGTTAACTCCTCTACCTAAGCAAATCTCTGACTTTATCTTGTCAGAATTATTTAGTGTTTTTTTTCATCCTGTAGGAGCTTACCTGCATATACTCTGCACTTGTATACATACAATATAATGGTCATTCTCCTCAGGTTACTATACTGAGGAGTCTGAAAGAGCAGTCTTCAGTCATGCAAATAGTCCCTTTGACTCACATGAGCAAGAGTTGCTTCATCAGTCCATTACATATCACTGCATTCATCAACACAAAGATTACAAGTTCAAAAATGGAACAAATTTGAGTAAGTGCTTCTTCTAAAGTAGCAGTCTGTTATTTTAAAAAATCTTTCACAAGAGTTTTCTCATGTCCCTAAAAATAGTTTTTCTGTAGAATTGAAGATGCTAAAATATTATATTAAAATAATTACTTATAGCTATTAGTTATTTATGAAGGATTTTATTTCTTAGAGATTCATGGATATTTGCTGATAAATATTTTGAAAGCTTGTTGTCCCTTAAATTAGGACCTGTATAGATGTTCATTATCTGGGTATTTTAAAGAACAAAATGGATACCTCTATCAATGTGAGGAGCAAAGACTGGACCCACTATGGATATCTTGCCTTATTCTTAATGAATGATAAACATAGGATGAATTGTATTTTACCCATATAGGGATGTATGTACACACAGATAATATATCCTATATCATGGATACATTATTAAGCCAGTGTAATCACAAAGAAACAAATAAGGGATATCAAAGAAATACTTATAAATTAGGTGTTGTCAAAGATCTTTATGTGGGTTTAAGACTGTCCATTTTATGGACATTATTTCTCATCATTTAAACTCCAGGTTAAAAATCAGACCAAATCATTCTTTTGCAGGAAATAATAGAAAAACAAAGAAATGTAACTTAAGCACAATTCAATTAGATGCAAGGGAATTGAGCACCTCAATTCTTAATGAAATTAATGATTTTTTATAATCACAAATGGCCAGACCTTAATTTTACTTGCTATTTAAAAGATGACACCTAGAGTAAAGTCATGTCCCATAAACCATTAAGTGTCTCTGGGATTCAGAAAAGACTGTCCCTTCCTGGATTTGTAAGAGAGTGTCTTGACACACCTTTAATACTTCCAATACCAAGACAGCTCAATTATCACTACAAGATTTTGATTAAAAGGTAAGTGGAGCATCCCAAAGCCAAATGAGATCAAGCAAAGGGCACTCATTAGCTTCAGTGGAATATGGCATCTGCCTAAAAGTCTTATCAACAGCCATTGTCATACATGGTTGCTTTGAATTTTTACCAATTTTGTTATAGATAAGTCCAAAGTAAAAGAGGAGTGATTTTTAAATTATGTTAATCTTAGATAAATATTAAGAAAAATTTTCCTAATGTATAAGCAAAACCTACATTTCCCTGCAATCCCTTTACTTTGTGTTAAACAATTCAAGAATAGATTATTTTACTTCTTTTCCCAGCTATATTTTTATTAATTTTATGACTATTATCTAGCTCATGTAGGGGTTTATCAGAAAAAATTTGAAATAATATATTGCAATAATTTGTTTGAGATGTCTTCAAAACAGAAATCTCTCCAGGAACAACTGAATTAATATTGACTTCTGAAAAAAGACTCTCCTGAAAAAGAAAGATAATCTTACATTATCTGACCTAATCTCTGAAAGCTATCAGAATGTGAAAGTCACACCCAAATTTCAGTTATGGAAGTTGGGAGAACCATTGGGATTATTGTGCAATTTAGGATTGTACAAAAGGAAGAGGTCAAATATCCCAGGACTCTGGTTTCACCCAAATAGCTATGGACTGACTTGTGACATTGACTTCCAAGCTTGTACAAAAGATGTAAAATGAAAAAGTGAATGAAGCAATACTAGAAATGTAGAGGCTGAACAATAGCAATATTTCGGCAAGACTTCTATCCTATTTTGCAAACTGTGTAAGCTTTCTGAGCTGAGGAATAATGACTATTTCTTCATATCCCCTCATTATAACTTTCTTACAAATAATTCTTGACAGTAGAGTCATTATCCAAACTTCTAGAATAGAAAAAATTATGTATATTGAGAGACTTTTGTTCTTTCCATGTGACCCTCACATTATAACCAGATGGTAAATCACTGCATTTTTCCTCCTAAAGGGCTGGGAAGATGTAGCCCATACTGACTTAATCTGAGGTTGATGAAGTGGTTTGTATTTGAGATAACAAGATTAGATTATCACAGTTTATTAGTTTAAAGTCTTTCTGACAGAGCCTTGTGTTACCTGGTATTAAACCATGAATCATCTCTGCGTGCATTCCACGGGCCAGATTCTCCTCTGGCACAAAATGATACAACTCCACGGATGTCCCTGGAGCTGCCCTTGCCAACGCCAGCTGAGGATCTGGCCCTTATCACACAATACGTTATTGAAACGTCAGTCTTCAGAGCAATTCACCAGCTTGATCTACCTCACCAGCTCTGGTTAGTCATGCCCTGGAGGTAGCTGTGATAATCTCCATTCAATCTGTACTTCTGGAATGGAATTGTTTGGAAATAATGCTTTCAGCTGCACACCTTGCTTTCGGGAAGTTTGCCAAAAGGCTTCTTGCTCTGTTTTGAAATAAAGATTCACATCTCAACTGAGATTTTGGCTCTACTCCCTATTGCAGAATTTTCAGTAAGTTATTAGGTGCATCATTACCCCATTTCATTTCCTGGCTGTTCTGACTACCACCCTGGTGCTTATACACTGAAACCAAACAAAGATCCTTTCCTCAGCCCTATCCGTGAGTGCCTGGTCCAAATCCCACAGAACTCCATTAAAAGTTTCCCAGCAAACTTACTCAGACTCCTAGGAGAAAAAAAAAAAAAGGAAGACATCTAAAGTTTTTGATCACAAAATCTTTTATGCCACAGGTGGAGATGCTGAAGTGGAGCACAAAGTAGCAACAGGAAGATGAGATTTTTGTTCCTGCAATGTCTTCTACAGGCTTTTCCTCTGTCTCTGTACCCGCAGGAAGATAATCTCTTGGGTAGGACAAAGATATGGACTTTTTTTTTTCCATTTTTGAGCATACTGCTTCCTGTTGATAATGAGCAACTGACTTCACTAGAATCTTTCTACAGATTCCTCAGGTTCATGATTTTCAAGAAGAGAGAAGATTTTGCAGATGTGAAATGCCTATTTGTGGGTTTCTAAGTTTACTTGGTGTTTCTGCAGTTCTTCTATAATATACCACAGTGGGGTATCATGATGATTCATTTTCTGCATTCTGTGTTCAGTCTCAGAAAATATTAGGGTCAAGAGCAGGAGAAAAGATAAGTACATAGACAGTTTTCTCTAAATAATCCACACAATGCCTCCCTTGGATTCAAGCAGCTGGCTAAAAAAAGAGATTTTTCTATAGACAAGAAAAAACTGAATGCACTGGGAGCATCTTCCATACAAATTTGTATACTTTTGAGGGCTGAAAAGTTTAATCTTCCTGAACACAAAAAAAATCAAATAATATGAAATATTTCCTTAGCCTACAACTTCAGCCCACATCTTGAACTCTGGCAAATAATCTCGCTCTCTCTTTCTGGACTTTGTGCTTGGCTTCTTCTCTATCTCTGTATGTCCTCTACTTCCCTCTCCTTATCCTTCCAAATATTCCTAAATGGCCAGGCACTTGCCTTTGCTTTTTGGGTGATGACATGCTTCTTGGCTTTGATTTGGAGACTGCTATAGTTTCATAAGTGACTGTAACTGCTGCTTTATGGTTATCTGAAATGAAGGGCAGCTGTTACACCTCTGGGCTCAATAACACTTTGTCCAGCCAACACCGACTTCTTTGTTACCTCATTGAGCCAGCACTGGCCCTAAACACTCACTCTGTGGTCTTGTTCTCTGGACACTAAAATGCTTCTGAGTCTCCTGTTTTCCTCTTCTCTTTCCTCTCTGCTCTGGTATTTCCTTCATCTCAAACAGACACAAAAGTGCTCATGAACAATTTCAGTGAAATCCTCCTCAGTGATTGCCTTTCCTTCAGGTCATAAAACCTGACTGTATTGTGGATGGAGATTGATGTTGTTTCAGCTGTTTGGTTCCATAAAGGAGCTTTGCTACTACTTATATTAATCATTGTAAGTAGTGGACAATTATTACTCCCAAAAACATACCTGAATTTTTTCAGTTTCTTTGCTCATACAAACTAACAGCTTGGATGCCTGCTGGGTTCTGAGCAAGAGAACCTGCCCCATGTGACACCCCATGTTTTCTCTAAAGTTATTCTACTCAATGTTAATGGTCTTCAATAGAAAACTTCTTAAAATAGAAGTAGACAAAAAAAGCACCCATCAGAAATCCTGTGTGTTTGGTCCATCTTGCTTCATCTGGGCACACCAAAAGGTGATTTGCCCATGTGTGCTGCCCTGACAGGAGCAGAAATTCAGGAACAGAGTTTGGTTGAGCTTTTTGTCTCTGACTTGACAGGGATCTGTTTGAGGGCACATCAGAGAAGGCAGAGATGAAGGACAGAAGGATAAGAAGTAGGGAAAATGATCCTAGAACTCCAATTCTGCAAACTCTTTTTCTGGGGAGTAGTGTTAGTTTTTAAAAGAAAAGAATGACTCTTACTTTCTTTAGAAGTGTTTTAGAAGGTTAATTAGCCAGTCTTTGCCAAGTGTTTAGAAATAGAACCACAGAATAGTTTGGGTTGGGAGAGACCATTAGAGGTCATCCAGTCCAACCCCCTGCAATGACCAGAGACATCTGCAACTCCAACTCAGAGCCCCGTCCAACCTGGCTTTGAATGTTTCCAAGGATGAGGCCTCTACCACCTCTCTGGGAAACATGTGCCAGTGTTTCACCATTGTCATTGTAAAAATTTTCTTCCTTATCTCTGGTCTATAATACATAAAGCGAAGTGTGTCCTACAAGCACAGTCTTGTGGGAAGACTGTGGAGAGTGCAGGTGGAGAGTCAAGGAGATACTGTCACCCTCAGTGTCTGCACGCTTGAGGGAATCTGCATGAGGGGCAGGAATACTTTGAGCTGGCTTAAGGAGACCAGGTGCCAGGTGTGACAGTGTGGTTTTCTGCACATGGTAAGTATCTCAACACCAGTCCTTGCAGGGACCTCACATACCCTGTATGGTTGCTTGCAGATCCTTTTGGTCTGGTGTGGAGCACAGTGCCTCTGGAAGCACAGGTAGAGACTGAGGTGGTTGTGTGAGCACCCAGGCTGCACTGAAATCCATTGGTTATCAGTGTCAGTGTGGTTGGGCCTCATTTCTTCAGAAACCCTTCATGCTGCAGTATGTCTTTGGCTTTGTAAGGCTTCTTAAAATCACCCCACATAGAGCTTGCAGTAAAATTGAAGATTAATAAATAAAACCACTTGGCAGCAAATGCAGTTCTGAAAAAGAAATGCAGAGAGAAGGAGTCTTCAGATCTCCTCACGGGTTTGGAGGTTTTAGCTATTTGCTACCAAAGACTCAGCTCTGGTAAATCACTTGGGAATCCTCTCATTGACTTCAACTGCCATCTAGACCAGATCACAACAGAGATTTTAAAAGATTTTTCAGAAAAGTATCAGAGACAGTTTCAGTTCAGTCCTGGGAAATGAGACACTCGGCACTAACAGATTTAATATTTATCTTGTCACATACTAGGTTGCCCTACTGAACTTTGAGCTGCTCACACAAAAAGCATCCTATCAAGTTTCTACTGAAGTCTCTTGAATACTCAGGCCATAGAGCGGAATATACAGAAGAGTTTTAAACTCTTCCTTCAGAACAGAAAATTATTTTTTCCCAAAATTTTGATTCAACGCTTATAGATAAACTGGCAGAATGCAGTAAATATATGTTTATGAACACATTAAAATAAAAATATCTGTTGTGTACTTATAAAAATATTTGCCTTAAAAACATTACATTTAAAATTTCTAAATATTAAAATGAAACTCAAATGCTCTTTCTGCTAAACACATATACCAAATATAAATGAAATTTTCCTATCTATGCATATTCAACTTTGCTTGGAATGTTGTTGAAGCTTTGGACAATTTATCAATAATACTTTGGACTTCTTCAAAGCCTTGTAGGCTTCATCAGAGCTTTTTTTCAGGCTCTTGATAGACATTAATTAAAGCTGTGAGAAACTCTGTGTTCTTGGTACTACTTACACCAATTTAATACTACCTTGCATGCCACATTTAAGGTCAAACAGCAAATCAGTAACAAAACCAGTAGCAGAATTGGGATCTCAGTACTCCTGAGACCCGCCTAGCTGTTGGACATTATCTTCCACCAGACCATACTATCAGTTATAGAAAACAACTTTTGATCACTCAGAGGACACTCTGAGTACAGTAGTTATCAATACTTTTTAGTATAAGGCTGCATGAACTTCATCCAGACTGAAGGGAAAAACCCCAAACTTGTACTATTGATGGGCAATTTCATTAAATCTGGTTTCATTTTATTTGGGCTATATATTCCATTTCATAAAAACCTTATCATAAAGATCTACATCTATGAAGAAAGACATTAAGCAATTCTTTATTACCTCTGCCGGTCCATTAAAATAAATTACATCTATCCCTTCCCCTATTATTTCAGGGAGTGCAACTGATATATTTTGGCATAATTGCTTTGGTATCCCAGGTTTATTCTGTAATTGCTGTTGTGCAAGTAATCATCTTTTTCTCTATACGGCACATCACCACCTATATAAGCAATATATAGGCTGTGCATTTTGTAATATATAAACTTTTCAACGGTTTTATTGGCATCTTTCTTGATAAAGACAGATGTCAAACTGCACCCAGTTTAATCATACACTGTAAAGTGTTCTCTGGCTTCCTAATTCATTAACAATGGTCATTCGTTATGATGACAACTTAGAAAAACAGATTACTTAGAAGTTATGATGGGGTAATTCTGCTTCTTGGAGCCTGTGTAATGAATCATTATTTTCCCTCCCTCCCTTGACCTAATTTCAAAATCATATACCTGTGTAAAATATTGTGATGAGAATTGTGTCTAATTATCTTCTAAATTTTTCTTTTAATTGCTAGAAGGATGCCCATTCTTGAATAAGGGAGGTATTCATGATGTAATAGTGTTAGAGAGTCCTTGAAATCTAGATTAATTATTAGTTGTGTGGACTTCTGAGAGTTTTTGATGTATTCATTTGCATTCACAAAGATGGCTTTTTAATTAAAGAGAGTTTTTGAACTTAGACAAATGAGCCTTTTGCAAATGTCCCTAGGAACGTGAAAAGTGTTAAAAGTGAGAAGAATTAAAGTTTTCCCGAAACATTACCTCCTGCTACAAACACTGAATGACCAAAGCATTTGAAATACCAGACCTCATGTCAGCAGCTCTAGCGGATCTCCGATACAAAGTAGAATTATTAAAGCCTGTGCTTGTTTCAAGTACCATAGAAATGGTTTTGTACAAAAGACCAGTGTAAGAGTATCTGATTTCCATTTCAGCTTCCACTACAGCATATGTTTCTACCTTTACCTGCATGCTTATTTTTTCCTCTTTAGAAATTAGATCCTCTTTCCCAAGGCCTCCAATGTTAAATGTTTCCTCATTGTAACTCCTATCATCCCTTGTTGCCACCTCAGACTTCTGGTTTTTCTTTCTTTCTTTCTTTCTTTTCCTTTGTTCAAGATCAAGAGAACAAACTGAAAGCTCTCAGTCTCCAGGTCTGTTTCACAGATTTATAAATGGTACCATATTTTCTGTATTACAGCTATTCAGTTCTTAATGCAGCCTAACATCTAATTTACAATTTTGACTGCTGCTACATACTGAATTTGAGCAGATGTCTTTACTGAGCTGTCCATAGCAATGCCTAAATAATTTTTGTCAGAAATTCATAGCAAGTTCAGATCCCAGAGGAGTGAATATGTAGTTTAATTTGTACCTTCTAAAGTAAATTATTTTGTAAAGAAGTGCCATTTTGTCTGACAGAATACTGTCTGATTTCCTCATTTTTGTGCAATCTACCCAGAGCTGCTCCTACACCTCTCTGCCAGGGCTGGCTGCCTAACTTCAGTTTTCAGCACATGCATAACACTAGCCCTTTACCTCAACTATGGTCCTATTCCAGAACTATGACATGGTGAGACTGGAACCTTTGAACCACCTCCATGGTCCTGTCTCTTCCACAGTTCTCAGTTACACACAGAACTGTAATCCAGACTTACAGATGTCTTTAACTGGCTCTTGTGAAGACTTTTTAAAGTCTATCACAGATACCCACTGGTTTTCCCACTTGTCTCCTGTTGTTCAAGTCTTTGCAAAGACCTAAGCTAGAGTTCAGTAAATCAGTTATTTTTAAAAGTGAACCCTCTATATTCTCATAGGGGGATTAAAACACACTTATTTATATTGGTTTCCTCGTATGCTAAAGCAGTTCAGGATGGTCACCATTACTTTCATAGCTTTTTTGCATGTTTAAACTAGTCATTCTAACTAGATACCTGACCAAATACTATATACACTTAAAGCACATTTACTTTTTCTTTCATTTTCCAGGAGAATTAATGTTTGATCCAAATTTCCCTTAAACCCATCAAATATTTGACTAGATCAGGGCTATTTTCTATTTTTACTGTTGTACATGCCCTCTGTTTTCAGATCTTTTCTCTCTGACAATATCTAAACTTCCTGACATATGCAGGTACAGGGCAGTGTAGGTATTAAACTTTCAGTTTGATAGAAAATAGCCTTACATGCTATTCTGGTTCCCATTCCTCCTCTATATTTTTTCATGTTTTCATTTTGAAAGTGATCTTCTATTCTGAAGTACTCAATTTATTCCAGCATCTGGTTACTTGTTTTTCTGATTTCTTGCAGTCCTCAGAGATGGCACCATATATTCCAGAATTCTTTCCTTCTTGGCCTCACTTGGGAAAAAGTTTAGTTTTCAAATTATATATATTTTTTAGCTTGAATATATTTTTGTAATTTTGATTTTGACTGTTTCTTCCCTTGTATCTTTCCTGTTCTGTAATTTTACTTGGAAGGGAAATGTGAACACTATCCATCATTCTGTCAGCATTTCTTTAAACATATTCTGAGTTGATTTCCTTTCCTAAATTTTTCCTTTAGTGGAAATAAACCATATATTTTTTTCTTTTCTTTCACACGCACACATAAACTGCAAAACAGCCAAATCATGCTTGTTCATACTATGATCACAGTGCTACCTCATGTCTCACTTCATGTACCAACTCGTGTCCCACAGCAGAGGTGTTGTTCTGAGAAGCAGCACCTCATGCCATCCAGCTATTAAGTTTCCTGACCATCTTCTAAGGCTGTGCTCAACCACCTCCAGGCAGGACTCTCAAAGGTGTTTGTTCTTTACCAACTTTTGTGTTGTTGTCCTTCTGGTGGATGGTAACCTGTAGCGTTGGAATTGCTGCTATTGCAACTTCTGCTGCTGCTCTTGGTCTTGCTGTGGAACGGGAATTCTACCTGTGAGGTTTCTACATCATGGTCTGCATGAAGAGGACCTTGAGACCTCCTGAAATTCTTTGTGAAAAACAAGGGGAGGAAAATCACACACCTGAATATTTAACAGCCATGCAGTTAGGGCCCAGGAGATAAGACCCTGAGGTTCAGGCTGCAATTGCATCTGCTTTTGAGGAGCACCTTGAAAGTGAACTTCTGACAGCTGCGTGAAAGCTGCAGTCAACAGACTCTGGTGGAGTCTGTCTTAAAGCTGTCCCTGCTTCTCTTGTTTGGAGTAAAAGGAGATTTGTTATCTCAAAATGCGAGTGAGCTATTGATCGCCAGTGCCCTCAGTAATGTATCTCTCTCACTTTCTTCAAAAGCTTTATTCAAATTGATATTTTACTGTGACAGATTTTGCTTTCTACAAGAAAAACCTCAAATGGGAATACCAGACAGACTAAAATTTCCCCCACACATCCAATTCCATTTGTCCATCTACTTTCAACCTTCATTAGTAAATATTTGCACTTAGCTTAAGAAGACATTTTGCTTTCCTATTGGGTTGCAGAAATTTACCCATCCCAGATTTTAAATATAGATTTTACTCATATGCTTCGACCCACGGTTGGTGCTGAACCAAATTATTTGATGTAGCACTTTTATTGTGTATAGAATTCATATGGTTTTAACATTTCCCCAAATCTTTGGTTTAAATAAATCTTCCCCAAATATTCATGGTCTTCCTTGAACGCAGTCTGTTTTCATGTTGCTTAAAATGTAAACCATCCGTGCAATGTAAATGCAAACCTCCAGGCAATTCATTTTCTAATTTGTTTTCTCCCACATTGGAAACTCAAGAACGTGTACTTCATTTACATCTATTATTACTATATTATAGATATTGTTATTATTATTAACATTATTATTATTATTATTATTTACTCTGGGGGTGCTATATACCCTCAGGCAGATACATTGTAAATTGAAACCAGATGTCCAATGAGTTGATGGCACAGAGATTTCCAAGCAGGACTGAAATCTTTTCCTAAAATTCACAACACTGCAGACAAACTAACGTGAGTCTGTGTGACAAACTGCAAACAGATCATGGCTGGCTTGAAATAATGTCACATATCACCTTGTGTTTACACCCCCACCCCCCCTTTTTACAGTTTTAAGCTTTCTTTTCAAAACCCAGTGTGAAAATATAACAAAACAATTAGGGAAGCTAAGAGGCTACAGTAAGATTAGAAAAGAGGGAAGGTACATTCTGAAGCCATTAAAAACCCAATGCTACTAACTAAAGCTATCTTTAAGATAGTCCCTCCAGGGAGGATACTTCAAAGATCCTCAAATAAAAAAGGCAATTTATTGGCTAAGTAATCTTCTTAGAGGCTCCAACTTTCCTACCCAGCCCATTTGTTTTTCATTCCTCCTAAATTTTAAAGTCACCTTTGCAATTGCTCAGGATCTTTAAGGAATTTTTTTTAGAAATTATACTAATTGGCCTATTTTTACTCCCCTCTCTTTGCCCTTAAACACTATGAAGCTTGGTGCCTAAAAATAAGTCGGAGTGAGCTGAAGTCTGTGCTCTCCAGATGGCTATCAGCAAGAGAGTTCCTTTTACACCCTGTGCTTTGTGCACAGTTACCTGTGTTCTCCTGCACCGGGAAGTTTAACCATTGCAGTGGAGTTGAGAACAGCAACACCAGAATGTAGGGCACCAACACGCCCCTTGCTAAGGCTATTTCCTACAGAGACCAGGGCTGTGTTCTCCCACTAGCCCCCCTTACTTTGATGTGGCTCAAATCCACTGTGCAATCTGAAATGTTGCAGTGATTTGAGGAAGAACTGAACAAATCCGCCTGCAAAGCTCTCATTTTGAGCAAGAGACTAATAAGAGCACTTAACACCTAAAAGAAGTAGCATTATTTTTTATTTCCATCAGAAATAGAGCCACTGAAAGTGCAGAATCCTGAAAGATAGTCCTATAACAATGAAGAGATATGCAATCTCAGCAATCTATTCTTGTACGTGTTTTTAAGTGATATTTTAATTTTAATTTTTTACAGCACTTTCAAGAATATGGTGACCAGTACTTTGCCATCAAAGGAATCTGTTAAGTTATATCATGTGAAGCCAAGGGACTGTCTCCATGCCCCTGTGCCTGGATGTTCAGAGACACCCAAAGCAAGCCAAATGCTGGGATAGCTGCGGTGCATCCTGCAGCGCTGGCTCTGCCAAGGCAGTGAGTCCTGCTCCCCTGCAGGAGTCACAGCCTGTGCTAATGGGGCTGTGTTGATTTTCTGCTTTTCCCTGCATTGCTTTGCACATGCAGGAGAGAAAAAAGCATAGTTTCCAAGACCTCTGGAAGTCAAAGAGTGAGAAGCCATATCCAGTGAAGAAATTGTGTGCTTCATAATTAATCTGTGAATTTCACTAAATTTGTACGTGTTAAATGGTGACATTTTTATAGGACCATAGATCAGGCTTAGAAGCTGAAAGCTCTCAGCATAAACACAGACTTCTGTTCTTCATGGGACTCATTTGCTCGTATTTGTTAGAACAGAAAATGGAGAAAAGTGTTAATTGAACTGTTTAAAACCATTATTTAACACACCACAATTCTGCCAAGACATACAAACAGGCTAAACTTGAATTGTGTGCACTGTTCCGAGATGAAAATATGTACAAATGTCTGAAAGGTGTAAATGTAAATCAGGATATTAGGGCAGCATTTTGTTTTTGAAATCTGTGGTAAAGACTGACACTGGCAGGGAATAAAGAGTTAACCTGATGCCTTTCACCTACATAACACTGGTTTTATTCTCATCAGAGCCTTCTCATGAGCAGGGAGGAATGGGTTATTAAAATATCCAAGCAGGATTTTCAATAGGAATCTATTGATAAGCACATTAGGTTGTATAGCTACAGCAAAGGACAGTTCCCAGCCACAAAAAGTTAAATCTTTTGTGGATTAAGCCCAATTTATTTCCTAGGTATCAAAGATACTTTTTTACTTTTCCGTTTAATGTCTGTAATCTGTTTTATTTATACATTCATGAACTGCTGGAGCCCTTTGTGGCTGCTCAGTCCTTCCTGCAACACCAGGGCCGTGGGGCCTGGCACAGCCCCACACAGACACTCCCATCGCAGCCGTGCTCGGGTGGGGGGATGCCCCAGAGCCAGAAGATTCAGTCCCACTTGATATCATTTAATCTGAGTTCCACTACCTGTCTCCTCTGGCAGGCGACTGAGGAGGAAGGGGACAAATGTGGTATCTCCCAATACCTGTCTGTGAAGGAGAACTTAAGTGACATTTCAAATGAAGAAGGAAAAGATCCCCCTTGTCTAGTTTGTGCTGAATACGTTTCCCCATGCTCTTCCTCATGTTTAATTTTTAGTCATTTGCACTCTGATAGAGATCAAAGTCTTCTGTCAAAATACAGTTTGCACTGAAGTAGATATTTTGCAAACATACAGGGAGATATTTTTCTCCCCTGGTGTATCAAAATTTAAAACTAGCCTGAAAATGACTTGTGAAAGGAATGATTCCTACAGATTTCTGCCTCTTGATTCCTTGCATTTTGAATAGAATTATAATAAAATATTCTATTTTCACTTTGTGTCTATAAAATGCACCTTCTTACAACCCTTGACTTAGAGAATAATATAGCAGCCACAAGCAAACATAGGAATGCAAATTCATAAACTGTTACAGAAACAAACAGATTCAAAAAACCTGAGCTATCATTGTACGACAAAATGCTGTTCTGCTATAAGTCATTTTATGTCAAAGAAACATTCAGTAGCCTTTGATAATTTTATCTGAATGATGTAAGGCAATAAGTTAAAATGTATTAGGAAACCAGACAAGAACTCCAAAACAAACACATATAAGAAAGGAGGAACAGCTTAAAGCACTCAGAAGCATAGTACTCAGTTATATCTCTCTATCATTTTATCTGCATGAAGGGAAGATCATTTGCAGGTTGGCAGCAAACGAATTGTAACCTCAGGAGAAGGGAATCTCTCCTCCCCCAGTCAAAGAGAAATATCATCTGATGCATTATACTTCAAGTCTTTCTGTTTTCTAAATAAATTCAGATGCCTCCTGCGTGTGTTTTTTAATAAGGAAAAGGCAAATTCACTTGGCAAATTTTAAGCCCATCAGCCTTGGCTTTCCAAGCTCAGAAGAGGATGCATTTCAGTTAAGACAGCTCTCTATAACACCAATGAAGTATTTCAGAGATGCTGTGTGTCCATTTACCAAAACCAAACAAGCACAGGACCAAAGAGACTCTGCTCTCTCTAAAAGGTTTTTCTGTCCAAATTATTTTTCTGTTTGTAGCTAAGGTCACCCTGGAGACCATTTTCTCTCAGCTACTGAGAGAGGCTGCCTCTAACCTCCAGCACTGGAGAGGACCACCAGTCACAGCAAGATTTTGTCTCTCCTCTCATGTTCTTGAGCTTAACAACCCATCACATGGAGAGTAAGCAGGATGACCCCATGACTGCCACTGACAGCAGCTCAATAACATCCCAGCACAGCCATCAGCAGCATACATGCTCCTGGAACGCAGGAATTCCTGACTGGGAATCCACAGCAACCCTCCTATGCCAGAAAGCACTATAGCCTCCACTCTTTGTTGTGGATGTTCCTTCTCAAAAGGTCACACTTATCCCTTGTAAACACATTTGCCCCTTCAAATCTGCTTCCTCATAGGACATTTTGCTTTATCATAACAACCTGTTTGCCTTTCCTGGACTGCCACAAATTTTCTGGGCTTTTTTTATGCTGCTTGGGGAAAAAGCTCTCCACCTTTCCCTTTCAGAGTCTTATTTCTCTATCTGGAGCTTTCTGCAAAAATTCCCCACGAGAATGCTGCTTTGATTGCTGCTGCATATTTTTATCTTGCCATTTTATACTCAACAAAATGCTGCCCCCTCCTTGTGCCACCTGTTCTCACCTCTGGCCAGCGCTTCCTTCTGTTTTTAATTACCATTTCACTTACCTGTTATGACTCTACGCAGAATCACTGACACTACAAAACACGCTGCACGTTGCTCTCCTGTCATTGAGATGCTGGCTAGACTGGTTGTTGTCTTGGCCATGGGGAAACGATTCTACCCAGAGACCCTAAGCAATTATCTTTCTCCTTCCCCTTTGAGGCAGGAGCATAGTATTGGTAATTAAATTCATACTTCTGTTTGTTGTGGGTTTTTTTTCTGTATGTTCCCATTTCCCAGAAACCTTAGGCAAAGGATTTTCCGTCAGGATGAGGAAGCAGAATCTGAGGCTGATTCGGTTTAACTCTGGAATCCAATCTGGATTTAACAGTTACATGGTGAATTATTATGTATTTTTATTTTTTTTTTTGCCTAGCAGTTGAAAATTTATTGGGTCACATTCAGAGTTTGCTATATGAGGACCTGCCTGGAATGTATTATTTTCAGCGTAAGTTATTCCTCGACCAAAAATGAACTCCTAGTTAAAACAAGCAAGAAGTGAACAGGAGCAAGGGAAATCCCCTGGGATGGGTCGCCTGTCTGGAATCACTAACTCTGCTTTCTAGTCAGCCAGCGAGTCACTCTTCTCTCTTGTGTGTCTCTGGGCCTTTTTTGCTGCCACACACTACAAAATAAAAGCAAACAAATCTCTTTCTTAGTATTTTCAGGTCATTGCCAAGCTCCTGTGCTGTGAGCTGCCAACCCCTATCTGAGTTCTCAACTGCACAGGCCCTCTTCTCCCTGCCAGACCACTTTCTTTTCTACACAGACATGCCATCTCCCTCCACCACTTCCCAATTTGTTTGTCTCCAAAGCTGTTCATTATTTCCCCATTTCATTTCAGTGCAGAGGTCTTATCCAAGGCCCGTTGAAATGTTTCCATCAACTTCAGTGGGATTTGAATCAGGCCCAATGTCTTTGTTTCTTTCAGGCATCCTTAGCTGCCTCTAAGTCAGTCTTCTCTTTCTGCAAGGCCTCTTTTTCCTTCCCCTTTTCATTCAGCAATGCAATATGCCATGAAATCTCCTCTACCCTGCATGGCCTGCCAGACCTGGCAAAGATGATCCGAGGGCCCTCAAGGGAGAGGAGCTGTCAGAGGGTGTTGACATTGTTGTGCACAGACCTTGGCTGAAGGTAGAACCCCCTAAACCTCATGTGAAAGTTGAACTACCTAAGCCTCAGCTGAAGTTAGAACCACCTTTCAAATGGCTTGATATTTTCAATTTACCTTTAAGATGGCTATCATATTTGGCAATATTTCATGGGTTTTGACACAGGTTTATGTAAATTAAACAATTATCAACTGCACAGAAGATGCTGGGGTTAAAACCAAACCAGACAAGTGGTGCATTAGGCTGCTGCTGAAGGATGCAAGAGGACAGCCTTGGATGACATACACCTCCACTGAAATCAAAAGGACTTTGGAGATTTACAGCAGACAAGTTGTTGTCCCTGAAAATACAAATACAAATAAATAAATTATGAAAAAAAGAAATCCCATATGTAGTCAGGGGTGCAATTAAAATTTCAGCTCATACTGTTTTTTTTTTTTTTCTGAATCACACAAAAGATTGTTATATCTCTTTTAGCAAAGTAAAACTCCAGATGCAGGAACTGTTTTTGACCTGTCTCCATAAAGCATAGTTAATGATTTTCACTTCTACTAAATGCCTTTTTCCTACCATAGACATTTTTCCCCCCACATGGAAGACTTATCTACCTTTCAAGTATCCTGCTGCTATAGCTGTTTGTTTGTTTTTAACAAGATTGTCTTTTAATGGCAGCCTAAAGCCTTTGTGTTTATCTCCAGCACAATCATTTCCCCCTACCTGCTGTGCTGACAGCCTTGCACATTATTCAGGTCCAAGCCCATCTCACTGCTCTCCCACCCCTCTGCAGGCAGGGATGAGCTGCATTGTTGGGAGCTGAGACAAGGGCAAGTGCTGGGTGTACTTGTGTAATGTGTAGCAATACAGAGTAGACCATATCAAAGAACAAGCTTCACCCCTTTTGTAATGCTTTTTCTCTCATCTAAAAGGTGGAGCTGGTATTTTCACATGGCAGAGGCGTTGATAATTTGAAGTTTTAATTTGATTATTCTTGCAAGTACTGGGATTGTCTGGGATCCAGTAAACACCCTCTGAGTGTGTGACTGCTCCAAACCCCATTGAAATCAGCAGGAGTCTTTATGAACTATTGAATTGCAGACTTTCCTCGGGGTTGTGTACAACGCCACAGACTTAATTACCATGTTCCTGGCTGGGATAAATATGCAAATGGACTTTTCAGCTGGAGGGCCTTAAAATACAGGTTGGACACATGGCAACTAATGACTTGATTTGGGCTATATGCAAACATTTGTCAAGCAAAGGTCTGCTCCTTTTCCCATGGAAGCAAAAGGCACAATTATTACCAGCTCTAGAGAGAGCAGGACTTGGATGCCTTCTTTAAATAGTGGTCCATGTTCCCAAGCAGCTCAAATCTGTCAGCTGCCTTTCCTCAGCCTTCCCTCCTTCTTCTCTCCCTGATCCACTGTGATAAGAAAATGTTCATGACACAGATTTTATCATAAACGTTAGAGATTTATGCACCTGCAGGTTTTACAGCTGCAGGGCAGGCATCTTATTGCAAATGCAGCTCCAGCCATATTCAACACATGGGTTGTTTTCACAAAGTAGGAGCCTTTCCTCAGAAGGAGTAAATCAGCATCTTAAATTTACCAACACAAACACTCTCCTCAGCATCTCAAATTTACCAACACAACCACTCTCCTCAGCATCTCCTACACGATACCACCACACGCTCTCTGTTAAGGTGCTGAGCACGAATTCAGGCTCTCTCAAATCATTAAAGCTTATTTGTATGGCTGATGGTGAAGGGTAAGAGAAGATTCAGCCCCACAAAGCTTGGCTTGCTGACTCAGCTCCATGGGACTCCAAGGCCAGCTGTAAGCAGACTTGTTAAATCAGCTTGTGTTACGGGATAAGAACATCTGCTGGAAAACTGATGTCCCTAATAATTCACAATTCCTGGACTGGATTCACAGGCTATTTTTGACTTTTTTTTTTCCTATCAAAGAACTGCAATCAATAAAGCACCATTTCAGTCATATGCTTTTGAGAAGGGTTGTGTCCAGAGACACAAGCCGTGACTGGTGCATTAAGCAGCTCAGTCCAGTATTTTTCATCAGTGCTAGAAAGCCTGGAGTGTGTGCAAGGAATGGTTTCACACTCACTTCTCCCGAGGGGCACACAGCCATGCACAGAGAGGTTCAGTGAAACAGAATGAGGAATGAGGATAAAAGGCCACTTCTCTGCTGGTGCCATGGAGGATTTGCTGTGATGCGACGGAGGAGCAGGAGAGTTGGAGGAGTGAAGTGAGAGGTGGGTGACAGGATCTTCTGGCAATCATACTTATCTGGAAGAAAGTTCCGTCCCTTCCCAGTCACTGGTGGAATGGTACCTGCCAGCTTGTCACCGGGAGCCACTCAGTGTTCTGTGCTAAGACATGGGGCAGAATATTTGAATTCACCCAGGGTTACTATATTATTATTAGCTGTATAAGGTGTAGTTAGTCCTGTGGTTCAAAAAGTCCAATTTTGTGCTGGTACCTTGTATCTTATTTTTCTGTGTGCCCACGATCAAACCCTGAGCTTTCCTTTGTCAGAAAAATATCCTGTACTTGGTTAATCAAATATGAAAGTCAGCTATACCATATTTTAGCAGGAAGTGAAATACCATGAGTCCCTTGTGACTACAAGGCTGAAAAGGGCAGGAGTTTGATGGTGCTACTCCACTCATGTCTGTGAATCAGCAATTAAGTGATCATAAACAAATTTGGAAAAATAAGTTATTTTTAAGTTGCCTCTTAAATTACTTCAATTTGTGTCAGCAAGGACATCTAAAATAGAGGTTTGAAAACACGACAGCAACAATATTACAGCAACCATGCAGCATGCATTCCAAAGAAATGACAAAGCCTTGCTTCAGTATTTGAAACCACAAAAATACCCTGGGAAAGGAGAAAGGTTCACTGGGCAGGGCAACAAGCAATATGAAGGAATCCAGAAAAGTAACCAATTGATCTCTATTAATTCCACTCCCCCCCCCTCCATATTTACTCCAAAGCAGCAGATAACACTAATCAGACGAAGAGGCATTGATAAGCAGATGTTGACCACAGACAAGGGAAAATAATTTATTAGACACATATAGAGATAAAAGGAAGTTACTATTCTAAGTGTAAAGTAATAATGTGGTATGTGTGTGTTAGTATGAATATATGTGCAGGCATACATGTGTATATTTGGCCAGTGGTTGAAAACAGTAAGAAAGAAATTCATTACTGCCTTTTTAATATTATATTTGTAAAAAATAAAATAAATTCAGTCATGGCTGTACCTAAGTACTTGGATTGTTAATTCAGCACCTAAAAAACACACTATCCATAAAAATATAACTCTTTCCTTGTCAATACTGTTGAGAATTAATTGATATTTATGGCAGAAGAGAGTCTTAGATGATCATAGGAGAAACATGTAATTTATACCCAGTCAATGAGAAGACAAGGAGAGGAAAGCTCAAGGTAGCTAGAGCTGGTGAAAGTTTGTTTTATTTTTGTGAAGTTGTTGAGAACCATACAGGGTGCCTGCCATGCATTAACCTGTTGGGATGAAGATTCACAGCAGGTTGCTTCAGTATATTGGTGTCCTCTGCAAATCATCTGGACAGCTGGGACCATGAAATTTACCCAGATCCAAAAAAAGTTGACCCTCACCAAACCTCAGTGCCCTCTAAGGCCATATGTGCAGACCACTTCACATTTTGCACTTGTTTTGCCACTGTGGAATGACAAAAATGCTCTCGTCAAGTGGACATGAGATTTTCAGGTCCTTCCACACAGAAAACATGTCAGCAAAACTTGTCAGATGGTTTTTAGCTACAGCACTATAGACACATTTTCCCTTTGTTTTTAGTGTCATCTTCTGTACTTTGAAATAAATAAAGAAAGAAAAGGCAAAAGCCTGTTTGACTCAGTTTTGTGTTTCTGAACCAAGTATAATCCCATCAGTTTGGTTCATCATTTGTAGTAAACTATTCACTAATCTAAGACAGGTGCCCCTGGGTGTTAACATTCAGTCTTCTAGTAGAAAAGTGGGTGCAAAGTTAAACCACATGTTCTACTTAAAAATAAGTGAGGTGTGATTAGGCAAGGTCTTTAAAACATGCGCTCAGGCACACACACAGATGCACACACACACACAGTTTGCAAGGAAAAGATGCTGACACTTACAGGCTGTATTGTGCAGTTATGGTCTGGACTTAACTGTTTGCCAGGTGGATCACTCTGTAGAAATCTGGGGGGCAAAAGGTTATGTTGAGCTCATTACTGTGGACAGCTTTTAAAACAAAAGCGATAATATGGACATTCCTAGGATGATGTGTTTCATTAATATTTGCCCACTGCTAGACTGTGTGAAGAGCTTTGCTCATAGGAAATATTATAACTTATTACAGTGTTATCTGTACAAAGAGTAGATAAACATGCCTATTTAAAAATAGGTGTTAAACTATTTTAATTTTTATCAGCAACCTCCAATAAGCTGAATTTTGGGTTTTATTGATAGAAGGAAAAATTCTACAAAAAGTCCATCAAGTCTACCAAAGTCCAATCCAATCAAAAGTCTTACAATTGCTTTCAACATCATTTCGGATTGAAATGAATGCTTAAAATAAGGAGTTAAGACTGCAGTAACCCAGCAATTCATATACTCAATGCTCACCACATACTCCTTTACTTTTGTAGGAAATTTTTGTCAAAGAATTCCAGTTCCAAATTCTGCTTTATTTTCTCAAGGGGATCAGAGCTGTTATTGCCTGGGTGAGTTATGGAGCAGTCGAGACTCCTGGTCTACATCTCACAGCACAACATCATCCAGGAACCTGCTTCCAAAATACAAAGGGGGCAGAGAACTCTTCTTGGGTTTGAAATAATTATTGAATGTGGTCTGACATTATATGAAGATGCAAAGCACAGGAAACATAATCAATTATTTCTGTAAGAATGCATTTGAGGCTCAAGTTGCAAATGTTTTGAAAGAAGGTAGGAAAGCAGATCTTTTAAAAAAATTGAAACCAGTTATTGCAGTACTGCTGGTAGCTTTAAAGTCTGAACCATCATAGATCTAAATGTCTTCAAATGTTGGCAAAAGAGCAATGGAAAATTAATGATGCAGTATTTCAACAGAGATGTTCACATCATCCGTTATTTGAGGATCACAGCATTCCAGAGAAATGAATAGCTTATCCCCATTTTACAGACAACCAGACAGGGAATTTCTGTGGCTCACCTACAACCACTCAGCCTCATGGTGACACTGCTCTGGGTAGAGCCTCTTAATATCTGCTTTCATGTCTACCTATACAACTTCATGGCATACAAGAAACTATTATGCCGTATTTGAGGCTTTCAAGTGCTGAATTATTTACATCTGTGCTTGAAGTCTTGTTTCAGAATAAAGCTACTAAAATTTTAATGTTCTCTCACTCCACAAAATTGTATAGTAAAGCCATACTCTGTAAGTGTAAAGTGAAACTTATTTATAAACTCAAGTACTTGTTCCTCTACTGTCTTATTGCAAAACAAGAGAGAGTTTGATCTGGGAAAGGAGATGAAGATGATTTTTACCAATAGTGAATAAGAATATCCTTTAAACTAAGATTTTAAAAAAGGAAGATTTCAATGACATTACACCAGATGTAGCGTGCCAGTAATATGCTCCTGGAAAGCTTTACAGATGATGTAGAAGTAAAATAAAATTGTTAAATCAAAATGGTGAAATGAAAATTGACTAAAACTGATCTTTTCCCGAATTCATTTTCACTAGAAATTGAAAACATACTTGCTTTAGCTCCATATCTGAGAAACACCTACCATAAAGTTGAGCCATCTTATGAAATTTAAATGTATTAATCATTATTTATCCATCCTTGCTAAGTACACCTAAGACCTTGGAACACAGGCACACCTCTTGTTAAAAGAAATATTTCTCCCTCCCTAAATGAGGAGACTGCAGTGCTCTGCAGTTCAGACTATTGCCACCTCCCTCCACTATGCTGAAATGGAGCAGGAGTGGACCACAGGGCTCTGTAATAGAGAGGAATTAATTCCAAGAGTGTAAATGAAGCCTACACAAGACCTATGAAGTATGAATCTATTACAGATGGGTGGGGTTTTTTCCAGTACAGTTTTGGATTTTCACCCTTCTCCTCCTCCTATCACATGCTGCTTGTTTTAGTGGTTGGCAGGAGGGAGGGGGAAAGGAACTAACAACATGTGTGCCTATCATCACCCTGACCACTGCACTTGTACATCTAACTCGCTCCCCTTTGCTTTGTCTGCTTTTTGTCTTCATCCTGCTTGATCCTGTGAACACTTATGTGTGTGTAAGTTCTGCCTACATTGACTTCAGCTGGGCTACTCATGAGAGGAAAGCTGCAGACACGATACTCACAGCACAGAACCCTTTCTCTGTTTCCTTAAGGGAGATTTCCCCTGCAAATAGTTTGGTGCAAAATGATCAGAGACAGGAGCGATCTTCTCTCTTCCTTCATAAACCCCAACAAACCAACAGCTCTTCCTTCTAGCACATCAGCACAAGAGATACCTCTCCTAGAACACAGGCTTTTTGGAGACAGGGTAAAAGGAAATAAGAAGAAAATATAGGAAAGAGAAGAGATGGAAGATAGATTCTCCCTCTTACAGCTTTCAGGTTTTCTATTGCCAAAAAGTAGGGTGAGGGAAAAGCTAAAGTGGCTCTCTAAAAGGCTGGGCCCTTCCTGAGGATCAGGCTGCCAGATGCATAGGGGATACTCACATCAAATCTTCTCTCTCTTACCTTGGCCCCAAGAGTGAAGTGAGCTCCAAGACTTTCTGCAAACAAAATGTATCTTATCATAATTCTGCAACACCGCACAGCATGAGACAGCACAAGAAATGTTAAAATGAAATTAATTATCTATTTCGCTGAGCCTAAACCAATGTAGTCCTCTCTTACATTCTAATTTAGTAAAAACCATCTGCTTGTACAGCCTGCACTAATGTGCCCATATTAACAGGCCAAGGATCAGTAATAGGCCTAAAAGTGATTGTAAATGTGCAATTAATATGTTCTGGGGATGTATTCACTCAGGCTGAAGAAGCCTTTCCTTAAGCAATACTATTAATTGTCAAGATTACTAAAAACTCTCCAATTTATCACATTTCCAATAAAATGGTTGTTTACCTAAGTATTTAATAATTTAAAAAAGTGAAAATATATCTGAGAAGAAATGACTGCTGGAAAAAACCAAAAGCTAGTAAAAGGTTTTCAATTTTTGTCAAAAAAAATCTGACTACTGGTTCAGATGACCATTACCAAAGTTGTGGTTCTCTGCCCTTATGTTCCTTTATTCTAACAGTCTACAAATATCATCAAGGTAGACACCAAAATCTGCCAGATGAGGAACTGGGAGAGCTTTCCTGGTATGTTCATTAGGAAAGGTGTAACTGGCAAGATGTCTGGTTCATGACAGAGAACATAAGAATGTTTATGCTATATGAGGCTGATCTGGGTTACTTAAATGACACACATTTCTGTAAATCCAGTACAAACTGGATGACTCTGACAGAAGATCTCAAAGGATGTAACGGTACTGAAAAAGTCTTCTAATAAAAGGAAAATTGTTCACTGAACATAAGCTGACACATAGCTAAGATGTGAACATGTTTATTGGAGAGAGAGATTGAGGGTGAGAAGATGTGGAGTTGGAATAACTCCATAGGACAATCATCTGAGGACCTACCTCCACTGGAAACAATGAGGCAATTGTGGATGTCTACCTTCACAAGCTGCAAGAGTTTTGTCACTGAAACCCTCAGGAACTGAATTAAGTGCAGAGTGAACACACAGGACCGTGGAGAATTTAGAAGAAAATCAGAGGACTCGTCATCTCAGCTGTTCTTGAAATTAGGCCAGAAGTGCTTTATTACCTGAGAGACTGAAACTCAAGTGTAACACACACCGCAGTCCTAGGTGTGTACAAGCTTAGACAGAGAAACAAAACTGACTGAAGAATTTGACCAGTGAGGGCCAACATTTATACCTGCTGGTTAGCAAACTGCTGTCAGGTGTCAAGGAGAAGCATGAGTTTAAAATAAAAAAAAAATAGACTGATGGAGGCTGTCAGAATGTTTTCAAGGAACCCTCCTTAATGGGCTGAACAAGTCCAGTATTTTGACTTAGCCCACAGCAAAACCACAGAGTTCTGATGCAATAGTTGTTACATACAGTCCCTATTCCTATAGCACTATAAATGCAAATGATTATGAAAGGATACTCAGTGAGGTTCAGTAATAATTCAAATCACAAATCCTTTTGCCATGCAACTCATATAATATGATATTTTTATGGAAGCCCTTCTCCCCCTCCAGAAGGCATTAAATTGTTATTTGTATTTCAGATTAAAAAATTCAGGAAGAGTATGAAAAGACAGACAGTGATAGCAAGATAGATTCAAAGCGTGTGTATATGCCTCATGCCTACTATAGAAAGTGCTCCTGCTCTAGAAATATAAAAAGGAAGTCAACTGAACAGCATGAAAATGGATGTAAACATGGAATTAAAGAGATCAATCTCCAAAGGTACAATAGCATTTTTACAGGAAGGGTGTGTAATTTGAACAAACACAGCTGAAGGCAAGAATTACCACCATATGCATAATCACATAAATCAAGATAAATAAGATTGGTAGAATTACACATGATGCTTGTTTGCTCTGAAGAACAATGAAGTCAATAAACAGGGATGTCTCAGGGTTAGCAGGAATTGCTATACTGAGTGGCAGCACTGGTAGGCTGCTAGTACCTTCTAAATGCATTACTAAAGAAAATGATCATGATACAAGAATCAGAGCTACAGAAACTCTGGCCATGGAGCTCCACTGATAGCCATCAACATATGCAGGTGCAAGGGGAGATGTCACTCTTAAACAGCTCATTCATTTTAAGTCTCAGTTCATTTGCTACTGAAAATATGAAAGCAGTACACTGGAGAGAAAAAAATCCATTAATATGTGCATCCCAGCTCTCCAACAAGCAGTCCTCTTTTAAAAACTTATCCATGCAAAGGTGGTGAAGTTCTGTTTTGGATCCTTCACCAGCACAATGTAATGCAGTTTGATTTTTTCTTAATGTGCTGATTAATTTATTCCTAAAAGAAGTATATTTTTTTATGCAGCTCTTGATCCTGAATTTGACCTGATGAACCCAGAAGCATTAGAAAAATCCAAACTGAGACCAGTCATTAATATTAAAATGCAGAGTCCAGCATATTCAAAAAGAAGCTGACATGTTCAGAAATTATGCTCTACCACTTAGGAGGAACTGGGACTTTTAGATAAAGAGTGCCAAGGCTCTGAGCTGTCATTGTGGAGCAATAGGAGCAGATCTGCCGAGAGGAACAGGTGGTTGTCAGAGAACACCAGGTGACTGAGACGTTTTGCTTTGTACCATTCCTGTGAGCTGAATGTCCACCATTCAGCAGCCTTTCCTCAGGGCTGTGACTGCAACTAGTGTTTGGAGTGCGCTTGGCCTCCTGGATTGCCTCCTCCAGATAAGTTCCCATCAACAGAAATCCAGTTTGTGTCCTCTGAACTGCTCCATGTTATGACCTAAAACACAGCAGGTGAGGGCAACCAGATTTGCTTCTGATGCATCCCCTGTACCAGAGCTAAGACATCAGTGTAGACACACTTGGAGGGATACGCAAATACTCATTTCTCAAGTCAGGAGGTTTTAGGGGAAATGAATGAAGTTCAAACAGCCCCAGTCCTGGGAAAACTGAAGAGAGGATCAGTCCTGTGAGCATACAGAACCTCAAAGCAGAAAACAAGCTTTGTAAGCTTTTTTTTGAAGTTCCAGATTATTTTTTTCACTCAGAAGTTAGGGATTATGGACAATTGGAAAGATCGAGATAATCTAGGTAGGAATGTTATAATACTGTCTCTTCCATGTGGCTAATGAGAAAAGACATGTGAAAAGATGTGTAAAGCATGAGAGTTAAGGGCAAAACACTGTTGACATTGATAAATCTGAACTGATTTGGCTTTGGTTAGGTCTCCTCCAGCTGTCACAGAACAGCTGCTCTTCAGCATGACTGTATTTTCTGCTTTTTTTGCAAGTGTAATACCATTAGCTCAGAAGTTCTTTTATTACTCTAGAAAAAGAAAGGTTTTGCACTCATTTACTAAATCACTGGGACTTTTTAGGGCTACAGTTGACTCTTCAGAAGGAACTGCCTACAGCATGATTAAATGCTCTCTTGCACCCTGATGTCCTTGATAGGAATTGAGATACTGCTCCTGTGAAGCTAAACCAAGAAACTTCACTTTTGCCACCTCCAGCATTTTTCAGAGCTCACCTGCTTCAGGCAGTAGTGCAGCTCTGGGCTGGGATTGGAGAAGGTTGGGGTTTGTACAGCACAGCTCCCTCTATGTCTTGCTTCCCCCACAATTGTCAGAAATAAAGAGAAAAAAGGAAAGAGAAGACACAGGAGTGCAGAGATAAGAGGCAGAGCTCAGCTTTTCTTTGATCTCCTTCTCTGTTGCAGGCAGAGGAGATCAAAGAAAAGAGGCATAACAGAAAGCACGTGAGACGGGCATGCCTGTAAGAGATTGTCACTTGGAGTGCCTTGGCTCTGCGCTCTGGGAGTTTGGATGCCTGGTGAACACCACGTCTTCTTGAGCAAGAGCTGCAGCAGCCTGGACAGAGGGTATTTTTGCTCAGGGAGCACAGGGAGTTGCAGCAGCCTTTCCTCCAACCAGCCTTCCACCAAGAGTGGACACAACCTTTGCTACACAACTGCGTTGGAATTAGTCTCAATTTACATGAGCACAATTCAGTCCAGGCCCACACATAGAAGGCCTTTCTGAAATAGAAATATCCATCCATTATACTGGAAAAGCAACTTGTAGCAACAAAACTCCACTGTGGATGCTATAACTTTTCTCATCTTGCCAAACAAAGTAGGATGGAAATGGCTATGGGGGATTTTTGCCAGTTTACCTGCACCGACATTGAGAGCTTTTGCTTATGCCAGTCACAAGTCACACCTCATTCTACCCTTGAACGACACAATTATGCCAGAAAAGTCTGCTGTGCAGGCTTAAGAGGGAAAATGTGGTTCCATTTTATCACATTGGAGTTTTCTCATTAAACTTATTTGGACTGGGATTAGGCTATTAGAGAAAATTTAACCCCAAATGATTGGAATGGAGAGAAAACCAAATTAAAATATTCTCATATGTTACAAAGGAAACAGCCCCCAAAGAAATTGTAGAAAATATAAAAATGTATAGATTTATAGCAGGGAAAGAGGTAAAATGGTAGAAGAATTCAATAAGCTATCCTAGTCAAAAAAGCACAACCTGAAACAACAAAAAAAGGGAAAACAAAGACATGAAAAATATTTGAAGTACTTTCTGTATTCAAATAATGTTTCTTTTATTGTGAGGACCTACACTATTCATGCTTAATAATCCAAAAGTTAGAGTCAATAGGCTTGTTTTAAGGTAGTACAACTTAAATTTTTACAAGACTATTACTACATATAAATAAGATTAAAGGTGATAATGATGTCATTGTACCCGAGTTAAATATATATGTCGGGTAATCTTGAATGTATAAGTAATCAGCATGATCTTTTTTTGCATTCTTGGCTCTGAAGTATTTGTGAAATTTCAGAATCCTTGGTTATTTAGCAATTTTTACTACCAATTGAATTCTGCCACTTTAACTCCTTTTTTCCCCTCAAATTTTGTTATGTGTTGAATTTTACAGATTTTTAAAGATGTTGAGTGCTTTTTAAAAGTAATGATACACTGTTGATAGACGGAGGATAAAAAAAGAAATTAAGACAGTTCTGTAGACACAGATGCCAGGAGTCAGAGTGGCTGATGGTCTGGGAGCAGTCAGGAGGCCCCAGGGGTTGGCCCTGCCCAGCATTTATTACCATATATACTAGAACTTCCTCCCTCCTCATCCTATAGAGCTTTCACTGTCCCTCCCTCTGCCTTTTTTTTCCATTTATCTGTGTTTTCTTTTGATAACTTTTCTTTCCTCCACTTTCTTTACTCCTTCTTACCTCTTCAGCCTTTCTTTTTCCTAACGTGTTTTTATCTCACAGCTTCTTATGGTTTCTCCAACTGCTCTATCTCCTCACTTTTTCTTCACTTTTTCTTCCAGCCTTCCCAAATTTGGGATTTGGACTATTTATAATTCAACAATCCTGTCTTCTTAACCATGTGGGGAATTATTCATTACACCCTCCCATTAATTCCCAAATTATTTCATTAGCATTCTTCAGTTACTCAGCCTAGGCTGGATTAGAATGATAGATTTACCCTCAAAGGTAGGAAAGGAAGGACTTCGTTGCACATTCACACTCCTGTAACAGAAGGTCACCTGTCCTCCTGTAACAGAAGGACACTTCACTCCTACCTTTTATTTTTATCCTATCCTTTGCCTTTATTCCTGTTTTGTTATCATCATGTCAAAGCAATTTAGATCCAAAGTTCTGCCTCTCCCATCCAGCCTATCAGTACCCAGCTAGACATCACCGTTAATTACCTCTGTCCAGCAAATGTAACACAAAAAGATACAACCTATGCCCAGTTTGCAGAATCACTGAGCACTCGCAGCTCAGACTTGGTGCAGAGGTGGTGCAGAAGACCGGAGTGGAGCAATAATAAATGGCCAGTAGCAGGGTCAGGCACAGGATCCACCACTCCTGGGTCCTACTGTCAAGGTCAAAGCACAATAGTTGAAAAATTCAATAATTTCATTCACAGTCTAGCCCTGTATTTGGCAATAATCTGATGTTTGGCAACTGGTGGATAGGGCCATGTTTTTTTTATGTTTTGCCAGGGCTGGTTTCTTGCATTTGACCACCAGATCTATTGCATATGTATGTTCAAGTCTCAGGTATCATGTGCTGCTCTTGGACTTTAGGGTTTAATACTTTTGACAAACCAGTCCCACAATGTAATGAATTGGACATGCAACTGAATCATCTTCTGGCTGGAAGTTAATCCTTACTACGATAGAAATGAAAAATACTGTTAACTGAGATAACATATTGGTCAAAAAGAATAAAAAACCCACCAAACTGGAAAGAAATAAATCCTAGCAGTAGAAGCCTTGTGTATTATGGAGCTGTTTAGACACTGTGTTGATTTTTCAAAGAGTATAAACTAGCAGCCCTTATGGCTTTGAAACGTTTTAAGTAGCTTTTTATATGACAGTACCATGAGATATTCATTTGTCTGCGGCAGGCTGAAGGAAGGAATGACTGGATCTCACAGACAGGAAGATATAAACAGACCTTGAAGAGGTCAGATGAATTCATGTTTCATAACAGCCTGAAGGGAGCTGTTGCAGAGAGGTTAAAGCTGGTTAAGCATTTTTCCCTATGGATCCACAAACAGAAGTGTAAGCCTCACTGCAGACTCATGGCAAGGGTTTTGCTAATCACCCCAGATGTAAATAGTTATTTAGTATTGTAGACCAAGTGGGCATAGGCAGGTGGACAGAATGCTATATCACTGCTTGTGTGCTACCTTCAACTTACTAGACTGGTAGGTTTGTAGTGACATTTGGCCCTTGAAGAGAGAAACCAGCTCTGAAGCATTCATATTATTAGCCAGCCCTCCATGGGATTGCTGTGCTTGGGGTCTCAGCAACGTAAAGGACATGCAATGCTTTAGAGTCTAATCGATATCTCTCGTGGCTGGGAGTGTTCCCCTGGTGCATATTTTAATCATTCCAGTTTGGTGAGTGATGAAATAATATATTTTTTGTTGAATTTATTGCAGGTTGGAAGAGAAAGGACGGTCGACAGTCAGATTGCCAATATTCATAACAAATCAAATCCACATTTTGGCTTAACGTTTTAAAATATTTAGGAGTACTAGTTTTCTGCCTCTTTACTCTATAAGAGGTTTCTAAAGAGCAAAAGAAAAGTAAATTATCTTATAATGCCAGCAAGCAATTGTAACCAATCCTGTCTTGCATAAATACACATTCTGTTTTGCTTCCCAGGACTACTTCAGAGTTTTTCCAACATAGGGGTTTTACCCATGAAGCAGAAAATACAGACTATTTTGTGGTGGGAAACATGCTAAAGGCAAGCAGCTGTGGCAATCTGAGACTGTTTTCAAACACAGTCATCTTGCTGCTGTATGTGCAGTTCAACACATCTGACAATTTAAAGTGCCCCGCTCAACTGACTGTGCAATTTGTTTCCTTCACAGCAGCAGTGTGATGTACTGGAAATCACCTACTGCAAAATATCCAACACAAAGTGACACAAAAGGCTCAGGCTGGAAGAAGAAATTAATTCCTTCTCGTGCAAATACATCCTGAAAGTCATAGGTCGTCTAACCAAGCCTACTAATTATTACCACCACTCGATTTTTTGCTTTGATATTGCATATGCAGCTCGAACTAATGCCAAGTTCAGTAGCCACACAGTGGCTGATAAACTTGTAAATGTGTGCACCAAATCTGGGAAAAAAATTAGGTAGTTTCATTGATACATTCCCTGCATCTGCAGTCCTTATGTTTGTGTAAAAACTGGACTCAAGGCTAAAAGATGAGCATGAAAGGAAATAATTATAAATTATCTGCATAAAATCTGCAACAAATTACCTATAAAACTATAACTATCTAAACAGGATGACATTTACTTTATAGATTCATGACTTCCTCTCTTTAAAGTTAGCTAAGAAGAGAGTAAAGTAATTACAGTTCTCTTTTGATTGATTAAACATGACATATATGCTAATATGAAAGTAACTTCTGTCCTTTGTTACCCAAGCTTCTGGTTTAAAGCAATTTTGAAGATAACAGACATAATCTCACCAGTGCTGCCATTTCTAACGTATATGCCAAGAATGTAATTCCTCTGCCTTTTTTCTCCAACAGAGAAAGCATATTTTATCCTTCAAGTTTTAAATTTTGGATACAGAAGTCAGATAATATTACATCCATAAATCCTCTGTTTCTTTGCCATTATATATCAGGAAAGGTCTGTGCCACCAGTAGAATAAATAGGTTTGCCTTTTCCAAAGGTTGTCCCACCAATTTTAGGGGAGGCTATTTGACTGAATAAGGTTGATGGAATATAGTCTAGTAGGAAAAAAAGAAACACCTGCTAAATTTCACTTGAAAATACTACACACTGAGGAACAATGTCCATCAGATTCACCTCTACTTAGTTCTGGCTCCAGTATCAGAAGACTATCCTGACAAACTGAGGTTTATGGGGCTCAAGATCTATCAAATTTTTCTGCTCCATAAAGTTTTTACCTAAAATTTAAGTTTTAACCATCCTCTAATTCCTTACCTTGATGCCTTTATGCTGTTGTTTCACTTTAATGTCAGCATAACTCTTGTGTTTATAGTGTGGATGTTCACTCTCTTTGCCACCTGTCCTGTAAATGGCACGGATTCAATACCCCAAATTCTCTAAGGTTCTCCTTACAGGATGGATCCTCAGGTCTCACATCATCTGCCTGTGTGCCCTATTTTCACACTCTGGTTTCATCCTGCCCTTTCTGTAATTGTTGAAACCAAAAGAGAGCATGACATTCCAGCTGTGGTCACACTAATGTGAACAAAAATGAACTTCAAACTCTCTGAACTTAGCAGAGATGTCCCAAAAATACATTCACCAAATAGATGTGGGGCTTTTTTTCCCCAACACTGCATCATATTACATACTTAAATTAAACCCAGTAGACAAAATTCCTCCCTGGATTAAGTTTAGTAATGTCTGTGGAGTCCAGTGAGAGAGAATTTGGACCAATAACTATTAACATTTCCAGTTCCCTCCTTGAAGCAATGGTCTTTTACTGATATTAATATTCCCCTCCAGAAAGCTGGGAGGAATGCAATCGCAGTATTCAGTTTCCTTAAGTCTTCAAACAAACACACACCTCTCTGGCAAAGGTCTGACCCTATTCTATCCCACCCTCCCATTCCCCACTGCCACAAGAATGCCTGACATTCAGGTTAATGCTGAAGTTGCAGCAGGTGACCACTAACACAGAGGGAAAATGGATTCCTTAGTGATGCTGGTTTTGGAGATGATGATCCTCAAGGAATAGTACAGCAAGATGTCAGAGATTATTTTATATCTTGGACCACATACAAGCAATAAAATAGGCAAAAATAGGGTAGGGCAGGAGGGCCTGGGGATGGGGAGGAAGGGAAGGAGAAAAGGACTGCCTGCAGCAGCCTCCTGGATGTGTGGGGGGAGCAGGGAATTTCCCATGGCAGGAGCTCGACTTTGCTATCAGAGAACCTGTAGTGTGCAAACACTTTCTTAGGTACTCCAGCAATTAAATATTTTTGATTTCATGTGGTATTTAGACATTCAAATGAACAGAGACTAGGCTTGAGCTCAGCCCTACATGAGATATTTCATATACACTGTTATGGAGGTATCAGAGCAGCTTGCAGTATTTTTGCCTAAAGGCAAGAACAGGATACATAGGGGATATCTGTTTGGTTCCTTCCCTCTGTATTTCTGTTTTTCTTGGCTAGCTCTACTAACACTGCCATGGTTTTGTGCTTGGTGTGTTACAAACGAGAGGTACAACAAAGATGCAGCCTAACTTCATTGCTTGGAGAATTGCAAACTATTGAAAAAGGCTTCCAAGGAATGAAAGCCTGTGGTTTGAAGTAGAATGTTGTTACTAGAAAAGGAGAAAGTAGGTTCATAACAAGTTTTAGAAACTAAAACTATGCTAATGAAAAGTTTCAATCTCTATATTTCCTATTATTTCCTAAAGTATAAACATAAATCACTTAAAATAAATTAGTATTACCCAAATTGCACAATTCACAGGGCACTGTCTTAGGTCAATAGATCTGCCAACAAGGGGGAAAGTTTTCATAAATAATAAGAAAATAAAAAATATTTTTGTAGATTATCTACTTTATATAGCCCTTAGGATCTGTAACATTTATAAACAGAAAGATAATAACAGCGTCACAGAAATACAGAACTGGGTCCTTGACTTTTGGACAGTATTGTATCACCTCAATTCTCTCTTGGCACAGTGCTAATTTACACTAGTTAAAGATCCAGACCAGAGCAGTTTTCCAGAGGAGATGACTGATTCATGAAGTCTAAGTGACTGAATACAGAAGTAATTCATTAGCTCCATGCTGTATATGAAAGCTTGACCAGAGATGACTACAAAGTACAGCATATGTAGGCTAAAAAAACCCCCCCAAAACAGTAAAAGGCAGAATAAAATGTAGGAAAGCTCATTAGTAATTTGTGTTGAGTTCAATAATAGATCTGCAACTTAATTTATTTTGGCATGACTTGAAGTAATGCAAGAGCTAAAAATGGAACAGCAACATTCCTGCACTGACCATGCATCACGGTTTTCTAGAAGAAATGTATTTCATACTAAGTTTACTCTTCTTATATATTGTCCAGATAAACTGCCTCTATCTAGTGTGCTTTTTCTCTTTTTTTCAGTTATGCTCATCTCTGCTGCAGAAAACATATCTGTTTTCTATGTTTCTATTTTGAGTTTATCTACAGGTCCTTTTCACCATTAGTAACATGGAGCAAGTTCTGTTGAAAAGTAAAATCCATAAAAGCCATGATATGTCCCAGGTGAGTTTATGTTGATTCCAGTCTGGGGATATCTGAATGCTACAAGTCTCTGCTTCTTCACTCTGCATTTAAATTGATGCTGCTGAGTTAAATTCAAGGTCCTAATTATCACAAAATTACATAAACCAATAGTACATTAAATGATCCCTTCTTGTTATAACTTCTCCAGGCTTCTGGAAATCATTGAGTAATTTATTGAATGTGTTGTTTAGCTCCTCCCTTCTTCATCTAGGTCTACAATGGTGAAACATCACTTAACCCATTTTCAACTTGTTCATTAGGAGCACCCACAAAAGGAGTTTTGTAAGTAGCCCCCCATGTAGTGATCACAGACCTTGTGTAGATGAGCTGTTAGGCTCTGATCTTTGGAATTATTTCATCTCTTTTTCTTTGCCCACTTCTCAGTAATCTCTTCAGAACATTGTCAAAGATGTTTTAAATTATTGTTTCCTTTCTTTGTGAACAATGTGCCTGAAAAGCTCTAACAGATTAGGGAGGTATGTTTTTCTTTGGCAGGTAGACCCTGTCTTTATTCTATTATGATTCTCATTTATTTATTTTTGTTTCACAATACCCCTGATATTAAGAAAAGAAATTGGTGTTCAATTCCCAGGATTATCTGTAGCTCTCTTATTAAAGATAGTCACTGGTGATCAGGCACAGTAGTTCATTTTAATGAGCCTGAATTTAGGGGTTTTAGCAGTTCAACCATTTCATTCTGAAGTTCCTCTGGAAGTCCTGAAAATATACTCTCCTATTTTAATAACTAGTGGTTCTCTAAATTATTTTCTTCTGTTGTAGTATGTCCTCTGTTGCTATTGCAGCCTCTGACAGTACCTCATCTTTATTTCCAGAAAAGAGAAGATGTGTCCCCCAACATCCTCTGTGGTGAAGAAAATAGCAAAGAAATAATTTAAGTTTTCTGCAATGTCTGTGTATTCCTTAATTGCTCTCATTAATCCCTGGTAGTCCAACAGACACACAATTTTTTTCAACGACTTTTTGGGCAATCTATCAAATCACACTCAGCTGTCGCTCTAGGTAAGATACACATTATGATTTGACATATGTCCTCACATTTTTCATAAGTAGCTCACTGCAATCTAGGTAAATCATTTTGCACAGACAGTCTATATGTGATACTTAACTTGGATTGAAGGCAGGGCAGGCCAAATTGTCTCTTGTCACAAATACCTCTGGATTTTCCTGCTATTAGTAATCCCTAATATTTTTCAGTTGGTGATTTCAAGGTTTTTTACAGATATGGGAAGACTTTATTACTTCCAGTAATTTACAGTAATTTAAGTTTTTTACAGTTAGGAAAATGAGTGATATGAAGAGGACCCTGGTGTTCCTATGGCTTTTCCTGTTGATGCTGCTGGTGGATCTCTCACCACCTCCCCCAGCCCTATGGCAGCACCTGATCTACTCCAGCCTTAGGTCCCAGCCACACTTCCATAGATCATCAATGGAACTGACAACATGTACTTCTCAAAGATAACTCTTTTGGTAAAATGAAAACAAGTTTACATTGTTTCTTAGTAAATGATAAAATATTTTTTCCCCTGGATGATTGTTTAGTGTTTGTAGGCAGCACAGGAAAAATGGAAAAGAAAGACTATGCTCTTACTGTGTAGTCATAAATTACATGAAGTACATTTCATTATAAAGTACTACATTTTTTTCTAATCCTTTATGAATTCTCTCCATTTACCCTGGGGGGTTGTAATGTAAACTGACATCTTATTCTCTACTCAAAAAAATCACCAGTATTCTCTTAAAAAGAGAATAGGAGTATGAACAAACAAATAAAACCAACAGGACACACAAGACAAAGAAGTTTTTTGGTTTTTGTGGGTTTTTTTTTGGTTTTGTTTGTTTGTTTGTTTGTTTGTTTGTTTGAAGACAGGGGAAACTATAACATCTGTATGGCAGTGACTGAAAAAGTTCAAGCTTCATATGTACAGAAGTAATTATGATCATAGACCTATCTCCTTAGTTCTATGAAAAGGAGTATGTAGATATTATTGTTGAGATATAACTCCCTTAAACAATGAGGGATAAGCTAGAAGCATTAAATACTTGCTATTCATATATGATTTGCATTATTATTATGATTTGTATTGCCTGAGAAAGAAATAACACTGTCATTTTCCTTAGCTCAAATACTAGTGAAGAATTTTCATATTTTCTTTCTGTTTCTATCAGTTAAACAGCTCAAAGCTGTTCCACTCCTAGTTTTGAATAACGCAGAATACTGGCTTTGTACCCTTGGGCTACTTGGATTTAATATCAAATTCTTACCTTGCACAAGGTCAGAAAAAAAGATAAATCTTATAAAATTGGACTCATATGAAGAATGAGTTTCTATCTTTTAATACCACCAAACAATCTGCAAATTATTTAAATTAAGACAACCAGCACTCCAACATCTGCAAGCAAAATGCTTAAATGCCAAATGCAACTTTACTGGCATAAGAAAATAATAAGTGGAGTTCAATTTGTGTCAGCATAGCTCAGGAAAATAAGATATCATGTCTTGCTGTCTGCTTGATGTCAGCTTCTCAGATTCAAACCCTAATGCCTCATCTTAGGCTGTCCTTACTGGAGGCTGCCAAATAGCAAGGTTCAGCCAGAGTTCATGCAGCTACTACAAAATAGCTTTTTTTTTTCCTTCTCCTTTTTCAATCATTATGAACCTTCTGCTTTATATTGTACACACTTGATTATATCTATCCTTGAAATGTATACAACTCTATTAGCCTCTTCTCCTATTCTTTTAACATACTGTAAATTCCTTTCTGTGCTTAGTTTGTTTTATGACTTACAGAATTAGGCTTTTAAACTTTCACTGCACAGAGAAGATTGAGTTGTGCAATTGGCTACAAGGAGAAAACAAAAGAATGGGAATTTATATTAATGAAAAAAGAAACAAAACTATGAATATTTTTCCTTTGTATACTCTTATCAGTTTTCTGCTAAAATGTTAGTCACCACCATAACCAGGTCCCAAAATAGCTGGAAGGGGTTATGCCTAGAAAGGAAAGATTAGCAGCTCTCTAAAAGGCCCTTTCTTATTCATTCTGAGAAGCCTAAATCTCCTCCTGCCTAAAATCTCATCTCACATAGATATTGATAAATCAAAAGAGACATCATGCAATCTTAAAATGAGCAATTTAAATGGATTTGTTTTCTCAAATTGTTTTAAATTGTCTGCATATAAAATTATCTAAATGGAAGTTGTGGCACAGGTAAGCCAATAATTTTATAATAATATATATAGTTTAGTAGTGTCAAAGTTTGTAGTCATACAAGATCATTTTAGAGAACTCAGCAAAGCCTGTTGGAATCTGCTTCCAGTGGAAAAAAAACACAACATAGCACATGTGGGTTGGAGCACTAAAGTCACGATATACCAACACACGTATTTTGAAGATAACACGATCCTTCCGCAAAACAGTGATTGAAATTTTCTGAACATTTCAATCATAATAAATATACAGACACAAAGATACCTCTTTACACAGGAGGACACACATATGGAGTGTAAGGAACTGAAGTTTATCTCAGTGCTGCAAACAGCATAGTTTCAATAATTTTAAATTAATTGACAAGAAGTTAAGAAAAGCAGCTGCCTTAATATTTTCTGAAATTTGAGAAAGATATAAAAAAAAAAGTTGACTTTTCTTCCCTTTTTGACTTGCTGTCCTACTTTAAGGAAAAGAAGTTTCTTCACTTAGGCTCATTCATTGCAAACTTATCTGGTATGAATTACTGAAACAGATTTGCAATATTCAATGTCTGAACAGATGAAACACTTTAATACCTTAGATGGCTCATTTCTGGAATCAGCTGGAGTGGCATACTCCCCAAACTTTAAAAATATTTTTTACAAAATTCAAAGGCAGTCAAGATTAAAATTCCCAAATGTGTATTCTGGATCACCTCCAAAAACATTCAGTCATTATTGGATATTGTCTTGATTAAAATTCCTGTTGGTTTGTTCTATGGTTAAAGAGTAATCTTGTATCTTAGCTTTTGGAATGTGTTCCTATCATGTGACATCTATGAAGTCTGAATTAATATAAAGAGATCTTTCTCACTACCCAGCATGGGAAAAGGTTTAAAATGGTCAGATTTCAGCATAAAAGCAGTGCAGAGAATGGGTTTTGTACTAATATTATCATTTAGATACATCAAAATTTCCTTTAGGAATAGTTGTTTCTAGTTAATTTCTAAAGCAGTATCACTGAGAATAATTGTGTAGTAGGCAATAATTAAACCAAGAATTATTTATTGTCTCCTTTGTAGTTACCCTTTTATAATGAAGGTAGAGCCATTCCTGACTTAGCTCAACTGAATCAGTACATTCTGGGACTCCAAAGGTACAACACTGAACAAGCTGTGATTTTCCCACTCTATAAAGCCATGTGAGATTACCTTTCCAGTTTTCACCTATCTTGGGCCAGAAAGCAGGAAAGTTTTCCCCATGACTGTTAGATCGCATGACCAAGCCCCAGGACACTACTGTACATAGGCCACTTATGGGAGGAAAAGACAGAACAGACATCTTGGTCTGTCATTCTCACGCCTAAAACTCTGCTTTTGAGTGCTGTTTAATTGTTGAGGTGCTATTTAATGATTTTGACGTGTTTCCTGAAGGTCCTCCTCCTTTAACTAATTGAGGAGGAATATTCAACCTCAGCCTCTGATATTTCTTGAAGTACTGCACGGAAATTTGGTTTTCAGATCTCCTAGGAACAGTAAAAGTAGAAATTCCATTTTGTGTTCTATGAAGCTGTCCATGACAAAGTTTCATCAACACTCACAATGACAAGCTAGCATTCTATTTTGAAACCATCAGTGTTTTTCTCCTCAAAGTCTTTAATTTACAATTCCCCGACCAGATCTCCAGGTAAAAACTACATCTACTTTAGAATTACTTCCACACAGAAATTTGAAAAAAAATGATGTAGGACAGGAAAGGGGAAAAAGAAACATTTTCCAGTGTCCCCAGGGAACAGTTCTAGATGCATAGACAGCCTGAAATAATTGACTTATATGAGAAGTTACCTATAAACTGTAACAGTCATACTAGAGGGAATCAGAACTAGAATTAGCCTCTGAATCTGTCTACAGAAAATTTGACTTAATCCACAACATGAAAAATACTCTGCTGAGAAGTTCTTATACTGTATATTATTTTTCTACAGAAGGACATAAACCAATGGAAATATATTCTTGCACCATGCTTACAGTTGCCCAAATTTTTGGGAAACCACCTTGTGCACCCAATATTGTGTCTACAGGTCACTTTTAGTATCATGAGTCATGAGTAGGTGCTTTCTTGATATAAGTACAATATGAAAAGGCATTTTTGAAATTTGGGATCTATGCAAAACCATTTCCTTTTTCCCCAAAATACCTACATAGCAATATGCAGAACGTGGAAATCACAAGCTGAGTAAATTACTCTTACCTTGCTTTGGCTGTCCTTAGATTTAATGTGCATACATTTGTCACTCCAAAATGTGATTTGTATATGCCAGAAAAAACTGAGAGACAGCAAGTATGTCAAACTCTGTAATCTTCTTCTCTTCCCCCTTTACGTTTTGAGATTGTCTCTTGCCTAGTCTGTCTGCCTGTTTATCTAATTACAGTGCTCTGGTTTTGACCAGGATGTCATGGAAGGCATATTGCCCTGGAGGAGTTTTCTCATTTCTAAAATGTCATGTTCTCAAGGTGAAAGCTCTCAGAGGTTGAGCAGGTAGGACTCTCATTTGGGAGGAACAAGGGCTGGGTGGAGGAGACAGAATTCCCTCCTCAGCTTTGAAATAATCTTAGAGTCACACCACTGACCTATGATGGACCAACTATAGGAATTTATTTTCATGTTTTTAACTTAAGGGGATTTTTGGTATCTTTTGGTATCTTTCATGATTTCTTGACTTACCCAGATCGTAGTGTGGTAAGAATAGCATCATAAATGCCTTCTGCATTTTAGAGTGAGACTAACCACGTCTCCTTCAGTCTGTGGAGAACTAACACAGAGCAGTAGTGCCTTGACTGATTTTTAATAGAGTATGTAATTGGCCAGTAGGATCTACATCAGGACATAAGTACATGCTGGGGTAGCTAAGAAAGAGATCTGTTTTTTAATAAACATTGGAATTGGAACAGTGGAGAGTATTTGGCAGTTTGTAAGTTATCCTAATAATTTAGGAGTCTGACTTTCAGCACCTATGTTTCAAACTATAGATTCAGGTTACTCATTTGAACCATGGTTACTCTGCGAGTTAATTTTATTGACCTCAGTAATAGTATTTCTTTAAGTAAGATTTTCACCAGGATTTTTTTTTCAATTTTTTAATATATTTTTCTTTATAGTTTGGAGGTATTTTTAACACATTTTGGATCTGCCTTTTCATGTACAACTGATGATTGCTAAATAGTCTGTGGTTCCTCAGTGATATAGCTTTGCTAGGCTAGAAGATTTTTAATGTGGTAGTGAGTGGATAGCAATGGCTGTGAGTGTTGATTCCAGCTTTTTTTGCATCCTGGCTTTCTTCCCTTAACAATTCACAGGTCTATAATAGTAATGTTTTGATCTGGTTGCTATTCTGTTGTGAGTATTCACACAGAATGTGTAATTAGTAAATCACTTAAGCCTTTTTAAAAAAATATTACTGCCTCCAGCATACATGTAGATGATAAATGTGTTCTGAGTCCAACTATAGAAGAAGCAGTTGGTGTGGTGCACTAGTACAGAGAAACTGAAGGCACTACTTAAGAAAGTTAGGAGTGTAAAATAGTGCAGTCTGATAAGAACATAAGGATGATGACACTGGATCAAACTGTGTAACCAAACTTGGAGCATCTGGTTTTAACTGAGGTGAGGAGTTCCCACAACTTCCTTGGGCACTTCATGAAGAATCACTTCCTTCCATGTCTTTTGAAGCTGCTACTTGTTGGCTTCCTAAGGTGCCTTGAAAAAGATAGTGTGCAACTCTCTTTGACTTACCCAGCCCAGGTCTCCATGAGTTTATAGACACCTTCAGTCATCCTTCTTTCAGATTAACAATCCTATCTCTCGTCATTCTGTAATTCTAATGGTTATTGAAGTCCTCTGAACCTTCTCCAGTTCCAGGATAAGCCTTCTTTAGATAAAAAGAGTGGCAATAAGGGGCCAGAGCTACACAAAATATTTAAGATGTGGGAGCACAGTGGACACACAGAGGCATAATGATGATACACATCTCATGGTCTTTTCCATTCCAAATAGTTCCTGGCATTTGGTTTGCTTTTTGGCCCCTGATTTGAAATGATCAGTGAGAGTCCACCAGTGATTTTACAAAGGCAAAACTACTTTTTTTTCCAAACATATCTCACTTTGCACTTATTTTCAATGAAGGTAAAACAAGTCACTTGATATTGTATGTTCCCTGTGCATTTATCACCTTTCTGTTATTGACACAATACACAAGAATAGTTCTCTGTTATGCCTTAATTGTGCATCTCAAAATGAACTTTTTTCTGTGTTCCATGCAGGTGTTCTTCTCAGTGGTTTATGTACAAAAGATTTTCTTCACTTATTCATTCTCTTCTGAATTAACTTACTTCTTTCCTCTTGCCTACCCAGAATAAGTTGGTTGAGTTTGTTAATAAACCTCCAAAATGTTGTGGAGGTTGTTAGTTGGGTTCTCCAGACACTGTAATGTATAAAATAAACTGTAATGAATAAAATAAAGCAACAGCAAAATATATTAGCCTTGTGACAAAGCACTCATTCCTTATAAGTACTTTGCCACTTATATTAGTAATGTATTTGTGTAATTTTTGCTGTTGCTAAGGAAAAAAGGGTTTTGATCTTCTCTAGAAAGGAAAAGATTAAGCACTCTGTCTACATTTGATTCTCATTTCATTTCCCCCATATATTCTATTTCTTTCTTTGGAAGTCAGCCAGCAACCCAGCTCCATATAACTACCTTCTTCCTTTCAGGCCTTTAAAAGTATTTGGTTTGAAAAAGATGTTTATGGTGCCTGTTATACTGGTCATTCTGTGTTCCTCTTTCCTCTTCATTGTCTGTTCAGGTTGTCTGTTTGGGTTATAGAGATGTGTTTATACAGAGCATGGCACAATGCAACCCTACTCTCATGCAGATATTTACGTACTGCACTGAAAAAGTCATTACCATTGCAATAACTATTAATTAAATTTGCTATACATTATTTAATTCAAATAATATATAATTAAATATACATGTTGATCAAATATAAAAGATTTAATTAAACTTCCAAATTGTAGAGGCTTTAGGATTTTAAGTAAAAAACCCAAACTTGAAAAGGTTTCCAATTTTGTAGGCGATCTGATTGAGTTTTTCTTGCAGAACTGAATTAAAATTTTAGAGATAAACTGCTAAGATTATCCTACTAGTATTCTGAGCATGGTTTCCAGTCACTTACTCAAAATGGTACCAAACAAGGAGCTACACATGCAAGACTACAAAATTCTTATTGTTTTTGGGAAACACAAGCTGAAAGATTTCTTGCTCCTTTCTGTTCTGTCCCACATGGAATGGTAGGATCCATAGATCCCACACTAATAGTAGATCACCACTGCTAAGCGTACCTCTTCTGGGACCCCATGTGCTCTCTCTGAGGGCAGTCCTGCACATCAGTTATTTAAAAACTAACCCTTGACAGGCCTGATACTCATAAGTGAGGTAATTGCTTTGAAATTTTGATCAGCCATGATGTTCTACACAGAAAGACAACACAAACTGGCCCACAAAGATGGCTTCCCCTACTGACTCTTAAATTTGTAGTATGATATACTCAAAATCAAAATACAAACTCAGCCATTTTCCATTTGTTTTCATAGGGTAAGAAAAAAAGGAACCCGTTCACTTTACCTGTTTGACTTGTAAACAATATTGGTGGTGATCCCATATTTATAAGAGCTCTGACTAGTTTGAATCTATTCTGCAGACTTGGTCTCTGTACACTTCTGTCAGTTTAATTTTTTACAGTTATGTTTTTAAAAGCATGCCTCATTTATAAATCTGGCATTTATTACTCTCTGTTCAGCTAAGTTGGACTACATTTTCAGTTTTGAATCCTGTGTGTTCACTTTAAAAATGAATTGAAAAGAAAATAATTACTTTTTAAGGCATGTGTGTTTGGAATTCCCTTTGGTTTTAGACTATTTTTGAAATAATATTTCTCACCACAGACACAAAAAATTATGCATTTCTTTTAAGAAGTACATTAAAGGAATATTATATATACAGTTTTATTGAACAGTCAATTTGCCATGTGAATTTTGTGAACTGGAAGAATAAATGCTCAGAGCACTTACAAGCCTTAAAAACATGCTTGAGGTACATTCAGAGATGCCGCAATACTAGATGATATTACACCTGGAAAAAATTTTAAAGTAACACACATAAGGATAAAAAAAATAAGGGAAAAAATTAAATAAAATATTTCAGGGTTTTTTTAATATATTTAAAATTCCACATCTGTAATAGCTACAAAGCAAGAAGAAAGTGAAATGAAAAAAACCCCCAAAGTTACAGATAAAAATGATAGTTTTTTGAGTTACTATTTAAATTCATGAGATTCTTAAGATAAGCTTTATTCTTTTAAGCACAGGTACCAGTGGTTTTAAAATATTCACTGAATACATTTGCTTTTGCAGTGCTTTTCACTGTTGAACCATTGAAATGAATGGAGAACAAGGAAAACCATCCTGATATAGTAGGTATACCAGGAAGACTATTCTAAAATATGTAGAAGAACCTCTAATGTTATATCCAGTTTACCCAGACTGCAGGTAGTAAGAAGTGCAGAGAATCTCATGCAAGGTCTGCCATTTTTCTAATTCAGTGCTCCATCATCAGTGCATCCTGCAGTTTCTGTCCCCTGCTGCTGATGGCATGTGGCAATGGAAGCCTTGGAGCAAACCTCACTGTGCTTTCTCTTCTGGGGGTAGTTCCAGGAGAGAAATCTGCTCCAGTGCAGAGAGCCCATAAAAACCCCAGTGCACTAACCTCCTGAAGGTGAGCCCTGCTGGGTAAATCTCTGCAGCTTACAAGTGATTCTGTCCAGCTGTATGGAGAATCCAGGTTCGTCTTTCCCTGAAACACTCAAATAAATGCACCATCACAATGGTTTTCATCCTCTGGGCCAGAGCCAGTTTTCGAGAGCAATTCAGCAGCTCCTTCCCAGCCCTATTCCTCCTCTGCTTCTGAGTCACTCATAGAGTTGGACACTTAGGGACTCCTAAACACAACTGCAAAGTGGATTCAGAAAGAGAAACTTTACCAACAGACATACAGATGCTGTTTGGAGGACGAAAAGTCACAGACATAAAGGAAACACAAATTTGCAGCTCAGTCCTGAACACACATGTCCTGAACTGCCCTTCTCTTTCTGCAAAAACCCCATCTACTTCAATCCCAGAAGGTTATTTCGTGAAGGCACAACAATCTGCATTCAAAACACTTCTATGTTGCAAAACTCAGACCCAGAATTTTTGAAATGCCTAAAGTTTCCTAACATTTTTTTTCAAGGAGGTCTTAGACAACTTTAAACATAACCCCCCCCCAGAACCAAACCCACAACATTCTGTGTGTGTGGACACTAACATGACACAGATGCAGCTGCTGCTGTTGGAAAAGTCAGCATTTTCCAGAGACACTCCATAGTGACCATAGCTCATTTCTGTGCTGAGTGTATTGGGGTAAAGACTGGAACATCACATTTCTCTGGTTTAACTTAGCAGATGCTATTTTTTTAGCAATGAATGAACTATAAATAAGTTTCTCATTGTACAATCATACTATATTATTCACACAAGTTGGAACATTTCCTAATTCCTGCCTAATATTAAACAGTGACAATATAGATCAAAGATAATTCATACAAATTTGATATTTACAGTGTCTCCATGCCTAGAAAGAAAAGGAAAAGTGATATGACTTTGTATAAACAAGAGTTATGGCATTTTCAAGGATCAACTACACAAATAGCCAACATGTGCACAGATATAAGTTTAATAGCTGCTTATTAAAAGATGCAATAAAATTTGAGAGTGTACTGGCAGTAGATAGATTAAAGATCTATTAATCTATCTTCAGACCAAAAAATATTTCATATGCAGGCACTATTAGGTGGCTGGGTGTAGCATATACATCCATGTATAATTTTTTTTAGAACTGCATTTAGGTTTTAATTATGCACCCTACTTACTTCCATTAAAATAACTGTTTTGTGTAGATGAACAGCAGGAAGTAATAAACACCCAGTAGAAACAGCATTTTGATATAAAAATGTGGGTGAATGATAGTTGAAAAACACATTTACCAGGCTCTGCAAATAAACACCAAAATATGAACTGACAATTAGGAAGCGGAGACATTCGATACCTTTAAAGCATGTCAGCAGGATTCCTGATGCCAGAAACCCAAATGAAGTGTTTGCTGGTACTTAAGACAAATGCTGTCTCATCATCAGAGTATCAAGGTAGAGAAATACTCAGAAAGAAGATCAAAAGAAAGCAGTGGATTGGAGCTATAATCAGAGCACTAAAATCAATGTTGTCTAGAATCAAAGTTGGCTACAGTTCAAGTTCATGTTAGGCAGATGTTTGTCATTTTGCCTTTCTCTCGTTGGTGTTAAACAGCAAAGCAAGAAGGAAAACCAGAATAAATAATCAGAGAAAAAGCTCAAGAGGGGTCTTACCTAGGCAATCAGGTAAAGGACAAAGCGCTCACACTGGGGCAAAGGTTCAAATCCTGTGGAAACAGAGCTTGATGTGATAGAAGACCACCAGGCCAGCTGTGGGAGACTGACAACAGTGTTTTTCTCTCTACTAAAGCACAGGCAAAACCACCTTAAAAACTGGCTTACTACCTACTAGTGTGGGGATCTACTACCCAGACAGAGTAGGAATGCAAAACTTTTTTTATCTCATCCCAAATCACATTCCACTCTGAGCTAGTGAAGCTGTGAAATGATCATCAGATTTGTTCCAAAGAGAACAATTCGCATTAAGTAAACCAGTTCCTTAATGCTGTTGAGGAAAAAGAGGTTTGGTCTTTTCTAGAAAAGAAAAGATTATCCTTAAGGGCATCATGACAGAAATACAATGTTCATATGGAATGAGAGTAATTTTGTTCAGCTTCAACAATGCCCTGCTAAAAAGTGTTCCCTGAAGATCCCTTAGTAGAACTTACCTTGAACACACTTACACTTATTGTGACCAACCGTATGCCTTGAGACTTCTGTACCTTTTTTATATTCAGTGTATTTATTATATAAGGAATTACTTTCCAGGTGCTAAAATGTCCCTCAACAATTTGAATACCTTTGTGAACATATTTGTTTTTAATAAGTTTCTATTCTGGTAGTTTTCTAGCCTACAAATTAATCTTTGCCAGATCAGCATGTGTGCCTTTGGCTAGAGGTAAACCCTACTGTGTTTGGGAGGGAGACCACAGACTATAGATTTATACAGTGCCAACACAAGAACATGAAAATGGTGGTAAAAGTATCTGTAGAGACTGGTGAGTTTCAAAAGAACTCTGTGCATGAAAAATAAACATATGGAATTAGTGTCTCAGATTTGCTAGACCAATCGTTGTATATTTCTACCTTCTTTGCAGTGCTAAACAACTTCTTCTGACAGCTCTCTGTCCTGTAAAGGGCTGGTCCTTGCTCTGACATACCAAGGGCCCCCAGTTCTCACTGGTCTCAGGTTGCCACTCAGCCCCAGCAGGATTTGGCCCCGAGGTCTGCCCACTCCTCTACTCTCTCCCATTTTTCGGGGAAAGGAAACTTCATACAGCGCTTGGCTAATACTGGTCTGACCCCTTCACACTCCATGTACAGTTAATTTAAAGTCTGAAACAGCTTTGACAGATATTTTCTTGAACATATGTAATTATGTTTTAAATTCTTCCATTGCATTACATGTTTTCACTGGGGTCTCACAAATCACCTGATCGGTTCTGGGGTCCTGATTAGGATCTTTCATGGGAGTGGACTAAAACACAGAGAAGAAAGAAAATGGCAAATGTTTTTTTGCCAACATATTAAAAAGTACTTTCCCCTTTTTTTTTTTCATTTTTATTTCTGAAAGTACATTTAAAGCCTATGATTCTCACTGGAGGAAAACAAATATGAAAACCCTATCTTCAGATTTAGTGCGTATGAAACTAAAAGTTTACTGTATTTGAACTAAAACCAGGAAATCCATTAGTATTAGTGGTACCAGCTGTTCCTTGTATTAGGCCAAACTCTGCAAGGGGACACTGGAAGCCCTGCACTACAAAGTCAACACAGAATGGATAGCTTTTTTTTAAAGTGAAAGAAACAAAGAATACAAAGAGGTCTCAGAGAAAAAAAAGTGCTGGGCTTATGACTCTTTCTGTAAGAGCAGCCATTTTTAATGGATTTGAAGAACTCACGGAGCAGGACTGCAGAACTGCTTTTGGGAATTATGCTGGCTTTATGTCTCAGTTGACTTCTTCCCTGCAAGGACATCTAAGTAAAGTAGGGAGAACTTGCAATTTTCCAAAAGTTAGCATTGTTTTGCACACAGTGGTCTCTTTGTCCTATATGTTGTTCTTTCTTTCAGCCAGTTTCTTTTTTTTTTTTTTTCCTGGGGAAAAGAAAAACATCTTGTTATAGGATAATTACACAATATGAAGAAGTACCAGCTTGAGAAGCCAGCAATCCCACCTTCCTTCCTAGGAAGCCAACACAGAGAAAAAGCTAGTAGTCAAAAACCTCTGCCTATTCCAATGACAATTTCAGTGACTTGAAAATCCAGTCTCAAATGTGAAACTCATCTTTTCAGAGTTTATATTCAATGTCCTGCTTCATCAGGTATAAGGTAGTGCCTTCATATTTTGAGTCCTGCAGAACTGGGCATTGGATTCAGTGTACTAATTCAACCTTGCCTCTTCTAGTTTGTTTTCTTCTCTACTGATGTTGAAGAAACTCAACTGATACATTGTAAGAATTAAAGACACTTCCCTTCCCATTTACTTTAAATGTCTACTACTAAATAGTGCTGATAAGTAGATACAGCCAAAACCAGCATTCAGGTGACTAAAAGGTTGTGTTATCTCCAGAAGCTCCCACTGTGGTGTCTTAATTTACATTTTGCAGCTAGTTTCCAATTCTACATAGTAATAAATCTGCGGGAGTAAAAGTCACAGAAGGGAAGGAAATACTGGCATCCAACTTTGCATCTTGGACCTCACTGTGATAAATAATGTCTTCTATTTTCTGCAAATTGAATATTACACAGATTCTCCTGAAGTCCCTCCTTATAAATAAATAGTTGAAATAAACACTCCTGGAGTTATTTCGTACCTAAAATTCATGAAGATTCAGGGCATTTCTACATGTGCTTGACATATTTCACATGTGTAATTTATGCAGCTCTCATAGGCTTGGGGCAGAACACGTGTTTCACACATGGACTGTGCAGTCCATATTAGCTACGGTCCACCCAGACATATGAGGTGAGCAGGTTGCAGATGAACAATTACTTACTGAACCTTTAAACATGGTAACAGTGAGAAATGCTACAGCAAACTTCATTGCTGGGAACTGTGGACAAAATTCTTCAGAGACTTGTAAAGTCTCTACCTGGATGTAGCTCTACCTTGCCTCTGTGTGTGTCAGAGTGTGTATTTCAGATACTTGATTAGTGTCACTTCCCAGGAGTCCTTTTCTGGCAATATGCTCACTCTTCAGACTATAATTGATTAATTGGTGGGCAAATGTCAGGGGTCATCTAAACAGAAAGAGGAGGAAGAGCCTGCCCTGTGTGTCCCAGTGTGCAAACAGGTTTTGCTCTGGGAAGGAAGAGAGTTGATTTATCACAGGACAGAAAGGACTACTGAGAGGTTTTCTGAACCTTTCCCCACCCTAAGGCAAGATCAGTGACCCTTTTGCAATTCTTAATGATGTTTGTCTAGCCTGCTTTTAGAGATCTCCCACAAGGGAAGATCCAGTCTTCATGTGTCTTGCTGTCCTTAGTGTTCCTAAGGTTTTGTTGACACCTAAGTACACAACTAAAATATAAGTCCATCAGCTCTTGTCTTGCTCATGGTGGACATGGAGAACAGATGAGATGCAACAAAAACTGGAAGACTCTACTGTTCACTTGTTCATTCCTGCTTTCTGACTAAACCACCTCAGACCCTTCTAGACTGTGTTTTTTGAGTCTCATTAAGAGTAATGTGAATACCACTTTTATTTTGCTTTCTTATGAGAATACCAGAAAAACCATGTAAAAATTGTCACTAGAATTAAAATATATGACAATAACAATCTCTTACCTATCCACAAAGGCTGTTGGCTTGGATTGGCACACTTGTGATATATCAAAAGACATGTGCTGTATGCTACATAAGATCCTATTCACCTTCCTGTATTCCAAGTTCTTCTCTGGAGTATATGCTTGAAAAAGAATTTTGTTTGACTCTGTTCCACCATTATTCCAGCATCATCAGCAGTTTTGTTATATATTTTGCTTGCAATAAGACATTGCACTGTGTTTTCCATGACTTTCTCACAGAGAAGGCGAGGAACTTCTTTTTTAAGAACAGCACATTCTGGTAGCACATGCTGGTAGCATCACTACCAGCAGTCACCTTGTGCAGATCTAACCTGGTACACACCTTTTCCCTGTGGGGATCTGCCGAATCAGGACATGCTATTTTTTCTCTAAAAAAATGTTTGTTTGCCAAACCTGAAATCCCACTCTATGTATTTATACTAATGGGTATTTTTACCTCTGAATCTGCTAGCCCACCGCTAAAATCCTGTTATGGCACAATGTTAAAAGCAGAAGTATTTGTCTAATGTTGCCATGAATACGACAGTACAAATTCAAAGATCCAAAAGTGATTACTGGATTTTTGAACAAGATAAACAAAATTGCAGTTATAGGAATGCTCCTCTTCTACTTGGTGTGTGTGTCCTAAAGACTACTCCTGATTTAAAATTTTTTAAGGTGTAATTGTCACCTCTGTAAGGCAAATACATTCTGTACTTGGGGTACAGTTCTGGAAGTCAAAAAATGTCAATTCAGTCTCCTTTTCAACATCTGGAGCCATGTCTTCTAAGGTTTTTGTATAAGAGACATGTGATATAGGGGGGAACCACCACAACACGTCTCTCCACAGCGAAGACAAGAAACATGAAAGTACCTGAAGAGCAAAATTCCTGTCAATCAACAGGTGCTAAATGAGGAACAATTTTTAAAGTTGTGTAATAAAGTATATTTCTTTGCTAATATTCAGAATCCAAGAACCATTGTTTCATCATCTATTTGTGTCTTTTCCATTATAAAGCACTTGAAAAATATTTCCAGCCTGTGTTCCAGGATGAGCTCTTTGTAATGACTTATCATGATAATCCACCTAAGGATGTAAATTACTGGGGGAAACAAGAGAGAATTCTAACAGATTTCAGACTCAAGTATGTTTGGCAGACTTATTTATGTAAGTGCTGTCATTTCTATGCACTTCTCCAACTTTCTTCTAAGCCTCCCTAATAATAATACAGTCTGTGATTTGAACATTATGGCATCCTTCTCCAAAGCTTGTATGTCCTTTAATAAGGTAGGTAAGCAGATTAAGTCCTACACCTGAAGGAAAATAAAGATACAAACTTGTGAACAGATTCAAGGACTGTAAGCTCTGTAATGAAAATATTATGCACTAGGCAACACTATCTAACAGCTTTGGTAAGATATAGTCTATGCCAATAGGAATGTTTCTTCAGGAAAAATTTGCATTTTCTTTCCATAATCCCCTGTCAGTAACCTTGGTTAGTCCTGGGCTATTTTTCGTACTTGTGTTTTTGTCTTATGAATTACAACAGTTGCTCTGAAAGTTGACTTATGTGGTTTACTTGACACCATTGGCCTACAGTGTAATAACAGCTTGGCAAACTTCACAAATATCTATGGAGAGCTTTGATTTCTTAATAATCTTGATTTTGGAGGACAAATGTTAGTCCTGTCAGTGAAGATGGAACAAGTTATAAGTATGGGGCTTTACTTTAAGGACTTACAAGCGACATTAAGAAACCCCTAATATTACCAATTATTCAAGACTAAATATGGGGAGAAATTATCTTCAGATACCTTGTATCACAGCTGCCACTATACTGAGGTTAGGTATCCAGTAAAAAGAGCCCAGCTGCTACTTTTCTATATTTTTATTTAAATTAAAACTGAAAATGAAAACAAATTATACCAACTGAAAAACCTATGTATTCAGTAAAACATATTTTCTATATAAGTTAATTTACTTAGACCATTTAGAAAATCCTATCTTACCAGTATTGCAGCATCCTCCAAAACACAAAGCCTCCTTATCTTGGTCCAGAATCTTTAAGGCTGGAAGGGATTTTACTGATGATTTCTTCTAATTTTGAGAGAAATACCAAAGAGGGACTCCTATTCTCTCTTTTAACTTCATAACTTCTTTGTTCTGATGATGTATTTTTTTTTTAGAAAGATACTGAATTTCGATCTGAAGAGGGATAAATTGGGAAATGATCTTACTTGTAGACCGCTTTTCTAACCTCACAGACCAGACCTTGCAGTGTGGGTTTTTTACAGTGCAATTGCACAACAAAGAAGAACTGTCCCTAATTAAAAAAAAAGTCTTTTGAAGCAAATTCCCTGAAAATTGTTTAACTTTTTAGAATGCATCCCCACTGTCCCGGTAAATTATACATAGAGACTTTCCCACTATATGGCAAATAGTAAATGGACCTTCTCACTCTTAGTATTTGTTACCATAAGGAATAGACCTATCTGAAGGTGAAAGATGGGGTACAGCCTGTAGGGGTAATCAGCAAAAAAATACTCTCCTAGGCTTTTTATTTTGTGGAAGGGTCTATGAAAGTTCTTGATGATTCTTTTTCATCATTAACATTGTAGCACAAGTTTGGGTACATTAGGCATCACCTGTCAAAAGCATTTCTTAAAAACTCATGATGACAACTCCTGGAGTAAAGAGAAAAGATTTGGTTAGTATTATAGAAAATTTGGTCTAATTCCACTGGAAAAAAACCCTCCAAATTCTGGTATATTAACAGTGCTATATTGAAAGATATTTATAGCTGTTATCAAATGGAACTTTGATCTCTAAACAATTACAGGTTTATGGAAGAATCATGGGAAACTCTCTTCTTTCAAATCCAGCTGAAGAACCAGATACATGCTCTCTTGTACACTAATAGTTCAAATAAAACTTACGGTGTTGGGTTGCATGATAAAGACACATACCTAATCCCCTGAAAGAAATTCTCAAAGACTGATGAGGAGACTGGTGAATTCATTCTTTGTAACTGCAATTATCTGAGCATGTGGGGGAAAGAGAGTGAGAAACAGTCAGCAAGTGATGTACGTGCAAGGACTATGTGGGGAAGGAGCAGGGAGACAGGGCCCCTTGGACATTGTTTTAAGAAGAAAGGTAGGTTTACAGGTTTCTGATCCAGCAAATTGCCTTCTGCTGATGGTTCTTTTGCATTTAAGAGGAGAAGATTTCAATATTACCCCTTTAAATAAAGGAGACTGAGTCAAAGAAGGATTGTATTGCTTTACTGTTTGCAAAGGAAAAATCCTGCTTACTCATTTCAGTAGTGATCAACTGGGAGGAAGACACTGTTACAGAGAGCTTGCCATCCACTTTCTCTCAAGTCATCATTTTCTGACAGACCATAAAGAAGCAAGGAATCTTACTGTCTGCTTGCATTAATAGCAGGTCATGGAAAGCTAATCTGAGAACTGCAGAGGCAGCATGTGCCATTCCAAGAGGGCATAAGATTATGGTGGGTACAATACGCCAGATAAGAATGCTTTATAATACTTTAGGTGCCAAACCATCTGTCTTCCCTTCAAGGAGGCATTGACTGTGTTTGCCCAGGTTGAGTTTTACGAGGAGTCTTGACAACTTCACTTTTAACATGATTCAGATGATGCAGAGTCATCTCAAGATCTGGGTTTTTTGCTTGGTTGTCATTTGGAGTAAGAACTTCCAATACAGACTTTGCAATAGACAGATAAACTGAGGTGTCAGCAACTTACTAGCAGGCCTTTCCTCTGAGTTTTACACAAATTTGCAAGCTTTATTTCTGCACCTGGCTTGCGCTGTCAACCCTTCTCTCGTTCTCCTCAGCAGTGTCTCTTGCTGGTCTGTGTAACCCTGGGCAAGCAACAGATGCCTTACTACTTGTTAACAAGAGTTAGCAAATTACATATTTTCCAAGTGAAGTCGGTGGAAATCCCCTGTCAGCTGTGAATTGTACTATTTAAATTATACTGCTGTGCTGACAGATTCAGATTTGCTACTAACAATGTTTGCAAGAAAAATCCAGGTATGGCAGAAAATTATTTCTTACAAGTAAAGTTTTACCTTGGAACAACTATAGAGAAAGGGTTTTGGCTCTGTAAATTACAGATTTCAGTGGCATTTCACTTAATCTTTATGATTATCCAGTTGCAGAAACTGTGAGTGGGTTTAAACTTTCCACAGTGCCCATGAACTAACCAAATGAACTTTTCATGGCTTGTGTTTTGGCCTCTGGTTTTCCTTGATGAGTTTTCATGTAATGATTAGGCATCAGGTTCTTCTGACACATCCACATATTTCTCCCCATTTTGAGGGACAGCCCTGTGCAGGGTGGTGGTTGCTGCTCATTGATTGTGGCAGGGCCTAGGAAAGCAGGCTCTGGGAAACCATTCACAGCCTTGGGTGTCAAAACAGAAGTCATTAGCCTGAGTGGTTACCAGGCAACTGTTCCAATGCACTGTTTTGGGGCAGGACATAGAGTACCCCGTGCCTCTATAAAAAAACCTGGTAGATTGGGAGATATATCTGTCCACCCCTTTGCCACCAACTCAGGGGTAGATAGCATCTTCAATCCCTCTCTGCCCATACAGAGGAGGTGGAGGCTGGCTAGCAGGGTCAGAATCTTGGGGTGAATCTGGAACTTACTAGGGGATGGTGGGTGATATTAAATTAAGTTTGGTCTTGTAAGAACTGGGGTTAAAAAAGAGAATGAAACCGGAAGTCTCTTCCAGGTGTAATAACCTGATCCTCACACCAGCATACCTCATCACAATTTGCCTGTTGACTTTGGTGTTCTTTGGAGTGGGATCTAAGGCACTTCAGGCTATGTCAGCTATCGTGGCTCTGTGGGGAGGGAGGAAGAACTAAGCCAGACCCAGTAGTACCTGGTGCACAGGCTGCCAAATTTTGTTTCTAAATACAGTGAGACTGGAGCGGGGAGAAATAATCTTTGTGCTCAAGCTATGCATGCACAACTGCAGTGGCATGACTCCTGCTCACTGTTGAGAGTGTGGAGCCAGGATCTGGCAGCTGCAGGCACTTAGGTGGTCTTGAATTGCTCATTACCCTCTTGAACTTAGGCGTGATATCAGGCTCCTAATCTTGGATGCAGTAGCTGGCAGTCAGTATAGGGCCCTTATATCCTGCAGCTTAAGCAAAGACTGTAAGAATGAAAAGTGGTATAATGTAATCCACAAAGGGGGAATAGGAACAAATATTTAGGAATCAATCTTCTTTATTTCATAACCAAAATGGATATTTCATATCCAGTAACCAAGAAGAGCTCAACAGAAACTGACCATGGAAGCACCAGAGAAATACTTAGTACTTGACCATAATTTAATTAGGTCTCAATAGCTTCCATAAAAAAAAAATCTTTAAACCTGCATATATTTAAGATAAACCTTTTGTTCCATTTGTAACCCACAAACTGACAAGCAATTTAGTCCCTTCCCCCTTCTCAGACTCCAGCATCTTTTTATTTTTTTCCCCAAGTTACAGAACTTGATTTTTTTTCCCCTGCAGTACTTTTCTTTGACCTCATTCCCCCCTCCAAGTAACTCTATCCTGTGATGCTATGTTCATGCCCAGCCAGAGCTTTACAGATGGCTTAATTATTTTCTTTTCTCAAAGAAAATTCAATCTGATCCCCAATACGCATAGGATAGAATAAAATGAATCAGCTGGGAAGCTGCATTGTAAAGGGGGAGGGGTAAAGAAGTTATGTAAAATTTCATGTCGCTGTCAGACTGTTTTCATAGAATTTGTGTTTGAGATTAAATTAAATCTCTAAAACTGCTTTGATAGCTTCATACTTAGGGTGAAACGAAGCAGATGCATTTTACCCCAATACCACGCTTCTCATCTCCCCTTGCAGAGAGAGAATGAGCTGCTTTGTGGAACAGTTCTATATACTTACAGTATTAAGCAATTCTTCTTTTCCCCTGGCATTGGTATTCTTTTATTCAATTTATCTGTACTATAGCTTGGATAATATTTACCAGATGTTAAATAAATAATTTAAGATAACAGAGTCCTGCATGACAGTTGTAGTGTTTTGGGTCACCTTTTTATTCATTTTTTTTTAAAAAATCACTTCAGTTCAAGATTTCAATATAGTTCAACTCAGTGGTGACACTTAATACTTTTTCCTCTCCTTTAATTTGAAAGTAGTGTTCCCCAAATAGTTCATTTGCCATATTGTTTTTATCTTTAACAAGATAAAATAGACGTAGCGGGTTTACTATTTCAGCCTGATGCCGACAAATATGAAACCAAAGAATATGAAGAGCCAGTGTTTTGTAAAAGCCACTGTTATATAATGAAACCAAATGCATGGTTTGGAATTTAGAAAGAAATCCTAGTGTGAAGATAAAAGGACATGAAAGATAGTAAATGCTGAAATGATACACCACATAATGGTATACTGTCAAGAAAGAAAGATAACATGATAACTTACAGAGCCATCTCAAAGCCTACATAGGTACTTGACCTATAGTTTGCAAGGAAACAATCTTTTAGTTTCATCTGGCTCATATTAAAAATAGGAAAAACAAAACCCTTATTTTTTTCCACTCTCACACATATGGTTCAAAATCCATGCAATTTTTAACTGTCTAAAATTCTTTTAGGCAATTTAAGACAGAAAGAATTATTAAATCACTTTTCCATTTCATTTGATGAAAAACTGCACCGCCGCCGTTGTTCTATGTACTATCAATTTTAAAGCTCATAGGGCTCCAATTGGTCCCATGTGCAATCCATCACGAGTGGCATTGGATTTGTATTGCCAAAGTTGGGTGCTGCTGCAGACAGAACTGAATAAAATCTAACCCAACATGTAAGTTAACTTTGAGCAAAGCTTAAAATCCATCCCTGCTTCATCTCTTTCCAGGTTTTGAAATGTGACTGCTTCCCAGTCCTGTCTCAAAGCATTCCCAAAGCCTAACAAGCCTCACTGTCCTCAGTCCACCTGCACACAGGGGACTGACCTCCTCCTTTCTCCTCTGCAGGACTGAGGGGCTAAAAAGCTATCTAAGAAATTCACTTTGTTATAAGAGGATAAGCAGCAACCTATTACCCCAAATAATCTGGTTTCCAGAAACTACAGACTCAAATACCACTAGATTGAAGTCAACCTTTCATCTATCCTACGTAGACAGTTTTAAACAGCTGTGGTCTGTGTAAAAATGCTCACAGGTCTGCATTGCAGCTGAGAGTGCTTGAAAATCTTTGGTCATAATTTTTTTGATAGCAAATTGGTGTTTGGATTAATTCGAGTTTTTTTGAATGTTCTTCTCCTCAATATTTTAGGAAATACCCACACAGCATAAGAAAGAATCACCTCAAGCTACTCTACCAGTTATGCTGAACTTACTCATGTAAGGGTAAAACTCATGTTTTTTTTTACTCATGTAAACCAAACCAAGGGTTTGGTTTTTAACTGAAAAAAAAAAAAAAAATCTTTTTTTAAAGCCAGAACATCTTTATCTGGGATTATCAACAAATGATCTTCATTCTTCAATTAACATCTCCATGACAGTTTTTCAAAAAATCAAAACCTTATCTGTCCTGCAATTAAAGTCTATTGAACACTCTTGTAAGATGAACCTGTCCAGTTTCCTTGGCTATAATGCTTTTTTTCACTATAACTATTCAGAAGAATGTTTCTTGGAGGCACTGCATTTTTTTACCCTGTTCTAGAGCCTAGACCTGCCAAATATTATGCTCTTATAAACCACTCTTCACAATAACAAAAAGCAATCATATATATAACTTTGTAGAAGATGCTCTTGAATGAGTAGGTAGCTAGAAGAAAAGGAAACTCATGATTTCTGGAAACATAGCTTCTCTACAGTAGGAGCTGAAGGTGCTCAAAGCTTTCTGAAATCTTTGGAGTTTACCTGTGAATCCTATTTCAAAGTGTTATTAGTGACCCTATTAGTGACTACCAGAGAATATAAATCCTTGAAGAGACGACTTGCTTTTTCACTGGGATTGTTGCCTCGGAATAGGTTCAACACGATGCATTTCCAGGACTAAACAACAATGGGTAATTGCTCACTTAATTGAGAATTATATGTTTATCTGGCAAACACAATATCTGAATGCCCACTCACAGTTGTTCACAGGTGTGCTTTGGTATTTATGTGCAGATATTTCTTGCTGTGGGGGGTGGCTGCGAGCTTCTGGTTGCTGCCTAGGTGTGCAGCTCAGGGTACCTGAGAGGGAGGGAGTGGAGGAAGAGTTGCTCAGTGCTCATCGTTAAAGCAATTCAGGAAATAAAGTGAGTGTCTCTCAGCACAATATATTCCTGGGAGCCTAATCTGAATGAGCAATTCATTGGCATGTTTCTATTTCCAGCAGGGGCTGTGCCAATTAAGAGGGCTGCATATAAACTCTTTTAGTGATGTACACTGGGAGGTAAAAATAATGATAAAATATGGATTTATTTTTTTAGCTATTCCTTTAGTAATAGTGGGAATGGAGCAAAGCAAGCCTACTGCCTTCTCCTTTCACAGGCTGTTTCCATAAGGATCTGACCATCTAAGAGGAAATTTCTTCTTTGGAAGTGCTGAGAAACTTGTCTCTTCTTCTGCACCCAGATGGGAAAATAAATATACTGCAGCCAAGATTTGTTATTACATTTGAAGAATTAAAGGAAACCTTTTCATCTTTATAGTTAGAGTATCTTTTTAGCACTTATTGCCGGCTGTGAAAAGGTTAGGGGATGCTGAATTAATTTTATCTACAGTGTTCTGTCCTTTTATTCTTTTAATATGAAGATGGGGTGGGAGAGAACACCTGAGACATTCAAGCCTGTGGGATTCTGCTCTGTTGAACCAAGCAGGAAATAAAGAAAAGTGCTGAAAGGACCCCAGTGACTTTCAGAGATGAGCAACTTTGAGATCCTCTCTGCATCACTTCAGTCAGAGCTGTGAACCTCTGTTTTATACATCCAGTTGTGGTTTTATGTTTTTTCCTTTGCTACCTCACGGCTGCAATGATGCCTTCACAAGTAGATCTGCTGTGAATCCATGAGCCTTTGAGGGAGGATTTCATCTACAAAGTGGGGAGAAACTCCTCCTGCTCTGGGAGGAGAAGAAATTTGTCTCCCACTGGGCAAGAGATAGGAGTTTAAAAAACAACAACATTCCCATAAGAAGGAATAGGGAATTAAAGTACTTGGAGCTTTCCGATGAGCTCATCCTGGGAGGCACCAGTTGCTCCCAAGTCCCAGTTCTCTGCTGTACCATTGCCAGTGTGGGATCAGTGGGCACTGTGCAGACCCAGTGTGATCCCTCAAGTTGAAGGCTGCCCAGGAAAAATGAATGCTTTTCCAGTTTGCTGAAATATTTGAAGTTCCAGCTCTTGTTTTCACTGTGATGCCAAATGAACTTGAGACTTTTAGAAATTTTCAATATAAGAAAAACCAAACCGATGGTTTTCACACCACTTTAGTACAGTATGTGACCCTCATTTAAAACCTTGCTCTAAAGACTTAATTTGAAGTTTCTTCTGCAAAAAGGCAGGTGCCAAACCACAAAAACTGTTGGGTTTCTACAGTAAAAGGAGGGCAGTGGACAGGAGCAGAAAACATCTCTCTTTCTCTGCTCTCCTGACAGGAGTTGTGTTAAAAAAAATACAGCCCTGGCCAGCTAGGATGTCACAAAAGCTTCTTTAGATACAAACCTGAAAACTAGGAGACATCTTCGGTTTCAGTGTGTATCACAGATTAACTGGCAAGTGTGTTCCCTTTAGCACTGAACAAGCCTTCCTTAGAAGAATTTAAAGAAATATTTTTTAAAAGTACCAAGAGAGCAAACAAAGTAGTCTTTGGATGACCTCCGGTTTCTGTTGACTAGCAGTAGCATTCATTAATCTACAGCATATGATAAAGTCAACTGTTCAGCTGGCTCCCAGTAAACTAGACTCCTTTAACTGACAAAGGCCCTGCCATCTAAGAATTTGGTTCATTTTTTCATATCATGCTAAAAGACTAAATAAAATCCAATCTTCTAGAGCAATATTGAGATATTACATCCAGATGAAGGGTGGGTGTCATAAGAGAACAGGCTGCTAGCAATATTCTCTAGGCTTCTTGCCATCAGCTTGGGTTAAAGTAGTGAAGCTGAGGGAAAAAGTAAAGCAGTTTTGTATTCTTGCTGACATTAAAAAAGAAGGTATAGAGAGCACTTCATCAAGTTTTTTTGTTATATGATTATTGACCTGGGAGTAAAATGTTTATTGTATTTTTTGCTTCCTAATACAACTCTTGTTTCATCTTAGAATGTACTGTGCTTTATATAGTAAATATACATGCTCTAAGATGAGAGGAAAAAAATAATTCAGATTCATAGTCAGATCGGATTCCAAATGTCCATGAATTTGTGTAATGGAAGGTGGAGATTTCATATTTCTCCCCTGCTAATTTCATCAGGATGAGACTGCTTTATCTGTTCTGCTCTTCAGAGTGTGTCAGTCCTGCCTGAAAAAGCTTTGATTGCATAATGGCAGAATGTTGCCCCTACTGTGCTGGGTTATTGCAATAAGAAGCAGAGTTACTGCAGTCAAACAAACATAAGCCCTTGTACCAAACTGACAATGGCATTTACAGTTCTTTTCAACTGATGCAAAAACATTTACACCATATGAAAGCTATAAGGCACTAAATGAGGAGCACATTTAAATGATGAGCTGCACAAAGCCCACCGAACAGCAACCTGATCAGCTTTAAGGGCAGAGGTTGCAGGGGTTTGGCAGAGATGGGAAGCTTACACTGCCCAGCAAAAGACCCACTTTAAAATTAATTTTGCCAGGTCAGTCCTGCAACTTCATGAAGCTGTGGCTTAGGTGAGTGCTGGACAACCTCTGGCTATATGGGTTGCATGATCACTAAAGCATATGCACTACAGAGTGCAGCATGGCTCAGGGAACCATTTTCCGGATTTATGAGCACTGTTTCATGAATAACTGTCTAGTTTTTGTTCCTCTCCTGCTATTGTTATTCTGTTTTCTATTCAGCTCTTCCCCTCCCCACAGCAGAGAGGGGACTTTCATAACACAAGAGATACCCAGGGAATACTGAAGCAATGGTAACTAAGGCACACCAGGGAAGTTGAGGGCAAACACTGTACTGATGGCTATGTGCAGCAGATATATTCTGTATATTGTTAGTTCCATCTCATCCTGACCTTAATATTCCCTCCAGGGCTTTCTTCCCTGGCATACAGTGCAGCAAATACCTAGGGAATATTGCAGGGGAAAAAAAAAAAAAAAAAAGAGGAGAGAAAATTATCTAGTTACCTAAGGCAACTGAAAAGTTTTAAAACTGCCCAGTTTAGTTGTGTTTCACAACTCCCATTTAACAGACAATGCCTGTCTCTCAAAATATCTGCATGGAAATGTGGAGCCAAGAGGGAAGTTGGACTGCTTTGTCTGTGTGTCCTGCCTGCATCCAATTAACAGCCAAACTATTTGAAAGTGATCAAATGGAATGAATTCATTTACAAAATATAAATGGGCATAATGTTTTTACAATAGAGATTTATGTATTTGCTGAACTGGGGAGGTTTCTAAGCTTTTGAAAGCAAAGTCCTTTCTGTTGGGGAAATAGCATCTTACTTATATTTATTGTTTGTATTACATTTGGGCCTTCTAGGAGCAGGAAGTGATACTTTGCCATGTGTTGTACCACAAGAAGTCCTTTTCAGAAAGGACTAAGAGCCCAAGTAGAAGACATAAAGCACAAAGTTATGGCAGGCTGCAGAGTAACGATGAGCTGCTCAACACGTTCAATTTAATGTCTCCAGCTTCACCTTCTGTCTTGAGTTCTATTTTTCCTGCATTGCCCTCAAGCAGATGCCCCATCTAGTCTTTGAAAATGCTGAGATCTTCAAAATACAATTGCATTTCTTAATTCTGTAATGAATGACAAATTAGCTAGCAATGTCTCTGAAACAGCGTGATTCTTGTTGGCTTCAGGATACATTGGTAGAGAAATTCATGTGTCATGGATGTGGTTTCAAGCTCTGAAACCAACATTGCTGGTTACATTTGGGCCACGTCTCCAAGGGTGGTTTTTATTTTTTTTGTCCTTGGAACTGGAATAGCTGTATTTTAAATGAAAGGCTAAGCCTCAGGAAAATTAATTAAGTAGTTGAGTCTTTACAACCAACTGCATTGTATGTGTGTTCCTCATGCCAGCTACAGATACTGTATCTGGCAATAATTTGCACTCTTAACAATTCTATTTAATTTTAATTTAGCAAAATGACTCTGTTTAGCTACTAAAGTCATAAAACCAGATTAAAACATCAATCCAATTAAATACATTTAAGTGTGATTTAATTTTGTGCATACAATTGCTTATATTGACTTCCATTTCTGTGTTTCAAACTAAGGAAAGGCTTAAGCATTATAATGAACTTGATTTGATTATTACACTGATTTATGATTTTGGTACTGACAACAGGGCCAATGGAACATTGTCAGCAATGAATTTGACCCACTGTGCTGAAAAAAGGTGAGAAAAGTTTTTAAGAATTCGAAGACTCAAGACTTTCCAGCTAAGTCAAAAGATTGCCCAACATATGCCCCTAAGCAAACTTCTCTTGAATACTACTGTTCTTTTGCTTTACCATGTTTTACATGTTTCGTCCTGGCTGAAAGGATGACCCAGACATCCTTCTGCTTGCAACAGAAATAAATAATAATGGAAACCATAAGGGAATAAGGGATATTTAAACATTTACAGCCATGGGCATGTCACAATGGAGACAAGCCACACTTTGCTATGGAGAAATGGCAACTCAGATGGAGCTATTCAGACAAAAATAAAAACTCAACACTCTTCCAGATTTTCAGAACTTATTTTTCTTGATTTAGTCAGCAAAACTCTAGCATCTGTGAAGTGTCTTTCCATAGTCTATAAAGCTATTGGAGAATAAGTCATAATTAAATATGTATAATAGGAAAACATCATGTTACATACATATTCAAGAGCAAATGTTAATTGATGGGCATAAGGGAATTTCTAGTGCAGAATCTGACCCTCAGAGATGCTGTCTTTGAGAACTAGCTATCTAGATACTTATATTACTCCCAGCACTATGATATCTGGGGGCCTTGCAAACGTTAATGAACTTATCCTCACAACCACCTTGTGAGGCTGGGAAGTTTTAGCATCGACTTTAAGGGAGTACAACCAGGCCCTAGGCATGCAGTAGCAGCCACAGAGGAGCTCAGAAGGAATCATGCTTGCTTCAAACAACATTAACTACTTGTTGGATAATAGCTGGGGATAATGGCACATACAGCGTCAAGTGGGTTGCCCCTCTCCCATAAATAATTTGGAGGAGAGAGCCTATGAAACTCCAGTGAGAGAGGTTTTGCAAGGAAGTAGGGGAAATAATACTGCTGAGCTATGGATTCCCTTCTCTCTTCCCTTTCCATCATGAAAGCCTGATGGCTTTAAGTCATTTGCAGTTGTAGGAATGTGTGTGCGTGTGTGCGCATGTGTGTGTGCATGCGCATGTGCATAGGAATGAGGAATGACGTCAAGGAGGGAAAAAAGAATATCACTTTTCCTATGGGTGCAGACAGATAGTTAGCAAAAATACTATATTAATATTTTTGACTTACTTTGTGTCCAGTTTCAGTCATATTGCCCACTGCAATAGCCATCAAAATGAAACCTTCTGTCAAGTCTGGCGTGCTAAAGGGCTTGGCCGATACATGTGCAGTAAGTAGCCATCTTCAGTTCCTGAGTGGAGGAACTCAGATGGGAATTGTGCAGGCAGTTTTGGTCATTTTTCTCCATCAGAAGGTCACGTATCCTGTACAGGTGTGGCATACTGTTTGAAGGCAAAATGACTTTTGCACATATCCAGTTCACCTTTTGGGATGTAATTTAAGAAGGGACTTTTTGCAAGACACGGCACATATTTGGGCACAAAGGAGGAAGCAGCCTGACAAAGTGAACAAAGCAGAAATTTTCTCTCTCTCCTGAATGCAAAAACAGGGAATGTGCAAAGCACAAGCATGCTTCATAAATTCCAGCTGCTGTCACTCAGCGGTGGAGAGGAATACAGGGGAATATCTGTTACTAACAGGCACCGCAACAGTAGGGGTTTTTTCTCCCTTCCTAGCAGTCCAAGGCAGATTTGTGTTTAACCCTTTTTGCTATGAAAAGTCAGTGGCCAAAGAAATTTTGACTGCTCTGGGAACAAAATGTGAATATGCAGTTAACAGCCTCAAAGCATGTTGGTGGGAGGAAATGCTCCAATGCTCTGCTTCTGCAAGATGAAGGCCTGGAGAACTCCCAAAACCAAGGTACATGTACCCAGCTACTCCACTCCTACCCAGAGGAACTACACCAACCTCCATGGACATCTGATCTTTTCCTCACACTACAGAGGACTTCCCATTTCCCGTTCTGCTAAAGTGAAAGTGTTTGTCCCCAGAAATTTGGTTGCAGGACTGGGGCACTGAGTGTTATAACCACAGTCTAATCAACAGTTTTGTTTCTAATCTGCAAAACCATCATCCAAATCAATTGTTTATCTATTTTTGCAGTCAGACCCTCTAAACACCTTTTTCCTTTGTCTTTCTAGAATGGGAGATTTCAAGATGTTTTAAGTAAGATGTACTAAATATATTTTACATATGGCATAGAAATGGGGCAAAAGGAAGCTACTACTTCCCCTAAGCAGCTAGAAAATAGGTAGGTTCAGCAGAAAGCAAAATATGGCATGTGAGTTTTTCTTGCCAAGGAGGAGAAAGTTGCAGATTACAAATAGGGCAGATGTAATTTTTCTGTGAGCTGTGTTGTACAATTCCTTAAGGCTCTTTGTTTTTGTTTTTTTTTTAGTTAATACAACCCCCCCTCCACTGACTGCAGTTGGAGTTGCATGTGTGGAAAAACGACAGGATGAGCTAACAGCAGAAAATTTGACAAGCTGTCTTGATTAAGCTTTCATTGAGTTTTGCAGCCCCTGCCTTTCTGTCTCTCATGAAGCTGTTCCTTAAGTGAGGAGGAATTATTCCTTGCTCTTCCCTATATGCTTTCCTAGGCATGGAGAAAGGGGTGAGGACAACAGCCTCCATACTGGGGTCTGGGAAAGAGTTAGGTAGAAGATGTGCTAGTTATATGATTTTTTGAAAAAAATAATAAACTCTGTTTTTCTGGGAATATTTCTCTAAAGCAGCTCTTAAATTTGTCCCCACAATTCTGAGACTTCTGGTAAGAGAATACGGCTTCAATTTTTAATTTTCCCGGGACAGGAATTTCTCTTACCTTTAATGAGTGCACAGCAGCTAGCACAAGAGAGCGCCTGGTTTCAGGTGAAGAAAAAATTGTGTTGCTAATGAATAGGAAAAAATAAGACAACATTGATAGTTCTCAAACCACGGAAAGAAACACACAAAATAAGAGCCTAGATCTGCATATGAGAAAAAAAAAAGGGAACCTTACTTCGAGCATGATTAAAAATTTGGGTCAACATTTATAAAGGTATTCTGAGGTATTTCTAAAGGGAAATGGGATGCAACCACAATGTGCCACAGAAAGATTCTGCCTATGTTTAAAGATAAACCAGAAATTAATGTGTTTTTTAATTCTTTGATGAAAACCAAAATTTTGTCCATTGTTATTGCATAGTTCCATTTCCCTGAATCAAACATTTTTGCCACTATTTAGCACATCCCAAATAGCAGCTCCTGTTAGATTGGGATGCTCAGTTTGGAAGTTTATTTATCAGAGGCACATTGTTGAAAGAAAATCTAAGTGCAGGTCTAATGATTTCAACATTGGATTAAATCAACCATTAGCTCCTAGAAAATGGAAGGGCAAACTCTGTCTCAGCTAAATACATGAAAGCATAATGACATATTGTTCTGCACTGAATTTGTGATTTATCATACTCTTTCTTTTTGGAGTTGAGAGAAAGGGGGTTTTAGCTCACACTGGCTTAAAACCCTGCAGTTGAAAACGTTAATGAACATGCAAACAAGTTTTGCTTACAAAATTGTATTGTGTTAGGTGGTTTGAAATTAAACTAAATCTCTATCCAGATTAATATGGTAAAAGTGAGCTTGCCCAAAACATAACACAGATTCATTTAATTCATAACAAAGGGTTCATATTAACTCTGACTGGTTTTTGTTTTCTTGGTAAAAAAAGCCAGTTTTAGCAATACTGAAGTGCTTTCTAAATTCACTGAAGTGTTGCCAAATTGTCTGGAACAAAACCATAATGTTGAAAATGCTGTAATGTTTTATTTCATAATTTTAAAACCAGAATACTTAAAATCCAAATGATTTTTTGTTTTGAAATTTCCTTTAATACACTTAAAAAGTAAAGCTGCTTTAAAAAACTTCTTAAATTTGGAAGGATTTTTTCAAAGTGAAACACTTTTTGATCCTGCAAAACTGCTGGCAAACACAAAACAGGTTTTTTTTCAGAGAGATTTAATTCCTCTGGCTTTAATGAGAAGTGAATTCTCCATTCAGAGCAGAAAAGGTGTGTTTCTTGGTAGCATTAGTATAAAAAGCCTTAATAAAGATAAGCCATTTCCTAGGAACAACTGTCAGCAAGTCCAAATAAAGACAATGTGAGAATCTAGGATTCATCTTGACCTGCAAATCTACACGAAAACTATCCTCAATGGGATTTTAACTTACATCTTTTATAGCTGTCTTTCCCTTCACAAGTACTAGCCTACATGAAATGAATTTTATTTATTTTTTTCATTTTCAAGGACTGGATTAAATTTAAAAATTCAGCTTTAAATCAGGATTTTGAATCTTTAAAGTCTGAGGCCAGAGTTAAATATTATTTCATTAACTAAAACCTTCCATGCTTATTCAAGCCCCATTTGTCTCTCCCCTTCTGTCAGTATAACATTACCAGCAGTTTTATAAGCCCCAGTCTCCTCCTCTTTTTTATCATACTGTGCTTTTCCTTTTCATTTACTGCATGGCAGCATTTCTTTTTCTAGGTAGGGTATGTCTTCATCTCCCTCTCCATCCTTGTTCTCCATTTAGGGTGTTATTGAAACTAATAATGCTTGTCTATAAGCATGGTAAGATGCATAACTTAGTGCAGCACTCTAAGGTAATGCCCCTTCTTAATTATTCTTCCATCATTGTCTTCATAGAAATGAAAACATATTGATGAGGCATTCTAGTGGTCAGCTCATCTTTTGCAAATACCACCATTATGTCTGCTTAACCAGAGAGGAACTGACAATTATAAATCTGTTATCTGTTCTATAAAGGGAGGGAATGGGACTAAAAGCTTGGGAAAAGGGAACAAGGCCAGGCAAAGTTTTGAAGACTCCAGTCATGAAAATATCTGAAGAATATACAGATCAGGGCTATATTTATAATCTCAGCAAAAATAAGAGGCATTCAGCCAGATCTTTGGCTGATGTAAATCTGCACAATGTACAAAAATCATTAACACAGGGAAGGACCTGGCCAAGTGCCTTCTGCTTAAGGCATAATATTCATGATTTAGCAATCTCTGTTCTGAGTGATGGATCTGGCCTGACATTCACCAGGTGAGAATCCAAGCCCTCATCTTAAAATCAAGATGTCTGTTGCACAGCTCAGGTAAATTCTGTGCAGTAATTGCTTGGAAAAAACCCCCAAACAACCAGTTATTGCTTGTTATTATTTCACTTTTGCCTCAAATTGAAGTGTATAAATCTGCCTGCTTATCCTGGGCTCAACTTACAGAAAGTTCACTGTACTTGCTTATGTGTAGTTATCTGTTGCCTTCTTGAATTGCTGTTTGATATTTTATTGGCCACCCAGAAGGGTAATAGAGCAAATAACGTACTGACGTTGAAATGCAACTCAGGAAGAACATTTTTGTGTGTGTATGGGTCTGGGGATGCACATGTGTGTTTGTTTACAGGAAGACGTTTGCAATGAGTGTATTCAGCACAACTGGACATAAAAGGATTCACTATTTTCTTCCACAGTTTGCATTCATGCTGAATTAGACCAAAGCAAAAATCCCCTTCTTGGACTTTTTTCTGTGGTGACCAGGTCATGGACTCTGAGATGAATTCTGCCTGGGTTAGGCAATATTTTCTTCAGACCTAACAGGCACTGTGAACTTCACCATTTCAATTAAATGTCACCATTTCTGCTGAAACTGTGTGTCATTAGAAGGTTTCTGACCAGCCTTTCTTGCAGCCAAACTCCACTTCTGACAAGCTCTGGCTGTACTTCACAGCACATTTTAAGTTTCTTTGCCCCTACAAAAAGATATGGCATCACCTTCAAATATACTTTACTTAGAAATATTTCCAACAAAACACCATGGTCTATGATAAATTAAATCAATAGATTAATTCTCATTCAAATTTGTATAAAATATCTCATATCGAAAAAAAGCACAAATTTTAGCATATGTAGTCGGGTGCTAACTGTGCATTGGAGGCATGTGAAAGCATTCTGGTTTAATTTGAAATTTGCTCTGCTCAGAACTTTAAAATCTGGGATCACTTTGGGTGTTCCTCACCTGAACCAGAGCCACTGGGAGTACAAAATGGTCTTGGCTGCTAATATAGAGCTTGGGAATATTCAGTGCACTTTAGCCTATGTCACTGGATTTAAAGGCAGTTTGTAAATCAACTTCCCATTCTGTGACTTCCATTGCTGAGTCCAGAAGTTTAGTACAGGCAAAAACTCCAAAACCGACAGATACCAGTGACTGACTCTGGATATTTCAATGTTAAATAAGAGATGAGAATTAGATCTAAATGGTTATAAAAATACTTTGCAGTGTATCTCAATGTACAGGCTGTGAACGAATGAGAACAAGGGAGGCAAAATCAGACATTCAATGTATCAAATGTAATAAATCCTCTGAGGCTAATCAGCCTGCCTTCCCCCACTAAACTCAGCCCCACGCTATGCCAAATAGTGAAAGCAGATGTCTTAGGAACAGGTAAAAATCAAACTGAATTCCCATTCCCCACAACTGAAACAAAATGTAGGGTTTGGGGTTTTGATTTGGGAAGCTTCCAAACTGAACTGCATGAGACATTTCATCCAAAGCCCTTCAAAGAAACAGCCCAAAAAAAGGAATTCAATTTAGCTGGCACAAGGAGAGAAGATCTATTGTAATATGGAAGAAATTCAAACACTATAGGAGAGGAAAATGACATCTCAAATTGCTGTGATTTATCTTGCCTTGCTTACCTATATTTCTTCAAAATAGCAAGCTAACAAACCCAGTTATAGTGCTTAATACACAGAAATACTCTCATTTCCTTGTCCCTTTTACCCTCTAATTTTCTTTAAGGAATTGCAACCAAAAATGCTCCATCTTTGGTCTTAGAAAACAAAATCTTTCCTCCAGAGTATGCTGTGATCTTCAGATTATTGGTCTTGGCATCAATCTGTGTATGAAGAACATATTTCTAAGGTGCTTCACTCCGTGCGAGAATGTAAATGAAACAAGAAAAATATTATATTGGAATGGCTGAGGCAAGAATTCTTCAGGTCTAAATGTGTGTATTACAGGTTCATTTTCCTGACTAAATACTTCAGGAGCCTACCAGTATGATTCACATCCATCACAGAGAATGGTTGGGGTAACACACCATCATTCGTCGTGCTCTGACTCTCAGCCTGGTTAGCTGGTTTGAGAGGAGCAGGCAGAGGCTGACACTTTCAATATCATTGTGCCTATTTATACACAAAATGAAATGTGAGGGGAAGAGTTGTACTTTTTGTACAGCCCTGAGCAACCTCTACTCTTCAAACCAGAGCTTGGTGTTGTGCTTGGCACCCTTCCTGGCAATAAACATGTGGGCAACCTGTTTCCCCCCGTGCAGAAGGCTAAGGGCACTGTGTGTGTAAAATGGTGCTTGTGTCTCTCCTCTGGGAATATCTGGAAGAGCAAAATCACCAGGTGAAGTTACTTTTCTCTGCCTGATTTGTACATCTGTAAAGACACTTGGATCATAAATCAGAGGAAGTTTAGGTAAGATATCAGGAGAAAGTGTTTCAGCCAGAGGGCATTTATGCACTGGAACAGGCTCCACAGGGAAGTGGTCACCCTACCAAACCTACCTGAGTTCAAGAAGTTTTTGGACAATGCTCTCAGGCATATGGTGAGATTCTTGGGGTGGGGCCAGCAGTTGGACTCAATGATCCTGATGGGTCTTTCCAACTCATCATATTCTGTGATTCTATAATAATGCTTCCAGGTAAATAATGTATTAAACATGCAAGTAACATGGTTGGACAAATCTTAAGGTGAGGATGGTATCATCTCCAGTCCTTTGCAGGACTGTGGAGCCTCAACACCTTATTAATAGAATTTTGTAAAGGCATATTGGAGGTATTTTCAGAAAATGGCTGAGGAGAGTGCCTTTTCTTCCTTCTTTTTTCTTCTAATACTTGTACCACTGAAGCAGCCCTCATCGCTGGAGCTGGTCTCATACCTGCATCTGTACAATTGTCTCTACAATGCCTTCTGTTGTTTGGGGATCTGTGGGGGAGATAACTAGCAGGAAAGGAATCTGGTCTCAGTGGGTCTTTGTGAGAGTTTTGATGCAACCTTTAGCTAATTAGTTTCATTTAATATAAATTCTCATGGCTGAAGTTCTCAAGAGACAGGATCACCGTTCTATGAAAGGAAAAAGCTCTTATCCTTAGCAATACTTTTGTATGCACTATCTTCTTGGGGGAAAAGGGGTAAGAGGTAGGCTTTGAAAAGCCACTATTGCCCGAACAGAACTGGAAGCTTGGGTTTTGTACAGTCATTCCTGTGTGATATAAGAAACTATTTTGTAAGACATGTACCCATAAAATTCCCATTGATTCATAAAACAAAATGAAGTTACCCAAATAGCTGTAGAGACCCCACCTAGCTGAATAGATGTTGCATTGTAGTAAACTTTGAAAGTCCTATTGACCATAACTATAAAATGTTCATCTGTCTGTCATGGCTTCCCTTGACCACAGCCCTTTCAGTCAAGAAATGGGTCCAGGAATAGAGATGAGACTTGAACTGAAGCCCTGAGTAGTCTGCAATGGTCACAGGAAGCTCAGGAGTGTTGTTGTAGGCAGCTGTATTGCTCAGCCTAAGATCCTCTGTTGGCTGATCCAGGCGAGCCCTGCGAGCAGCAACACGGACATGTTTATGTAGTATAGGTAAAGGGAAAACAGAGAACCACATTCCTGTCTGATGCTCAGAATATAAATCTGTCAGAGGAGCCTTCGGAAGAGATTTTAGTCGGGGAGTAATGAAGTGAAGGAACTGTAGGTGAGTACAGATGACTTAGTAAACTAACGTAATGGCTGATTGGGGAATTAGCAGCACCAGGGAAATTTGGAGCGAAACATACCCTGAACTTTCTCTGTAACTGTGCCACTCAAGTTCACTGAACATGAGTATTTCCTTAGAATTAATGGAGATACTGTAGAGAAAATAATCTCTTGCATTTTGACATTTTTTTGCATCACTTGTAAAGCTCTTTCCCTCTTGCTTCTTAGGGTGAACTGACAGTTGCGCTGGCTGAGCATTTTCACAGTGCCCCAAATGCAACTGTGAAGGGGTGGGAAAGGGCCAAATTAAGAGCCAGGCTCTTTCTACTGAATTTCAGTATCGAGGTAATCAGTGCTCAACAAAAACATGTGGCAGTTTGGGAAGTCAGAGCTTGAAACAAAGGACCAGGTTCTTTTTCTACTGCAAGTCCTCCAGTCCAGAGAAGAGCTGAGATTTAATTGATTTAAAGTAGAGCTGGATTTTCTTAGTTCAAAAGCAAGTTGATATGTTGCTTGTTGAGATGCTAATCTTTATGACCTTAAGATCAACTGAAAAAGAGATGGCAAAGATGTCATTGTACTTCATAAAACCTGAGCATCCTAGCCTGCAACACAGAGCAGTGCAGGAGAAAATATTCCACCTTTTGTACTGTATTGCTCAAAGATTTTTAAATAATCAAACATAACCAAAAAATGGACAATGCCTTTCTGCAAACTAACACTGTGCTGTACTTTTCTTTTTGAGTGTCTGTTTATTCCTCTTCTTTCCCACCACTTTTTTTAATCTCATCTCCATATCTTTTCTTTCCTTTTACTGTCTTTTCACTCATTTCCTTAATCCTATGCCCACTGAGTCCCTCTGTTCATTTTCCTTCTCCTTTACTGTTATTAATTCTCCCCACCCAACTGTTGCCTGGGTTAACTATTCTGGTTAAGCAATAGGATTGGAAAAGCCAGCACTTATTTTGAGAAGACCTTGTGGGGAAAGAGGATTCATACTGTAATCTCAGGTGAGGGTCTAAACATTTCCCAAATTCTCTGACCCCTAAATATGAATATCATTTGACTTTGAATAATGAGCTATTCGTTCATCTCTATATAAAACTTCATGTATCCTGACAGTTCCCTATTGCCTTCCTGTCTGAAGTGGCTCAGGAGTATAAATTATTCCAGCGAAGGTTGGCAGTAATTTATGCTCAATAAATTGACTATAGATCTGCTTGTTTCAGTAGGTAGCATGGGAAGGACTTATACATTTTGCTAAATTCCCTCATTTGTTCTCGGACGGACTATTCACTGTCCTGGGGCTGATCACGAGCCCCAAACCTCTGTGATAGGCAGGTACTTGTGTGCCTTCAGTAAAACTGCTCCTTTGAGTAGCCAGTCACTGGTGTAAGGAAGAGGTAGCCAGGCTGGCCATTGGAAAGTCACTGGCACAACAATGTGGAAACTGGAGGTCATATTTTGCAATATATGTAAAAGGGCAACTGATGAAACAGCAAAGGCTGTTCTTAAAAAAATTCCCCCTCACTTTAACTGACAGAAATGCCCTGTTTCTCTTTAGACTGATTTTTCCCAAAAGAGCATGAAACAGCCTGTGTAGTCTTTTTTTTTTTTTTTTTTTTAATGTAATATGGGCTAGTACCCTAGTAAGGCTTCTGTACAAAAGGCTGTCTTTTGTCCAAGATGCAAAAAGCAGAAAGTAATTCATCACCTTTCAAGTACAATTTATTATGGGTCAGGGAGAAAGGTTTCACTCATGATCATTAGGTTTTAGTGGTGCAGATGCTGGACATGATGAACCAATGAGGCTTATCAGGTGTGATAATCAAAACAGATTTTCTTTTGTATCTGCTGTCTCTCTCTCTTAGAGAAACCCAGGTTTCAGATTCAGACACTGACTACCATTTCACAAATACAGACATATTCCTTTATTGTTCTTTGTGGAAATTATCATGAGATATTTTAAATTAGAGTAATGGAAATGATTACTATGCCTGAAGTTTGGTGCAAGTTTTGAAACCTGTCTGCCTGGGCCCTGTGGGAGCAGCAAGGGCAGCTACTCCTGCATTGCACTCTTTTCCTTTCACTACAGCTGCAACAGCTGCACCAGCACAAAGCAGGGAGTGGGGGAAGCAGATACATCCCATGGCCCATGTGTGATCCCTGGGTCCAGGCTGGTTACTTGGCATTAAGCATATGCACAGCACCCCAGGGTCAGATCCTGCTGTGAACACTGCACAGGCAGATTGCTGTGCAGTCTCACTGTAGACAAAAGCCTTTGTGTGGCTGCAGAGATCTGTGTGCAAGTAGAAATCTGCTTTAGGGTAATCAACATAATTAAAGGGCCAACCTTGCATTGCAGTGTAATTCTGGCTCCATGGAGTCACTGAAAATGTGTCTGTTGAATTCAATGAATGCATGGGGCCATTGGTCCAGCTCCCCACATAATTCAGCTTTGCTTTGCAGTTTTATAAACTTTGCTATTAGTTGCATCTGAGTGCTTCTCCCGTTCCAGCTGTGCAGCACAGTGAGGTGATCACAGTCAGCCTTACTGAGAGAAATGGGAAAGCAAAGTGCAGCACTGAGGAGGTTTGCTGACAACGTGTTTTCAATACTTGTCAGTCATACAAACAGAGGCACCGTCAACTCCAGGTGCCTCAACCAGACCATATAGCTGTGGGGCAGAGGCAGAAACAGATTCTCTGACACCTACGAGCTAAACTTTACAGACTGGTATTGAAACCTCTGAGTTTCCCCAAAGGCGAACAGAAGTACAGACTTTGCTGCCCTAGGTACTTCTGTGCATCTGCGTCACTAAGCCTGTTGAAAAGTTTTCCAGTGAGGATTCAGTTTATATATCTATGCACACATACATATATATACTATAAATACACACATATATAGACACTCATATCCATATATTCATAGACAAAATCATCTGTATTTCACAAATCTGCCTGCAGTTACAATGATGACTGAGGATTCAGCAGCAGTGTTCCAAATGTCGGCATAACCCTGGTCTTATGGGAAATCAAAGAATTTGTGACTGTGAAGCCATATAGTACTACAACAATATTGGTCACTAATAAAAGCACTTAAAATAAAATTAATCGAGTCAGCTGTATGCAAAATCAGTTGCAGGTTTTTGGTGGTGAAAAATTCTCCTCTTCCTCTCCTTCTCCCTCTCCCTCTCTTCTCCATTCTAGATTCCCTCCCTCTGTAATTCTCTTTTTCTCTCTCTTTTTCTTTCTATTCTTATGGTCTGCATCCAAATGAAAATTCTTTTTCTCTCTTTTAAGGGACATATCAGCCATCACTGCAGAGTATCTTTTCCATTTGAAATTGCACATGGGCAGTAATTAGCGTCAGCTGTAAGTTTGATGATGTTAGATTCTAGCAGACAGATGTGAGTATTTCAAGGGAATAAAAAAACCTCCACATTTTTCCAATCACTTTAGAGTGATGGTTGCTTTTTTTTATGAGTAAAATAGTTAAATGAGTTATTTCCCTCCACTCCTTCCTGCTTTACTTCAGTAGCTCAGATATCAGTGAAGATGTGCTCTCTGGTGCCAGGATCATGATCAGCTTTTACTGCTTCAATGTCAGAACTTTTGTTTTCTGCCCTATGACCAAAAAAATTGACTTTGGTATAAGGACAATATCTCTCCTTCCACTGTCCCCCCATCCCTCCATCAAATCAAAGAAAAATTCTGTTTGACTAGTCATATTTAAACCACACAAACAGTCTAGGATTAGGTGTCTTTCTTTGTTTCTCATATAAATAAATGAATAAAAATAAATGTCTGACCACCGTTTCAAGTAGGAATGAAATTGAACTGGACATCTAATATGACTGCAGCTAAGCTTTGGCCTTTGCTGCCAGATTCCCAAGCAGATATGGCATTCTTGTTAGGAAGCTGCTGTAGGGATCTGTGCAGGGAGGTTCAGTTTCCACCCAACAAGCTCATGGGCTCTACTTACATTATAACTCCTATAACTGCTCTTGGGGGTTTTCTAAGTGCAGAAGACCTACCAGATCTGGAGTTTGTAAGGCCTAAATACAATCTCATCTGTAAGAACTATCTCATATATACTGAGATACCCTTGTGCAAATAATGCTGGTTCATACCATGTCAGCTGCCCACTGAGCCATGCCAGTAGAGCTCACCTTACTCCCTGGACCATCTTTACTTATATTTTTTACTTAATAGTTCTAAGTCAGTGATTCTTTGACATTTCCTCTTGATCATTATCTTTTTTTTGTGCCTTTAATTGTAAAACAAGCACTAACACGTTTTGGCTTTTTTTGCCCCAAAATATTTGGCATTTGACTAGTATAAAGTATTATCAAAATTCCTTCAATGAATGGACAGTGACATTGAGGAAATGTTTTGTCAGGGAAAGGGGGAAGGGAAGAAAAAAGATAAGTTACTGTCCTTCAAACTCTATATCAGATAAGATTCTTTCCTAAGGAAAAAAAAAAGCCTAAACTGTAACAGGAGCAGAAGTATTATATATTTAATTGCAGCAGCTACTGGTCTTTCATGAAGAGAGCCTCTAATCAAGGGCTTTGATTATAAGGGACACAGCTGAGATAAATATCTTAGAAAAGAAAAAGAAAAATTCCTCAACCTGGTATTTTAAGAACACATTAGGTACCACAAACTACAACGGTGTTGTGAATAAAGACTAGTTTTCAATGAGGATATCTTTTGCTTTGTTTACCTAAAATAAGATGTAGTGTTCAGTCTGTAGAAAAACTACTTCATCCAAACACAGGTACAGGAAAATACTTAATCAAACATTAAGAAATGCCATTGGGATGGGGTTTTACACTTAAGTAAGAGATGCATTAAATGTGTTGCAAGACCCATCAAGCTGGGGCCCTATTCCTTCAGTGGAAAAGTTCCCTAGAGCCACCACACCAGGACATTTTGCAACTCTTACTGGTAAGTAAGAAGTGCATAGCCTTCTCCCAGCTCACTTTCTTTTGTCATGTATTTTACCTCTTTTTAAACTGAAGCTTTTATTCTGTAACTTCACACATATAAATTGTGTCATTCAAGCAGCATGTGGGTGTATTCAAGCTGTGGAAGTTATTAAAAATTGATGGGGTTCTCACAGAAATTTAGAAAGTCAGTAAGACCATAGGAAATTTGTGATGCTTCTAGTACAAGGATTCTCCATCTGTGGCTACTGCACATATGTGGTATTATAAAATGTTGTAAAATAGAGTTGTCCTTCATTGATTTGATGGCTTTTTGTTTTTATTTGGGTTTGTTGGTTTGGGGTTATTTTTGCGATGCTTGGGAATATTTAGAAAGAGGCAACACAAAATACATATTTGAGAACAAATCAAAACAAAGTTGGAGTCCATAACTACTCCACAGGGTCTCTTTAAAAAGTAAGCTATGAAACAAACCCTAAACTGAGACCAGTCTAACCATCTAAACTTTATATTAAAGAATGATTATCCATCTGTCATCTGTTTTGTGATCCTTAGCCATGCCTACACTTGAAGTCCTTGATCACGTTCACTTCCTCTGCCAATCAGCTGCAACTTGGAAGAGTTTGGTCTGTTGTCAGAGCTCTTTTCATCAGTTTCAGCTTCATTTTCTTTGACCCAGATCTGCAAGAGAAGTTTTGGGATCACTAGCCCAGGTACTGAGAAGGTTATTCTGCTTCCTGATGACCAGGCTTCCACTGCTGCATGATTTGTGCCCAAGTGCTGAAAGGGGCTTGTGCCTAAGGAAATGAAGGAAACGTGCCGGAGCCTGAACAAAACCCAGCCCCTTGCTGCCATCTTGGCACAAGGTAAACACTGGATATTCCATGTGGTAGACCCCAAGAGAAGTGTTGCATAGCTGTAAAGCTGACCCATAGTCAGAAGATTAATTGCTTCCACTCGGGATCTGATCCAAGCTGAGTGAGTTCAGTGGGACTCTTTCCAGTGGAAATTAATTCTGGGCTTCCCTGATTTCAGGAGGTGACTGGAGGTTACCACAAATCTCTGTTTTATGAATGAGAATGCAGGATGGTTCCTGCTGATTTTACTGACATTTTCTGTCCATCTGTCAGGGCTCAGAAGGGAGTTGCTGCCCAGACTCTTTAAGCTCACTGAGTTAAGCCCAGTGCTGGTGTTACCCTTTGCCTTTGCACGAACGTGCAGCTGTAGTTAGTAACATACTGACACAACTGATCCATTCAGTGTGTGGGCTCATTTAAATTGGGCCATATCTACTGAATTTCCTGATAAAAATATGTTTTTACTACTGTACTTGGATAACACAACCCAGCCCAGCTAATGGAGAGAGAGTGAGACTATTCCATCAACAACAAATACCTGCTCCAGATGCCCAGTCCTTACTACAGGTGATGAAGTGTGAATCAGACAGAGAACAGCTCAACTTTCACATGCAGGATTAGTTGGCAGCATTGCTGGATAGAAAAATAATCTTTTCACCATTAAAATGAGCAAATTAGATCTACAGTGAAAGGTGCACCCTACAATGCCATTCTTCACAGGGTGGCCTTTTAGCAGAGAAGCAAACTAAAGTCCATTATCCACTTGTTAATGGAAGAGCAATTCTTCTACTGGTCTGTTAATACCTTTTTCCCCAGTTTGTTGATAATTCTAGGACAGTTACATTGACTCATTTCTTTCTTCTTCTCTAGTAATCAACAGCAAAAAACCCACAACATTTTCCCAACACAGACCATTCACTATCTGCTGATCTACATGCAGTAAAGTTTCAGTGGAAATCTAAACTATAAAAATAGTTCTCCTATTATTTAACTTTGAGTGTGACTCCTCATTGAGTTGCAAAAAAGAGGAGAAAATGGAAAGAATCTATTTATAAGAAACATCTCAATACAGTGGGCCAAAGTCTGCTCTCAGTTTTGCAAAAAGATGTCATCAGATCCAGGTCTAGCAAAAAGAAAATCAAGAACATGTTTAATTATTAGCACATGAACAATTCTTTTTGCCCTCACTGGAAGGGCTAGATGATATAAAATATGCTCATGGGAACAACACTACTTCCATGCTCCAGTTTAACTGCAAGCCTATGTGTCTTGCTGGAAAGTAGTCAACATTTGAAAGACCAAAATTCAGAAAAGATGTTGAGCACCTAAGTCTTCCTGAAGAAAACATGTTTGATATTAGTGTTTGTTTTCTCTGGTTTTTTTTTGTTGTTGTTTTTTTTTTTTTTTTTTTTTAATCCAGGGGCTTTTAGCCAATGATTTTAAATACTCTTTAGAATCAGAATTAAACTTCAAATCATGGGCCTTGAGCTGATTTTGTTTCTCGTCTGTTGAAGTAATTAAAGCTAGAAAAGACCAGTCTCAGACTTGACATTTTTTCACCTGACAAAGAAAAAAGGTCTTCTTGGGAACAAAACCCAACTAAAACTATCTTAATCCTGACCCAGCTATTTTATTATTTTCTGAGGAAAAGATTTCAGGCCTAATTCTGATTTTGAATATGAAGCTGCACCTCACAGCATGCTGTGGATGGCAGCTGATTTTTACCAGAGAAATTTCACATCTCTGAAAACTGTCAGCATTAAACTGAAAAGGTGCTAATGTATAAACAAAGTAGGCACAACTATTGTTGTGTAATCTTAAACTTCAAATAGGAAAAAGCCTAAAGCCCTCTTTATAGCACTTTATGTGGCTAAACATTGCACAGACAAAATGGGGCATCTGTAACGACAGTTAATGAACTATGTCCCCATTTTAAATTCATTTGCCTAAGCTTCTCATTTCCTTAGCTCTTTTTATTGTTGTTGCCTTTTTTTTTTTATTAATAATCTGTATCTACTGAAACAAAGAAAAAACAGGTTTTAATTTTTTTTCCTCAGATTGGTTTGTACCCCTTTCCAGAAGGCAAGTGTCTATGTAAACAGTACTTGTTGCTACCCACTTATATTTTATGTCTGTGAATCACCACACTTTACATATTTATCTGGCACAAGTGTTTCTCATGATACTATTCTACGGCTAGCTAAAAATCAACTGTTTTGATAAAATACTTGGGAATTTTTTAGGGAAAAAGCAACAACCCATGTCTGCTAACTCAAGCAATAGTGAACCTTTCTCATCACAGCTCCAGTACCTGAGATAAAACTTTTTCATTGAGATTGTTTTACCAGCTTCATCAAACTGATTTTCTGAAGATTTTTTGAAGACAGCCTCACTATTTCAGCATTCTGGGTTTCTCTAGGTCAAAATTCAAGACTTTTGTTTCTCCCTCCACCTAACTGCCCACGTTTTTTTTGAAGGAAATGAGCCAGTAAATACCCCCAAAGAAATAAATTTCCAAACCAGCATGGTAATAATAATCATAATCAAATAAAGTCTTACAGTAAGTAAATTTCTAAATTAATAAAAATTCATGAAGACTACCAGAGACTCTTGCTGCTATGGATTTTAAACAGACATTGGGCAGACACTGCACCGATAGCACATATCATAAATCCGTTGTGATACATAAGTAATTGACCCCCATTGTAAGATTAACATCGGATAGAGGACTTCACCAGACCTCTGGGCCTTTAATATCTCAGTATTTGTGGACTATCCACCAGGATATATGCAAGAAAGTTTAGTACACCAAGTCTGAGTTTTAAAAACAAAATTCCTCCTACGGCTTTAAAATTTGCTCCTCCTCCAAACACCAGAGCTTAATGTGCTCATTCAGTCTAGAAGAAATGTATGACTCACACGAGGAAATACCTTCTGGCATGATGTGTAACCATTCCAGTGAACCCACTGAAACTGGGGATTACTGAGTTGGCCTGGAATCGCAGAATAAACATTTAATAGGCAACGAGAGTATGTTGTATGCTCTTATTCTAGGTTGTCTTAAATTACTGATATGGACATCTTAGTGACATCAGCTGGCACTACTGGAGGCTAAGCATGGTAGGTCATGAGTTTCCTCTGACATAATAGTGGACATATTCAAAGCTAAATAAAAAATAATACTTAGCCACCACTGAACAAGAATATTTTATAGGGTTTTCATGGCAATAATTTCTCCCAATAATTATATACACTTTTCATAAAAGTTGTGAAGATAAATAAAAAAAATTATTTGCTGATAAAATGCACAGATTATGCAAAGGTTGGTGGAATAGTTAATTTAGTAAGGAGGAGGTGGTCACTGAGAGGAATCAGGTAAACTAGGCAACACCGAACAAAGCTCACACCAACAGATCCAGATGCAAAGACAGACATCCAGGGACCAGAAATGGAGGCCATGCTTTTGGAAATAAGGACCAGTGTCCTGGATAGCAGGGATTCTGAGAAGTTTCTTGGATAATAACACATAAGCAACTCCTCCTGAGCTGCCAGTAAAACCCTGCATCAGAGAGGGCTGGTGCAATTCTGGGGTAAATAAGCTAACAACAGTGAAGAGAAGGCTGTGCTTCTTTGAAGTGATTAGACTTTTTAAATGAAGATGGTATTAAATGAATAATAACCCCCCCCAAAAGACAAAACTTTCTGGAAGTGAGAGTCATGAGAACTGAGGAATTCTTCATTTCTTGATGTCTACAAAGTAAAACTACATTCCATTCTCAAAATGATGCTTTGCCAAAAAAAAAAAAAAAAAGCTTTCATCAGACTCAAGTGATTGGACTCAATGGAAGAGTAACTGGACGAAATACAGTTGAATGTGATACTCAGGAGAATAAACCAGATCATCTAAAGTCACTTCTGCCCATAGCTCCATGAATATACATATAAATCAGGATCATGAAAATGCAGTCAAACTTCTCTTTTGCTTTGTCTTTGAGCTATGTTCACATATTTCTTGTGGACTAATTTAAAAAGTCTGAGCTTAAATGAATCACCAAGTTTCCTCTGGTTTCCCAATGCCATCCAAAACCTGTAGGGTCAGATCTGAAACAGCTCGTTTTCATTTAAAATATATTTTTTTGTTTCAGTTAATTTCAACAAGCTCTATGTAAGTTTGCAAACAAACTTGATCCTGTCAGATTTTAGTATGTGCAATTTTCAAAGTGCTGTTTTTAATTGTATCTACTGTCATCATGTTTTAGGGCTGAAAACTGGACTTCTGGATGCCATAATAATACACACTATTATAAAAATAAAGAAATACAGTTGAAGCTTTGGGTCACAGCTGCAGGGCTATTGCCAAATCACTAACCTCCTCCTCCTCCCAAACAGCAATAAAAAATCATCTCCAGAGATTCCAGCACTGAAGGCAACAAAGTACAGTAGTTACATTTTGAGATGGAATCCAGAAACTGCCAAAATGAAGATATGCAGTCTCCACTTGGGAAGAGGCGCTGAAAACCCAAGTACATAGCCTGACAAGTGAATCATGTCAACAAAAGGAAAGCAACAAAAATCAACTTGTTAAAAGCATCTCTGTGTGTCAAATTGTTCAAAGCAGTGGACACGTTGCTGAAATGAGTTCAGTAAAGATGAACATCTCATCGTAGCTTTCAGGAGTTGAAGCTGCATACCAGAAACAGAATGAATGCAGGGATCACTTTGCAGCTGGCAACATAGGGGGGGATAACAACGTGGAAACACTGCCTGCACTGGATCCACAGCCTCTGCACTCAGGAGAGCAGTTGTGTTTGATGTCCGAGGCACCCATAAAAAATGTGAATATGTTTATTCTTAGAGGTGCACTAAAGAGTCCATACCTTACCCCGGGGTATGGGAAGGATGCAGACTGGGAAGGATGCAGACTGGTTGCTTTTGAGAATGGGCAGTGGGAATGGCAGGGAGATTTCCTAAAATCTTTTTGCAGACTAGGATGACTTCTGCAAACCAGTTCAGTTTGGTGGCTTGATTGCAAGGCTGTATTGCTGATTCCTTCAAATTCCACATCCAGCCTGCTGCAAAAATCTTGCTCTACAGTCGAGCAGCTTGTTGGAGTTTTAGGCAGCAGGACCTTTCACTGGAAAACAAAAATGCCTGTATGCTTTCTGGGAATGATTCCTTAACATTGGGGCTACTGGGTTTTGAAAAAGTCTCTAAGACTTTTAACTTTTTGGGTTAAATGACAGTTTCAGAGGAATCAGCTCTTAGTAATCTTGCACATTATTTAGTGTGGCGAGCACATAATAAATTGGATGGATTTTCAACAACTTTTAAAGAATCCACTATAAATTAATTAGTGGTGATTGCCTTGAAAGGATGTGGCGTATAGACTGAATTCATCCATCAGATGACTGTGTTGTCTTCATTGGAATAACACAGAATTGGGTTCGTTTTCTTGCTTCACAAAATAACTAGGTTGCAAGAAGTTCTGTAAAAGTGGAATACATTTGAAAAATACAACCAAAGCAAGATGTAGTAGCTACACTGAGATAAGAACAAAGATGAGGCTAAACAGTGATTTAGAACAGCATTATTACTCACATGAATATTTTCACAATTCAGACGTAATTTGAGCATTCAGCAGTACTTGGATTACTGACTTAAGTGCTGCTAGTGATAATATGCCTGTTTCAGTGATATTTGCTCTCAAATGATTTACTCTGATTCTGAATATCTCTGAGCTTTTATTCCAAAATATGAGAATGCAGATTATTAGAAGTTATGTAAAAGGGGCTGATCAAATTACAGATAATGTGGAAAAACACACTAATACTTAAATTAATGGTATTAAATTCAAATATTAAACAATTTCACATGAAAAATCGAACCAAACCACGAGCAAAGAGAAATAAATTTTCAGTTGACATGTATTAAGAAAAAATAGTGCAAATAATTAAGCTCTCTTCTTAATAATGCTTTTGCAAGTAAAAGGATCATTTTCTATAGTTTCCATATTCTGAAATAATTTATGCAAGAAATTTTTGTGTGGTGCATTCAACAAGCAGTCCTAGAAACCACGGGAAGAGCACTTCTGAGAGTGGTGTTAAGAACCTGGTTCCGCCAAGCCCCACAGAGGCACATCAAAATGGCACCAAGCCCAGCAAAGGCTTTTCTGTGTGTAGGCAACATGAACATGATGGGAACGCAGCCAATTCAAACACAATGTGTTTCTGCTGAAGGAATAAAAGCAAATGAGAATTTGTGGCTCCTATTATCCTTTCTCATTGCTCCACATGATGCAGTGGACAAAGTGTTCTGTTTTATTGCTGTTGCATTTTAAATGTATATAAACATTATTAGTCTCTGTGGCTCTGAATCATCAAGCTCCTTCAGCACATGCCTGATGGCATAAATAGTCCTGACTGAATCAACAGGATTATTTATCCTTTTAGAAGCAGGCACAGGTTTATAATATTTACCAAAATGAGATACTGATTCCCATTATTTCTGGTTCAGTTATATTCTCTGTCATTCTTTTCTTTCACTTCATTTTATTCAAATAAACTACTACTATGTAAAATGGGAATTACACTAATAAAAACTCCGTGTCCCAAAATGTTCAAATTTTCTCACTCAGGAGTCACTTTAACTCACATGAATAGTCCCATTTGACTCCAGCATTTTAAATACAAGTAAGTAGGAACACTAAATGTAAGGCAGGGAAGCACCTCAGACCCTGTCATTTAGGCACTGACACTGATAACTGACAGGCTCATGGAGCAAGGAAACAAAACTTGTAAACAAAAAAAATAAACAGAGCCCCATTTCCATAAGGAGCTAAGAGGCTGGTGCAAAAGGTCAAAATCTAGACAGAAAGAAGATTAATATTTTCTCTGTGTTCTTCTGTTGTCTGTATCACCTGGAGCAGGCAGACCTGGACTTTGTTACAGGTAAATAATTACAGTTGTATCTGCCATAAATATCCACTTGAAGGGGCTACTGCAGAAAAATTGAGATTGTATCTCCAAGCAACTGTCAAATGGCTAGAATAAATTTAGAGGGCTTGAAATACTGATGTACACTTTCTATCATAGATATCTCTTGGTCTAGACTTTCAGGCTGCGTTTTGACAGAACACATTGGATGACTGAGAAATTAGGGACTCAGGACCAAAAAAATTACATAGTGTTGGCACTTGTGGTTTGTGTCTTCCTTACCTGTGGTACTAGAAAACAGGAAGTCTTTGCTTCACAGCAAACCCAGAAATATTAACAGGACATATCCTTTTGCATTTTAAACACAGACGGCAATAAATCTTGGACTATGATGGCAAACCTAAAGAGGTCACTGAGTAATGGTAAGCATAATATCTGTACTTTTCAGTGCTATAATAAATCTGACAGTGCTCTTTTTTAAAGTTGGGATGCTTCTGTATAGACTGAAGATCAAAAGTTTCTTTGCCCCCCAAAAGGAAAAAAGAAAGGCACACACATGCACTGCAATCACCTGTTTTTCATTTTACATATTTGATGGAATAGAGAGTGAAAATAATATGCCTGTCTTTTTTAGTGTGGGTGATATTCTCATAAGCCCTGACTGAATGAGAAAAATCTGTCCCTTATTTAGAAGAATAGATAGGAAAGTCATTCAAACTTTGAACTTCCTTGCGTATTTACCCCCCTTTCCTACTTTCCCAAGCACACATTAAAATGTCATTATGGGGGTTCCTTCTCAGGCTGACCCAAAAGCTCTGATTTCAGTTTAGATCATCACTCCAGTGCAGGTAGCACTGACCTCCCCATAGCCATATCTGACCATACCTGTTTCAGGAGTTATGCTTCCCCTGCCCTCAACATTTCTTAGGTCAGATTAGATGCTCTTTGGGCTACAATATAAGATATTCATACTTCAGAGCCTCAAGCTTTTCCTTAATATATAACATGTGTAGAAACACAGTGTTTCTTGGAATAAACATCCTGCAGGCACATATAACAGTTCTACCAAACAGACCTATTTCCACCTGCACTTGCAATGCTGCTGCTGCCCCCACTGAGGTTGAACTTGTAATAGCCAGTGAAAAAGGAAGTAGAAAACAGTATGCATTGATTTTTTATTTTCTTTGTGTGTGTAACTGTGAATCTAGCGAAACTCCAGAGACTTTTTCTTTATGGAGATCTCAAATATGAAGTACGTTACTGAACTAAAGGAGAAGTGAAAGGGTGAGAACTCTGTTAGAAAAGGCAGACATATAACATTTTTCTAAGATCCTCCTTTTCTCATTTGCCACTTCCCACGGCTCTTCCCTAAGCCATGACTTACCTAGCTTACAAGTCAGGCCACGTGTTATTGCTTAGCAGACTTAGATAATCAAAGGAAGAATAATAATCCAAGAGTATTCAGTCAGACAAGCTGAGAAATGCAGCATCACTGAGCTACCAACTGCAGCGGGCAAGGAGTAAGTGGACAAGAAACCCAGCAGTGGAAATGAGTTTCCTGTGGGATGTGTGTATTGGCACCCTTCACTGTAACTGGACCTCAGGACCAGCTCTGGGCCCCAGTGATGGATGTTTGTCAGCATATCTGAAGCAGAACTGCAGCCTGAGTGTTATCTATCAAGTCTCTCTCTGCCTCACCATCTGTGAGACTGAGGATGCATAAAGGTGTGATAGAGAGCTCTGTCTGCAGCCTTTATTCAGAGTTTGGGAACTATTTATACTACTTGCTTATATTAATCTTTTTCCACTTTCTGTGGCAAACAGAAATCACTTCTTGTAGGGAGCCGTCGGTGTAAGAGGATCTCACCAGAGGAAGCTCCAGCCCACTGCTGTGGCTCATTTTTCACACCAATGTCTAGCAAAGCAAACTTACTCTCCTGGGCTCTGAAGACTGCTGAGCAACGTGCCCTCTTCACTGTCCAAGTTCCCCACAGCCTAGTCATCGCCTTGCCTGCTCCGAAACATCTGCTTCTCCCACCTCTCTGATAGTGATACAAATGATAATTTTTCAATCTTCCAGCAATTATCTTAGCCCTTTTTCTCATGTTACCATTTTAGTGCAGCAGGAGCTCCCTGGGAACAACCACTGTGCCACTAAATCTGTCCTCATGATACTTTACTGTCTGCAGATGGTGTGTGATTGACTCTGCTTTCCAAAACGAGAATTTCATCCTTGGTAAATTGTTTTGATTGCATCTGTGAAGTACATCCATTACGCTATCACTAAGGACAGAGTATAGATTTATATATTACCTGAGTTTAGGGACTAAATTCACAACTGGCCATTAACTCTGAATATTATAATAATGCTTGCTTTGACACTGGTCAAATAGCTGCTTTAAAGTTCACTAGTGTCAAGGGAAAGATTCCCATGAGCATCACAGGAGGTGAATAGATTCTTGATCTGAGTCATGATCTAAATTAGCACAAATTTTTATGCATATGAATTTAGGTTGACCGAGTTTATGCATTACTCATTTGCCACTGTGTAACAAAGGGGCAGCTCTTTTTTTCACGAAGCAGCAACTGTGTCTTCAAAATCTTGTGGACTGTGAAACCTGCAAGCAGATACTCAGAGGTTTCCAAGTCAGTTAGAAAGTTTTGCAGCCTCTGTTTGCATTGCATTTTGAAAAGGGCATGATTAATTCAGTCCAGGACTACAATGAAAGTTAGTAACACCGTAGTTGGAAACACATGAATTATTCTAAATCTCCTGAATTCTATTATTCAGGAATATTTCCAACTAGTAAATGTAAACAAGCTAACAGGCTTGCTTTCCCCTCTCTCTTACCACAAGTGATATGCCAGTATAATGCATGAATACCAGTGTAGCAGAAGATAAAAACAGGCCCAGTTGCAACTCTGTATTTAGATTTGCCAGGCAGCAAGGTGGCAGATTTAATTCTATCACCAACAGTGAGGCTTATAGAACGACTGCAAGGAAAACGAACCAAAAGATGCGTGAGACCAAGACACTGTTTAAATGCTATTTCTGTGTTATATTCCAATTCAGAAAGTTAGAAATCCTTTAAATAGATTTAGGCCTTTATATATGAAATGGGGAGAGCAGAGGATGCTTCTGTCAAAACAAACAACTGATGTAGGTCATTAGGACCTGTGGACGTGTAAATGTCAACAGGTTATCAAGTCACATATCTAAATTCTACCCGAGGGTAGTATGTTAGCAACGGAATTATACTAGTCCAAAGTAAATCTATATATATACATAATTTTTTTTGACACTGCACATGATTTTCTAAAACACATACTTTACATAGCCAATTTTGCTTTGTAGACAGAAGTCTTCCAGAGTAGAACAAAGACAGCACAGAGACTGAGACCCCCCCCTTCAAACATCACTGTCCTTACATAGGATTTGCAGAGGTGTTTGTAATAATACTTTACAAACAAGTTCTTATGACAAGAGCTTTTTGAATTCACACAGGGCTGTTCATCCAGGAACTCCAAAACACTGTCATCATGACTTGTACTATTTTACAAGGCAGAAACTAATGGAAAGAATATTCAAGACTAATGAAAAGAATATTTGATACCTATGCCAATGCAGGGTTAGTCAATAACAGAACTTGGAAAAAGCCCCTTCTCCCAGCTTAGGGCTATTCCACAGGGTCACAGATAATCCTGTGAGGGGAGCAAAAAGAAATTCCTGTGTTTCTGCACTGACTAAACTTTCTGTAGTTGCATAGCTACAAAACACACTTAGAGGAAGGCTGGCAGAAATATAAACACTGAAGTGGTCACTACCTAGTGCACTCAGATAAGTAATATTCCTGTTCAGTAAATTAGCACATTCATGAGTTATATACTTTGTCAGCAGTTTTTCTTAGCGTGTGTAGACCAGATTTCCACTACATCATTCAGAGTTTAGCAGGGAACAAAATTAAACCCTCAGTGTTTTCACCACTGTACAACCTGCAAAGTCATTTTTCAATGCACTTAACAGGTTATCTTATCTTGGAAAAGTCTAATAAATGGTGAGTGTTGCCTTTGACTTTCCCTTAGCAGAGCTCATTATTCATTTAATTTTTGCATCAAATTTCCTACCTCGTTTAAAACTTCAGCTAGAAGTGCTTTCCTATTACATATTGCAAACAGACATGTAAGTGACTCAGAAGCTTGGATCGGGTTGTGTAGTCAATATAGTTTTTGGCAAAAGACTGGGAAGCCTTTTTCTGGCTGAAACCTAAGAATGATAAAAATAGATCCTAATTTTACAATCACTGTGACAAACTGGCTTCCAAAAGCTTCACAACAGCACAAAGGGAAAAAACTGGCAAAAGGGAAGTGAGCTGAAAAGTTATATATTTTTCCCCAACAAGACTCAAATTCACCATCTTTTGAGGTTTACATTGATCTTATATCATCACATGTGGCATGTGCTGCACAATGGTAACCCAGAAGTCAGCTTAGCTTGCAAGCAGCCATTCTCTTCCTTCTCTTCTTCAGCTTTTCTGTGAGCTCAACACATTTAATTCACAATCACTTACAGAGCTTATACAACCCTATAAAATAACCTAGTCTTCTGAATCATCTCTTACCTACAAGACATAATTTTATTCTATTTCATATGATTTCATTATCTTATTTTTGTCACTTGATCTCATTTTTCTTGGGGTTCTAAAGGATTTAACAACGAATGATAAGAATGAGATTATCAGCAGAAAAATAGACAATAATTAAATGTCAGTCATGTCTGTGACAGAACAAATGCAATTCTGTATCTCACTACTTTTGGTGCTGGCTAGTGCAATACTCATTAAATATTTTTACCGTTATTGCTGATAGTTTTGCAGTTATTTCAAACAGATGAAATACATTTCACTTACCTACCCTTCATTCTTCCTCCTCTGCAAATAAATTTTTTCCAGTGAAAGATTAGCATGGTTGGTACCAGGAATTTCAAATGGGATTGTTTATGCATCAAAGAGTAAGTATTAATAACAAAAATGCATTCACAGTACGATTGCTTTGTGATGATTAGAATATAAATTGTTAGTTCTATATATACAGACACACACACACACTGAATTATGTGCCTCGCAATGGTATGTCTTTTGCATTCCTCTAACATCTGATAGTCAGATGCCACGTCACACACATACTTGTCAATTGTTTTTATCACTAAAAAGTTTGACTATGATGTTGCATGGAGCTGACAACCCAGCACACTCAGAATCCACCTGAAAACGTTACCCGGAGAGATGCCTTGCACTTGTAGGTATGAAGGGGAAGGAGTCAACTTCTGCCCCAGGATCAAGCAAGCAAAGGCATTAACTTCACACAGAAAGCTAGTTTTCTCGTTTTGATGATGAGAGGTACATGCTAAGCAATAAATTAAGTGAGCACAGTCAGTGGTGGACAGAAATTCCCTTCTGCAGGCTCCACTCCACCATGTATGAGTTATGGGGTCATCTCTAACTTGTGAAAATAACTCACATATCACACTCTCCCCATCACAATGCTTCTTGCTACTTCTGCCTGTGGAGCTGGTGCAAAAACATTGGAGCTGGACAAAGACTGAGGAGATTGAGAGTAACCATTTAGCAAAGAGTCCTATGGCAACTCTATCAGGCTTGTGGAGCTTGTGGAAACACCAGCCGGAGAAAGGCCGGCCTCTGCCGCTCCAACAGCACTTGGTCATTCCTGACCTTCATCTAAGGGGACGATGCTCTAAAGCACAACAGCACATGGTTTTACAGGATTGGAGAGGGGCTGAAACTGCACCTGTGTTGTGGCCCTTGTCCAGACCCCCACCGACCTTCGGAGGAAAAGAAATTTTCCCAGGAATACAGTGAGCAAAACAACCAGATAAACAAGCAGCTGACTGTGAAAGCTATGGGAATAAATAACACAGTGTTAAGCACAGGCTAGGCTAAGTATGTGAACCTTCAGTCAAAGTTCTGACCTCAGCTTTTGCAGACATACCCAGGCTCACTTTAATTGCCTGGTTTGCAGGCTGGAGGCAAAGCAGCTGCTGCAGCACAAAGCTCAGGGTAGCTTACATACTCCCCCTGACTGGGCAGCAAGGAACTCTCTGCTGCTGCGCCTGGGTCAGCCCCACTCTTTGGGCAAAATAAATCTACCCATCACATCCACTGGAGTGACACAGCTGATAACTGGGCAGTAAGAAATTGGACTAAAAGAAAAACTGCCCCTCTGGTTTTGGTAATGTGGGCAACTGCCCTATGTGTCCCTGTGATGGACTGAGCTGGCTTTGATCAGTCACACTGCTATTCAGCAGCTCAAGCAGCCAGTGTATAATGTTCTTCTCACTCCTTTAATAGGAAAGGGCTGCCTTTATCCATGAGGCAGGATCATGCTTATTATCATGTTAATTAATACATTTCTAATGAGAAGCCGTTTCTCCAGTTTATATAGAGCCAAAGTGAAAATTGAAATGATTTTGCTAATTTAAAAAGAAATTATTTAAAAAATAAGTAAGGAAGAAACTTTGAAGAGCCAAACAAAAGGAAAAATACTGGTGCTAATGAAATGTTGATTAATTATCCTTTTGTTCACTCTTTTATATCCTTCCCCATTCTTAATTGTCTCATCTAATTAGATTATAACTATTTATTCTACTCTGTATTGCATATGGTGCCTTCATAATACAATGCAAACAAATACTACTAATAAATAACAAAGTCTTTCCAGCCAGGGAGTGTAGTATCCAAGTGTAACTGGTTTCTGGCCTTGGCTTTATCCATGACAGAGGAACAGAACTCAAGATTTGGCAGACTTGGTTATTTCTTCTCCTCCTATGCATGACCTGCTTCCTAATGCTCTGGATCACTGTTCTCAGACCTAAGATCACCACCTTAAGGCAATTTCACGCTGTAGGTTAATGTTCTTTGGTATTTACTGAAGGGAACATGTGTCATTAGGCAGTAATAGCTGTTATCTTTAGGAGGACCATTCCTCTGCTTTCTGAGGCTTTCCTAGAAAAGGTTGGTCTATCTGGTCTCAACAACAGCAATACCTGTTCAGAGTCCAACAGAACAGTGAAGCCACTGCATTTCTGGTGCGGAAGTGCAATGCATGGTGTTCTCTGCACATTTACAGCTCCTTCTAGGAAGCTCAACAGTCTCTCCCCATTCCTCAGAATCCTTCATTTGGGCATGTCCGTGTTGGATAATATCCTTGTTAAGTAACTGCATAAATTATTCTTTTTCATTGTAGTGTGGCAGGGATGCTTCAGGAGAGGCTGAGGGCTCACTGAGATTGTGGCTCCATGCACCCTGGATTTCAAGAACTAACAGAAGACAGATAACAACATTTCCTTTCTGTCACCTGTTAATTCATTTTAACAGATGGAGAACTGGAGAATGGAGAGATTAAAAGCCCTGATACAGGAAACCATATTTTTTGAAGACAGTGCTTAAACACATGCTTCTGCAAGCACAGGCTTCTGTCCCAATGAAGTTGAGCATGTGCTTAAATAGTTTTTTGACTGGGGATCTAAGTGACTCTCTCAGAGTCATAAAAGCAGAAGGACAAGCTGGCTGTGAAACCTCCAGTTCACATTGCAGCCTTGGTCATATCTTCATATAGTCCATTTCCAAAACTGTTCTGGAGAACTCTGACAACTCCTTAGGCTCTCCAGCTGGAGGCTGCAGCCAAATCTGTGTCAGTTATTTAGATAGAAATCTTACTTCAGGTTTGTGTACAAGTTGCAGATGTGAAATTAGTCAAAGGTGAAAAAAATAAAAAGAGCAATTGAAAGCATTAAATGTCAAGTCTTGTACAGTTTAACCTGCTGTAAATAAGAAAACAATGGGATTTACCTGTGTTTATATTGTAAGTCAGAAGAGATTCAGATCCATCAACAGTTACAATATTGTGCAAACCTTTGTGGTACTCCTACTCATTTTAGCATTTCATATCTTTACTAATTTACAATGAAAATTATAAAACTTTCGAAGTGGAATACTAACTCTGTAGTAGTTCTCAATGCATCATTGGCCTAGGCGGCAAAAAGTTGCTTGTGAAGCTGAGAAAGGCAGTTTTGTGGGAGCAACAGTGAACTGAATGTAGGGAGAGGTCTCTCTCAACCTTCTCCTTTAGCCTTGGGCGACACGCTTAATTGCTTGTGTCTCAGTATTCCTGAGTATTCCCTGTCCCATTCATGTATTCAGGAAAACAATCCTCTCTTCTTCCCAGGTTTTGCCTGCCTTGCCTGCTTCAACTTACTTTTAAAAACATGAAGGTATTGCTCTTTTAAACTACCACAATCCTCTTCTGCCCTATCTCACATTAACCCCTTGCAGAACAGCCCCTAGTCCAGCTCTCCCAGAGAGCTGTAACATCACAACAGCTGCATGTCAAATTGGCCAATAAATTCTGGACAGTTTTCATAAAACATACCATATAATCTCTTGCAGTGTGATAAACAACTAATGTGCACATTGCAGGTACTATAAAAATAATCCACAAAACCTCCCATGCAGCTACAAAGAGATTTTTAACTGAGACAGGCAATGGCATAGCTTGTACCTGGGCCTTTCCAGATGTGCTGCCTTGCTCTTCATTACTCAAACATGCAGAGGTGAGACCTCCACACCTCCACACTCTCTTTCTTTGGTGCATAATCTGCCTGGAGAAAGGGGTGTTTGCCACAGTGCCCCACAAAAAAAGGGATGTCATCTTTGCAGGGGACTGTCATCACTGCTACCGTAAGTTTAGCAGAAAATGGCTTTCATCTTTATTTCTGCAAGTCTCTGTATATCATGGTATGTACATTTAAAAACTTAAAAATGCTAAAGGGATTTTTAAATAAATCTCATCTAAGCATTGGAAAAACAAACAAGATGATATGAAAGATAAAGTGTCAAACAACATAGTAAGGGGAAAACAGGTACCAAAGGGATGCTCTTTAGGTCCTTATTTCATTAAAATCTGTATCTGCCTCCACAGAGGATGTTTTGCTATTACATGCAAATTCCTCATTTTTCAAGGAAAGCTTTATCTAACCTGACTATTTGGCCTTTGTCAGTCATGCTACAAAGACTTAGAAGCTTTGCAGATTGTCTTAACTAAATAGAGCCACAAGAACAACAATGCACTTTCTTCCAGTCACTGATCAGGCTTCTAAAGAGTAACTAATAATGTGAATTTTAAGGAGCAAAAGGCAACAAGAAAATATTTAATAGTAGAACTAACAGTGCAGCATACCTTCTGCAGAAACCTGTCTGATTTACTTTCCTTTTATCAATACTGCCAAGAAAGTAAATTTGTCATTGTACAGTTCAGAATCTCTCAAAGATCTACTTCAATGTTTCATGCTACATTTGCAAAACAAGAGTAATAAAAATAATGACACCATTATTACTCTTCCCTCTTTGTTTTCAGTTCATCACTTGCATATTTGAATAATGAATTATATTCACATTATCTCTACACTTTTGCTCTTGACTTCCTCTGCTGGCTGAAAGTAAAGCTATTATCCAGTTGTCAGCTCTGAAGAGCCATTCAACACAGCAGCCAATGGTCCTGACATGTAGATATACTACTATGCAAAATTATCTAGAGTACAATTTCAAGCTATATATGAGAAAATTACCAGCCAGCGTAAAAATGAATCTTCAGCTAAGGTGAAATATTAAAAATTTCATCAGAGCCACTTTAGAACATAAATAAGTAGACAACAGAATTAGTTGTGAATTAGGCACAAAAGGCTAATTAGCAGTATTGTATCATCTTGATTGACTTAAAGTCTATTAAATCACTATTTTATTGTCTGAATCTCTGAACCTTACAGGAAAAATAGAACCTTCTTCTATTAAGAGGCCCCTGTTCATTCTCAGATCTGCAGCTTTTGACTGAATTTCATTAAGACTCATTCCACTAACCAATACTTTGAACATGTAATTTCCTGATAAAGGAATGATTGTTTGTATCAGTTGATTTATAAAGCTTTTTTTATTAAGTGCCGTGTTAAGTTACAAACAAATCACATGAAACAAACCCCACACAATTTTCCTTTAGTGTCACATCCCTTTATGTAATTATAAATATAACTGGAGTTTCAGAAGTCAGATTCTCATGATGCAATGGAGGGGCAAATGCAGTTTAGCAGCAAACATTCTCAAGGGCACAGACTTTCTTCTCTTCATGCTCAAGTGTTTTTGTCAGGAAAGAATAACTGGAGGTTGGGAAGGTGAGGAGGTGCCCTCCATCAGACAGAAGGCAATGTCCCTGAGATGGCATTAAACAAAGAGATATAAGAACAGACAGGAAATCAGAGCAAGAACTGTGCTTGCTTTGAAGAATTGTCTAAGAGAAGAGCAGCTGCTGCCCCTGTGGTCAATTTTTATTCTTCTGAATCAGCTGCTTCAATTCCTTTTCTACCCATTAGACCTGCTCCTGTTTGCAACACTATATTGGGAATGGTCTTCAGACTTTTGAAAAGAAATAGACAAAAACCCAACGAATATTTAGTGCAATGCAAGACGATAATAATTGGTTCTCTGAAAAGAGCGAAAAATAAATCTCATGGATCTCCTTCAGGGATGTCTCCAAGCGCATCAACTTATATTGAAATTTAGAGAGGGCTGCAATGATTTGAAATGTATTTTCATGGATTACAACTCCTGAAAATTTAAATCTAGAAGAATTTTTGCTCTTTACTAACACTGCTGTATTCCACAGCATCACTTAGTGTAACTTAACACTGTAATTGCCTCACCTTAAACATGGACGTGTAAGCAATCAGAAGACATGATTTATCTAAGAACATGGAATGAGGAGACAATCACTTGTCCAGAAAACCCAAACATGTCTTCTTCTCCTCCTGGAAATCCTGTTTTTATGGCATTAGAGAACAGTAGCCATTCTTGGATAGCTGGCAGCTTGGTAATAATAACACTATCTCTTTTTGGCCTGTGGACACCGGCAAGTCCTGGACAGAGGAAAATCTGCTACGTTTCAACTGCATGGTGCAGGCAAAATGAGTTGGATGCGTTCATGAATGTGCCAAAAAATGTCGACACATGCACAATAAACCCGATATGCCTGGCTTACTGCACACTGGGAATCCATCTCCATAATGCATGCATGCATATTTCTGCCTGGGAAATCATGGATAGCAGCATGGCAACCCTACACAGAAAGTCCTCTTTGAAAGCCATGCTCTCGAGCCAATGTTTAATTCATTAGGTTAGCCTTCCTTAATCAGTGATCAGTAGAACTATTTAGATCATGATGCACTAGAAGAAAGTCTTAGACACTCCTTCCTAAAAATGCAAATGTATTAATTCACGTTACAAACAAGGAAAGAAGAGGGAGGGGAACTAAAGTATCATATTCAAAATTTAGGCCAATTGTTATTGTTTGTAAAGAAAAATCACTGTGGCAATAAAATTTTGGGATGTGGACTTTTTCTAGCAGTAATATGGAATCAAGTGGACTACAGAAGCTGAATAAAAATTAGGTTATCCTGATTCCTGCCCTGTTTTTGGCTAAAGCCTGCCCCCTCTTCCTCAGTGATCTATTTAATGTGCTTTCCCATCCACTTACCATGTACTAAAATATTTGCTGTGGTTAGACTATAAGCAGTCTGTCCCATGCTTCATGATCACACAGTCATGGCTGCTTGTCCTTCCAGCAGCATCTTTGTCCTTTTAAAGAGTTTGACTGGGCACGGAGATGGGTAAGAAATGTTAGAGCAAGCCCTTCTATTAACTTGGAAACAATAATCAAAGCTAATTGAGATTCTCCCTACCTAACTTCTGCACAGAACTATAAGAAGATAGCACCTAGGTAGCACCTACAGGGTGAAACCTTACCCCCCTTAAACAAAAAGCACCCTCAAAACACCTTTTTCTGGACTGAAGAGGCAGTGAGACAGTTAACTCAGCTGTCTTAACTTACAGCACAGGCTTTTTGAGTCAGATGAGAAAATCCCTTACCTAGAACCTACTTGTTACCACATACATTTAGATATATGCTTAGGTGTCCTTGGCACTGAGATAGAGGAGCTCTACTATTGATTCCCTGCCTTGAAGGTTGTAAAAAAAAGAGAGCTAAGAGAAGTCACGTGATGTAGTACTACAAGAAGAGTCAAGGGAGTCCTGCTACCTGATATTTGGGGAGTTGTCTGGGAGTTGTAAGGCTTATTTCCAAGTCTGCCCTGCCACAGTCTTTCTTCAAGTGTCCTTGGACATGTCACTTAGTTCCTTCTCCTTGGTTCCCAGCCTGTAAAGTGAAAGCACCAGTGCTTAACTACTTCACACAGATGTTACCAGAACTAATATAGGGCAATTTGAGGAGTCCTGACAATATAATAATGAGAATCAGATAAATGCCACTGATGTGGGAAAGAAAGGATCAAAGAAAGAACAGCAGAAGTATGCAGTCACAATCTGAAATTATGGACATTTTAAGTTTCAAAGGAAGCCCATTCTCCACTGTAAATATTTTTTCATTATATAAATATTAAAATGTATTCCCACCATAATATAGTGTTTCTTATATTGAGGAGTATTACTTTGTTATCCTCATGGCTAAGAAGTTTTCTGTAATATTTAATTAAATAATACATAAGATTTCATGATTAAAAAAGAAACAAGATGAAATTAATAAAAAAGCTCAGACATTCAGTGGCAAAGTAGGGACTTATTTTCATTTAGACAGACGTGACAAAACTTAAATTTTTGAGCTTGTTTGACAGAAATAGATGTGACATGCCTGTAATTTTAAATGGAGAAAAAATTTTGGTCTCAGTTGTCTTTGGAAGTCCAAAAATTATGAATGATACCTTGATATAACTATCAAGGAAAAGTCATGGAAAAATTATCTTTTTGTCTCAACATTCTCCCTTTCTAGCTAATTTCACCACTGATGTGATCAGATCCAGCTGAGCCAGTTATTCTTTATCCATAACCCAGTTTTATCCAGAAGATATCCAGTTGGAAAATGCATTTTAATAAGAAAACCAGAACACAGTTAACACAGTTCTTATAGCTCAAACTTTTCAGAAGAATCTCTTCACCCAAATAAACAGTACAAACTCATCAGTTTGGATTTTTCTCTGGATATTGGTGGGCAACAAAGTGTNACAGTTAACACAGTTCTTATAGCTCAAACTTTTCAGAAGAATCTCTTCACCCAAATAAACAGTACAAACTCATCCTCTGGATATTGGTGGGCAACAAAGTGTTTTATTAAACTTCTTTAGCAACCAGTGAATATACCTCTGAAGATATGTTGGTTTTAATTCAGTGCTATAAGACAAATCATTGGCTTTATATTGAACAGTCAAATATTTCCGTATTACTTTGCTTGTTTGACTGTTTTTTCAGTCAGTAAATCCAACCTCAAAGCAAGCAAACAAAATTTCTGCATTTTCCGGAAAATGGAAACAGTGATACTCAAACCACCTGGGATAAAGTTGGTAATTTTTGCCACCTGCATTTTCCTAAATAAATCCTCTTTCTTGCCTTTCATGACAGAGTAAAAACAAGAGACATAGAAAGTGGCAAATGATGGAATTTGAAAAAAACATGCTGTACCAGCACAAAACCCAGGTATGTTATCATTACTGCTATTTCTTTCATCAGTGCAGTATGTGAGTGACTCTCTCAGAATCCAGGGCCCTGTTGAGTTAAATTCTATATGGACTAAGAGACTGCCCAGAGAAGCTTCTGGTAAAGCTATGAACTGACCTCTCTTCCCACCACCCTCCCCAGTAACTATCTTTTCCCTTCATCATGGATAATTTATACAGGAGTCACTCAGAACTGACCTCAGGCTTCATTTAAAAGGAGAATTGTGTTTGCTAATGGTAGTTTCTCATTCACGCTCATCTTTCATCTGGAACCTGTCCTTCTCTGAGTTTTGTTTTCTTATTTGTTTCTGTATCTAAACCTAGAACCTAATTAATCCTGTGGACAGTTTCAAGTCTGCTTATCCTTAAAGTTAATTTGCATGAGAACTGAGCCTGGTCAGAAACACACTCTTCTTGTAGGGTGTGCACCCACGGAGTGTCTTCCACTTGATCTGTCTATGAATTGGTTTCTCAGAGCTTTCTTTCCCTTTCAGAGACCCCTTTTTAAATGTCTGATTTCTCACAGACCTTTTAAGCATTCAATTCTGCCAAAAAGAAAAGTTGTACAATCTTGTCCTGGCCCCTAAAAGTGGACATTGGTCTTGCATTTATTTATATAATCATCGTGCTGCTCTCCTGCTGGTTTCCCCAATAGCTAGATGTATAAAAATGTAAATGGATATCAATATGCTGGAACAGAGCATCGCCAGCAATCACATGCACTGTTGGCTAAATTATACCACTTATTCCTAGATTATGAAATACTTGCTCCATATCCACCACATGGCCTACTTATCTAACACCCCATTTACCAAAAAATATCCAACACTTAAAAGTAAGGCTTTTTATAGTTAAGGACTTCATAAATCTTACATCACCTATAAAACAATATACATGCAGCCGGCTACACATTTTACCAAGTGTAAGCTCTGGTCCCTTGTTTCCAGACCTGGAGGGATTTACCTCTTTGCTGTTGTTAACAATCCTCTACAGACATATCTTCTTCATCTTCCTAATCTAAAAGAGATATATATCTTCACAGACAAGTGGTGCCTACTCAAGATCGCACCAAGGCTGGTGACAAAAATTTCCATTTCTATGCAAGTATGACCCATACCTGACATAAGTAAAAGCAGACTCTAGGACTGAACACTTAACATAAAATATTTGTAAATAACTTTGCTTTACTCTGATTCAGGTTCTTCCAGTATGGCTGGCATTTGGAATTTCAGGAATATTTAATTATATAGAAAGCCTTAAGGGGCAATAACAAGCTGGTTTCTGAGCTAATGGGAGAGAAAAGAATATGAGATTAAAATCTAAAAATTAAATAGAGGGTCATTCTTTTTAATGACTAATAACTCTCAAAGAATTTAAGTTTCAATTAAATTCTGACTCCAAAGGTATTTATGTAGTCATGAAACTATTTTTAAATATTTCACACTCAGAGTGCTCCAGTTTCCTCAGTGGTTCTGGATAACATCAGACACCATTGCAATATGTGAGCAACCTTGCAGAAGCTCTGTTTTTGCTTTTAACTTCTTGTTTAAAGTAGTATTTTTTTTTCTATCGATGACTTTGGAGTTTTTCATGGTTTCTTAGAAAATCCTGCTGCCTATAGGACAAATACTGCAAAATTTTGGCCAAACTGGTTGCTTAGACTTTTAAGTACTGAATGAAACTGGAAGTTTGGTGACTAGACCATTCAGGTGTGAAAATATCATCAGACAGGTAGCTAGCAGTGCACCGGGGAATTATTGTCCATCTTGGAACAAGAGAGAAAAAGGGTATCTTCTCCCTTGCATATTAAAAGTGTCATTTTCATATTATTAAAGAAAAAGGAAATATGAAAATCATCCTTTTTCAAATTCTATATGGACGCACAGGAAGGACACACAGCACAGGAATGCATAAAGATAATACAAGACTAAGAAAATATAACTGGTCTCATTTGGCAACATGCAACCACATGACTCTCAGATGTAGACCCAAAGTCCTTCTCACAGATTAAGAGCAGGGCTTTATGGAGTAACATCTTGTATTAATTTTGTAAGCAGCTCAGGGATTCCCACGTTACAAAGCATTGTGATTTTTGAGAAAAAAAAAAAAGCCCAAGCACTTTCAGTTAGAGCCCAGGTGATGCTGGAAGCTGGGGTCATGTCTCAGCCCACTTGTTCCCAGAGCACTGGGGTCCCCCATGACAGCAGAGGTCTCCTCTCACCGGTCTGATGGGAGAACTATCCTTCTCAGAGAATACTATGAGTCCTTTATAAATCTTTGTTTTGTGAAATGTATTATTGTGTCTCCAGAGTCTCCAGCCTCAAATTTCCATTGCACGAGAGAGGCACCTACACTTTCCTGCAGGCCCAACAACTCCTGTAGCTTAGATATGCCAGCAAGGAATTTCTTCTCCTCTCTCCCACCTCAAGGCACGAATATCTGCTATCACCAACTATCCCAAAAGGACCCTACTTCCCACTGTACTGATGCAGCTCATTTCTCGTTTCTCACAGCCCAACACCCTGATGTGCTGTGTCCTTTCATGACAACCTTGTGCTGAAGGTGTGCCAGCTCCAGCCATTAAAGCCTTTGCTTGGAAATATGGGGTCTTGAGAAGACTTCAGAACATAACTTCTTCTCCTCATTTCGGTTTGCTGCTTTATTTTCAGGCTGAATTGTAGTAGTTTTTAGATTGAATTTTCATGTCACCTTTTTGTGGGGGCTGAAAACCAAAGAAATTAATGCAAATTTTTATTTTCATGAAAGCATACTTTCTCATCCAATCTCAGGAAAATAATAACAAGAATGAACTCCTCAATAATAGAAAAATCCATTTGAATTAAGAACATAACTTTATAACTAATCCCAAGTATAATGACATTTTTGTCTGCCTTTCCTGTGTAGTCAATATTTCAGAACTTCCCCAGTGTGTTAAAACAGAAGGCAGCATACATTCACTGCTGCAAAAACTCTTAAAGGAATCTCTATAACTACTTTAGGAATCTGTAGTTCAGAACTTGTGTTTCTCTAACAAAATTATAAAGGGAAAAGATGCACAGGAAATTAAGACCTTATTCTTGTGTCATGGAAAGTATATTCAGCCAGATACTATAAATTTTTATAGTAAGGGACTCCTAGTTGCAGTGAGTAAGAAAGAAGAAATTACATTTTTCCTAACTGCATTTTATGTGTATATATTTATAAAATTTTATATATTTTGTGGATTTTATATAATTTTATATAATTGGGGATTAGACTAAGGCTCTGCTTAACAAGGGATGAAGCTAGGTGTTAAAATTTCAGATGAAGGAAAAAGTAACTTAACTGCCTGTGAAATATTTGGAGAAAGATATGGCTCTTTACACTAGAGGTAAGTGCTTTTGTGCATTGACCACTTGGCCCTTTGGAGAACCAAGGCACATACAACACATTGAATGGGTGTCTAAAACGTAAAAATTCACTCCAGCCCACTGCAAAGAGCTTTTTCCCCTTGGCCTCAAGCTGGGATTTCTTCTGAACATAGACACGTGTCCATTGTGCCAGAAATTGAGAGGAGATTAAAACCAGCAGACAGCTGAAGCCCCTCAGCTCCCCATCCTTTAGGGTTGTTGTCTTTACTTCTTCCTCAAGGAAAGAGAGTCTCAGGTTTGGTTTTGTTGCTGTTAAATAATGCTCTCAAATGGACCACTGCCATGAACCCTACAACCTCTCTGTGGCTGCAGGCACCCGGATTGGGATAAAGTACCAATAGCAGCTGTGTGCCTATAGAGCCAGGCAAGGCTCGGGAAAGGGTTTTCAGATTTACAACTGTGTTTATCCTCCAGATTATTGACTGCCACAACAAGGATTTAGACCTCTCAACCCTCCCAGAGAAGCCCAAAGCAATCCTCTGTGATAATCTCAAAGACATTCAAAGAGTCCACAGCAAAGTTTGTAGCTAAATGCAATTACCTCAGCTCTGCACTCACGGTCCTGTTCTGCTTCCTTCTTCTCTTACTGGGGACATACTGCACATGGAACATCACAATTTGGCCTTGGGTCTGTAAGTTCAAGATAGGACATCCAGAATCCATGAACTTAAAAATACATATAAAGATACAAGGGGAGCAGAAAGACTATAACACTGTTTAATAATTAAGCAACACCATCCTCAGCTGGCATATGCTGGCATAACCATTTACACCTGTGAAGGGCTAGTAGGGTTTGTTTTTTTCTGAGAAAGAAACTGCAGTTGAACTTGAAATCTAGTTAGTTTAAAAATAGCACACTTGACAGTGTTTCTGCTTTTAAAGCAGCTTGTGACTTTGGTTGTGAATTTGATGCAACACAGCAGGAGATGTAACAATTATGTCTAACACATACTTGCAGAAGTACATACACACAGTATACACATATATTAACATATCTCTGTTTTCTTCATTCCCCGCAAATTAAAATGACAAGCTAGATGTTAGTCTTCTCTGAATTAATCCTGTCTGAATTGCAGTAGTGTCAGCTTCACCATACACCAGGAACCGCTAGGCTATAAAATTTATGATATAACGTTCAGAATTAATCTGCAAATATATACTAATTCACACTGACCTTTTTTCAAGCTGAGGCCTTTTTAGCACTCACAGTAGGTTTAACATTGCCCTACTGAGTGTTATTACGAAGCAGTCAATGGTTGTCCATAATTACATCATGCAAATGACATTTGCTTTTTTGTTTGAGCTTATTCCCTCCGATGTTTCCTTCTTTTATCACGCTCTTCACACATCTGTGTCCCTGAAATGGCACTGTAAACTCCTCCTCTTTTGGTCCCCAAGTTCCTTTTTCTGTCTTCTCTGACTGTCACGCAGACACCGCCAGCAGTTTGGGCTGGTGCGGCAGTGACATATCCCTCTGACATAGGTTATGTCGCCAGCTGGTTGGAACAGGTGTACACTGATTTTACCATCAAATGGCAACACGCTCTTGGCTTCCTACCAGCGCACAGGCATGAAAAAAACCTGTTCCCTTAAAATTTCCTCCAAGATTGATGGGTTGTTCTTTGACACAGCATCCAGCAACAATTTCAATTCCCAGATTGTTTCTCGCCATTTGGGCTCGTTCAACAATAGCAGGAATAGAAAGTCGCGGAGAACTTCTTGTTAGTGGAGACAAATTACTCGGTCTTTTCCTCTCTTTCTTCAGCAAAATAAAATACAACTTTGGATGGAGCAGCACAAGTACCCAACTGCATGTGAAATAACACCCAATGCCAAATACCCGCCTTTTAGAAAACAATTGATGCAAAATACAAAGTAATATTTTGTAAAATTCCCATGAAAAAGGCAAAGAGGTAACGATATTTCTGAATACCTAACTGGTTAATCCAATTAAGATAAATCAGCACGAGGATATGCATCAATAGCCATGTCTAGTCACTGCTGTGTACTGTGAGCCATATTAGTGAAAACACAGCTCAGCTGAGGATTCAAGGCAGAGATCAAATATACCAGCTGATGATCTTCATGTTTCCAGTACCACCACAGTGACGATGCACTTTGGAATGTTCAGGACTCAACTCAGCTCTAAAGTACATTTTGAGGCTGAGATCATCTTCTTACTCTGTTCCCAGAGTAATAAGTAATGCTCTGATTAATTCTGCGATAGAAAATAATCTACTACTAAAAATATCTCAGCTTCCACTAAGCCAGTTCTGCAGTGCTTAAAAATCCAAGGCAATTATACTGGTTTATATTTGACAATATGTCTTGATTTGTGGATACTTTGGGAAACTCTTGTTCTTCACAGCTGAGGAATTATACTTTCTATTAAAAGCTATTGCTTATATTATCTTGTTAGGGCATCCCACAGTAAACACTGGATGGTAAAGCAGACTTTTTAATGACAACTAATCAGAAGGTCAATGGTTGGACGACACAGCTAAAGTAATCGAGTTAGTAAGACAATGTTATTTTAGTCTTATATCCAGCTGGAAAGCAAAGGTGAAATACTGCACAATTCGGCTGTTCCTGTTCTTAATATTTCTTTTCCTCTCAGCTTGATTTTCAAATTCCTCTTTCACAGCTCCTTTTCTTAAGTGAAAATTTTCCTGGGGAAGTTCCACACATCACATTCTTAACAAAGTGCTTATCATATAAAATTACCTGACAGTGTATTCATTAGAACTATAAAGAGATTTCCTTAAAAGGCTTTTATATTACAAAAAAAAAAAAAAGGTGTATGTTTGTCTTAAGTATTTAAGCTTCTGTACTGATATACAGCATAATAGGGCTGGTGCCATGGTAACTACCATGTGGTTTTTAATTGAACAGCTGACTTTCAGTAGTGAGAACAGCTACCTACTTTCCTGCTTCCTGCAATATACCAAGGCTCTATCCCAAAGAAAAACAATGAATTAGGGGCTGTTAGCTCCTGTGGGCTTGACAGCTATGTTTTCTCCATACAGTAGGTGTAGTTCATATAGAAAAGGTCTGGAAAACCTGTCATAGCACAGACACATCCTTCGTCAATAATTTGATTTTACACCAGGTTACAATTGCCTTTTTTTTTCATCCTTGGTCTGATATTAAGGACAGGAGGGGTCTAAAAGAACTCATTAAGTCCATATACAGCCTAGTATAGGAAAAGGCCTACATATTATTACATGTTATGTATAATTGCACCACAAAGAAGACTTTTTTCTCCAAATAATTAATTGGGATGCAGTGCTGGTTATTTTAAGCTTTACAAAAGAGTTCTTTGCATAATAGAGTGGCTGCTTCATGCAGCTCCTATGATAAAATTCTCACCAGTCTTAAAATGACAGATGTAATATTACCTTTAATAAGTGTCTACCGATGCATGCAAATTGAATTAAATAGTGGGAGTACAAATTTGTCCGATAATTAAGATAAAAATTCATGTCAGCTTAAGCCCTGATGTATATTAGTAACCCTGTATACTTCCTTTTCTGCATTCTCTACCAATTACTTTTAGTGTCGAACTCTTGATTACTGTAATATGCAGTCCTTTAAAAATTTATAAATGATCTGTAGAAAGTATTAAACAAACAAAAGACTTCTTTTTAAAGCACCTTCAATAAGAAAAATTATATCTGCACCTTCAAAATCAGAGCCTTACAAACTGCTCAAAGTTCAAAATACCTCACAATTGAATAATTTCTCTCCGAGTGTAAAAGAAATGAGAAATAATAGGTATAGATGTACAATAATAAATAGGGAGAGCTTCAAACAATTTCTCCAAACTGTGAAAATAATCACTGTTTGGGAAAAGGTCTCTGTTTCATGTCAGGGCAAAATTCTACCATCAGCCCAAGTTTTCCATAAGCCAGTTGTGAAATTTAGCTATTTGGCTTTCTTGTTAGTCTCTCTTTGAAGATATTCTAGGAACTGGAAATTCCACATTTTTATAGTGAATAAACTCACCTAGGACATGAAACAGGCCGCTCAGGTGCTTGAACCTAGGTTTAAACATTTCTTGTAAATGTCCTAAGTCATGATAATACCTTACATGCTTTCATTTTTGACCTGAGATGATTTCTTGGATGTGATGCACCTTATAAAAATGTTATTTAAATGGCTACAACTCACATAAGTTGTAATTACAATAAAATGTTTTTCAACCAAACCCTATAAAATCTGTAGTAAAAAGAAAATAATCCCTATCAGCTCTTGGCATAAATGGATGCACTAAATTTGCCTGGAATATGAATTTACATTTTTTAAACTTTAAATTAGGAGTTTCTTAACTAAAATATTTCTCGTTTAGTATGATACACACTTAAAGAAAACAAGAGTCTGGGGTCATTTGAGGCTGATCATTGCATTGTAGAAGGGAATTTGTGTTTGACATGCATAGTGATCTTCAAGGTAAAGAATTCAAATTCAGAACACTAAAAGCCAGATACGTATTTTGGAAATGAGATAAAATTGGAACTTTGTCCTGAAACATCTCAATTTTATTTTTGTGAGGACCTAGAGCCAAGGTTCCAATATTGCAGTGTTGCTGATATTCAGGGCTAAACTCTGGAGTAAAAGTCCATAATTGCTTTGCTGATGCAGTGAGATGTCTCATGAGGACAACCCACCCACGGATGGAAGTCTCCTGAAATTAGCTGGTCTTCCAAGTGTTGCAATATTTGAGGACAAGATGTAAGAACAAGACTATTTGTATCTTAGATTCAGAATTTGTTTACAACTTATGTTTGTGCTCCTTGAGCACCAAGTAACAGAAAATGTGGGTTTTTTTGTACACTTGGCATGGGTTTAGTCCCTTTATATGAAAGATACGACCTGTAAGTATTTTCCAGTGATGGTTAAACACCTCTAATGAGCTTTGAAGACATGTAGTGAAGCTAAATATCTGTCAAAAAGAAATATCAGCAGCTCTGAAAAACCCAGTCTCTTTATTTAATTGCTTTGTTATCACTTGTAAAGAAGCAACCAATCATCATATAGGCTTACAGGCTACATAGGTAGGAAAGGCACCGTTAAAGTAGAAAACCATACCAGACCAGAAACACTGGATAGACTGTTCAGAATTCCTTAGACCCACCCTCAGATGAGGATCTGAAGCCCACTCTTCTGCTGCAGGCTTGTAACAGAGCTCAAAATAATTTTGGATAGGGCTGCACAGATCAGCAACTGGCTCCAGACACTTTTTTTCTTACAGGAGCCCGACCTGCTGAAATCCCTGACTATGCTCCTAGACATATCCTTGTTATTGTTCTGCCCATCTGTAAAATGGAAATAATAGCACTAAGGATGTCGTGAGGATAAATACATTAAAGATAATGAGGTGCTCAGATGCTACAGTAATATGAGCCATATGAGTAAGCTTTGTTTGAGTTCATGTGTGTTAATAACAGTGTTTAGTGCGTCTCTGCTATAACACTGTACTTGGCATCAATTGAAGTATTATAAGTACTATATAATGAGTGAGATTATAGAGCTGAATAGATTTGGAAGCAAAGACTGGCCTAATGGAGCAAATAACACAGACCCTGTCATTAACCCTTGTCTCCCTTTCCTGCCGCACCCTGTGGGGCGGGCGCTCCATCCCAGCTGGGCAGCATGAGCCCAGCCAGCCTCTGCTCCCTCTTCTCAAACCTCCATCCTCAACAACTGCAAGGAGAGAGGCAGGATACATGCCCATCAGAAACGGCTGCAAATTCAGTTAAAATATTGGTTTTCTTGGTTTACTTAAAAGAAGAAAACATGTTGTCCATGATATTTTAGTATATTGGAGAGGGTAGAATCACATCCCATGCTAACAGATCTCTTCTGAAAGGCCACCAGAAAGGGTTCTCAAAGCCATTCCTGAAAATTTCCAAATACTGTGTTTTTAGGTCCTTTGATGCTAAAGAACATTGTCCATTTTTTAAACCTCAATATACAGATGAAATGAGAGAAGCAACATTGGATTTATCACTGTTTGAAGCATCAGGAGTGAGCTTGAGTTTTACTTTACTCTTTGCAACCTTGTAAGGAGTTCCAGACTCTGTCACTAGAATCCATCCAAAGTTACCATGGCTTTGCAATATGACAATCAGCACTTCAGATAGGTGTTGCAGTAAGAAGACATGGAATCAGTTCCCCCGCAACTGTGCCAACAGGAGTGAAGTGAATTTTTAACTTAAGGTAATCTCCCAATGCCTCTTCCCACCAGTGCAGATACAGTCAGACATTAGGGGAATTTGGCTCATCCACTGACTGTTACAGTGGTCTCCATGAAACAATGTGGGGAGAGGTGTCTGAACCACAAAGCAAAAATGGCACAAGAGCAGTGCAAGAAACCAACACACCACAGACACCAGTGTAGCTAATGACCACAGCAGATGTCACAAATAGTTTCCTCAGCCAGAAGGAGTGACAGACATCATCTTCTTCAAGGGCTGAAGTAAGATTTTTGGATTTTGGGAATATGGAGGTCTCACTACCCTTTCCTGAAAAAGGACAGTAAAATACCTCTTCTGGATCAACACCATTCTATTCAGCATTTCTATAAGGGGCTACACAGGACATTATACAAAAGAAGTATTGCTGTCCCTGCAAAGCATCAACACATGAGAGAAAAAATGCTTTTAAATGAGTTGAGTACAGAAGGGCTGTTTCCCCCTCCCTCACCTATATGAGGAATAAAGTCACTGAAAGGAGCAGCCCAGGGTTGCTCCTGTTGTTACTCCCTATTGCCTTTCATCAACTGTAGCAGAAGCTCTATCTAATTACACCTGTGATGAATTTGTCCTATCTGTTGCAGACATTATTAAAGAGTGTTTATTACAGACTGGTGTTTGATGGTGTCTTCTCTGTAATCCTCAGAAGTAGGTCCCATCAAATGGGAACTGACGGCAAGGATCGGCCTAAGATTTAACATCCTTGTCTTTGCTGGGCTTCTTGGCATTATTTTTTTTAAGTAGTTTTTTTGTTGAGTAAATATACACAGCTATTCAGAACTATAAATTACTATTTATCCTGTAGCCAGCTAAAAAGGTTCAAACTATATCACAAATGAGGGTACACTGGCAAAATGGCTAACTGTGATCTTTAATTTGTAAATAATGATTTTAGACCATGACCCTTAATAGGACACTGTCACTTGTGCTGTGATTTATGTCTAGTGTGATGACATCAGTACCAATACTGCTGATAAAAGAACACTTATATTGAAGCAAACAGGATGATGAATGGAGTACAAGTCTTACTTACTCATTTCATTACTGACTCTTCTGTTCACCACAGAGCTAATGTAGCGAGTCATTGTCTGCCTTGGGAGTATTTTGCAGGTTGAATTTAATGGCACAAATGTGTGATATGTACTTCAGTCCTAGTGTTTGAAATGGCACAATCATAGATTAAAAAAATGAATGTGTGTTGGATAGTTTATGTATGAAACAGAAAATAACTTTAAGTCAACTTTTTAAAAACAGAAAACAGCTAGAAAGTACTTCTCTTGTTTTTACTGCAAAATCTCCAAGGTTTATGAGAGCACTTAATTCCCCAGCAAGTTAAATTTCTGCACATGTTTTATAGAGTGGACAAAAATAGTAAGTAATATTACCAGCACAGTTAAGTATGACACACATGCTTTTTAGAGGTGCAGAGCATTTTTTTTAAAAAAAAGTTTTCCACTGCAAATGCAGAAGCATTAACAAATAGACATCTTTAAATTGCTTTCATTAGCAAACATTTGATACTGAAGCCTTTGCCGAAGTAAACAATGTAAATGTTAACATTAACCTTAATCAGACCTATTTCCTAAGATATAAATACTATACTAATGAAAGAGTCTGCCAGCATAATCAGGAGAGCAAAGAATTCCCCTGGGACTCTTCAAGCATGTGTATGTCACCAATAATTCTGCTAACCCTTGAGTGCTAGTGACTTTGAATGTAGAGAAGGGGAGGTAAATGCAGTTTTATTAGTGCAGTTTTATTGCTATGGCCAGCTGCACTCTTTTCTCTATAAAAGGTAATTACTTCCAATAGTAACAAGCTAATTGATTGCTAATTAAATCAATTGGCACACTAACCGCTGTCAGAAAGTGACAGATTAGCTGGTCACATGACAGTGTGTTAGTAATGAAAAGTGGACATGGTCTGAGTGTGATTGACACAGCAGATGAAAAGTGATTTGGGATCTCCTAGGTGGTCATGAAGAGGGCATGGAAAACATGATTGATTCAATGGTGACTGTCAGGGAGGAAATGAGAATTGAATGGGATTCAGTGTTGCCCTGGAACCTCACCACATGATGCTCCAAGTTTTTTCACATGTAAATAAGCTAGAGAGAGCTTTCTGGCAAATGAAAAGCAGGATGGGGGAGGAAAATGGGAGGAAGAGAAAGTGAAAGTCAAATCAACAGAATTCACTTAGAAACTTCAGTTTGCTTTGCAAAGGGGAAACAAACCCAGAATTTTTTTAGTGACTATGTTCCCTTGTTTTATTTTCATTAATTGTGAAGGTTTATGAATTAGTTTAGGAAGACCTTCTTATAAATAAAATGAACAGTTTATTTTTTAACATGTTGCTTTAGTTTGCAAGAACTCTTATATGCTTTATAAAACAAAGGAGAAGAAAAGGGAAATAGTTTTATGCTATTAGTATTGCACAGACAAGTACCTATACAATTACACTTATCTCCCTGTCTGTGTGGCTCTCTGTTTATTTTAGGTATATGCATTTATATAAAAGTATAACGAGTTCAGTAACACAAAACTGAATTGATTTCCTAAAGATTAAAAACTCATTTCTAGAATTTAAGATGCATTTATTTCCAAAAATTACCATTAGATAGTAGTCAATATTAATATCTCAAAGCCCAATCTTTTAAAGTAAAATGGGAAATGTTACTAATTCTTTTATGAAAGACATTTCATACTTGTTACATAGTTCTTGCCATCAAACTTGAGTGTTTCTGAAACACCAAAAATTTTATATAATCTTTGAATAAGAAATACTCAGTTCATTCTGAGCATAATAATATGTTAATAAATGAGTTAATACTCAGCAGCTCCTAAAAAAAGCTGACATTTAACTGTAACTGTGAAGGTATTATCCAGATACATCTAAAAATGAGACAATTATTACTGTTTTATTGACATCTAGATGGTATGGGCCAGGGCTTGTGTGCTTTATTCATCCTTTCAGAGGAGAACTGGCACCACTAAGAACAAGTGTTGTTTGGCAGTGCACCCAAAACAGCTGTCCCTGAGGGTGTTTCCTTTTAGTAAAATCTAGACCAGTGGCATTGCACAAGATGTGTGGACACAGTCATTAAAACCCACCATTTTTTAAAAAGGAAATGGGAATCGGCCTCATCTCCTTTCTCATACTGCGCTACTCAACTGCTTTCAGGATGGTGTGGGAAACAGGTGCCACTAGTTATGAACAATTTTACTGTCTGTAAGAAAGAAGTCAAAATAAAGATGCACCTCTGTCTTTTGAACACCGTAGCAGCTTGTAAAGTCATTGAATGAGTCCATCCCTGTGTGGGAAGAAACATATACACCATCTAGAGGCTTCTGTTCGGGCTGGCAAGTGGGATTAGAAAGATGCAGGTGAAGTTTTGTGCCTTAGTTTTTGAACAAACTGTTCAACATTTTCCCTCATTGCACAGCGTGGTGGGATCCAGATTGTCAGGAGAGTAAAAGGCAAAGTGTATGTTCTGCCTCACTTAACTCCTGCCATATCTCCTGAAGATGCCACATTATCATCTTACATCTGTAATTTTTCTTCTTTGCTTCCTTCTTTTGCCAGGATGTGACCTGGCATCTCTTCTGTCATATGGGTACTACCAAAGAGGAAGGGAAGAAGGACTTCCATTCACAAGAATGACAATTCATTTAATCTAAATAAGCCTAGACCTCTTAGTTCATTTCTTCCTCAGACAAGAAAATTAAAGCAAAGAAAAAATAATGGAAAGAATCCTATCCACACGAATTATCCTAACACTTTAGTGCTATGCCTCAATCCATGTGTTTCTGTATCAAATTATACTTCAGATTATGCTAGAGTGTAAGAGGACCAGTAAGTATCACCCGCGGCTAAGTAAGCACATGTTGTATGAATATAACACTATGTGACCAGAACACATTATGGGATCATTACTTAGTATTTCTTTTCTAATTCCAGCTTATAGATGATGAAGGATCTTCTATAACAAAGAACTTTCTACTAGGATGAGTATAACCAGTGAATTATTTCTTGATATTAGCTTTTTCAAGGATGTCAGTTCTTGCTCTTACAAATTATCCTTGCACTTTCTTGTTTCTGTTCTTTAACCACTTACACAAATGAAGGCAAAGTTCATGCACACAAGTCATTAAATACTAATTTTTCAAATATTCTTATTCATGCAGCATTTTATATTTTATTTTCAGCCAAGTCTTTAAGGCCTATAAACAAGAGTGGGCATTATATACAGTTATAGGTTTTGTCATTTATCTCATCTCATGAACCAAAACCCAGAAGTTACGAAATACTGCCTGCAAAAAAAATCATGCAAGCATTTTGGCACTGAATTTCAAGCCATCCTATTTTCTAAACATGGCAGCAGTCAGTAATGAGTCACAAAAATCTTCCCTTGTTGAATAGCAAGGTATAACAAAATGCTCTGGAAGTTCCATAGAGAGTGTTAGAATATATATCTCAACTTCATAACATGTATTTTTGTCTTTTAAGGTGAACTATTATAGTTTCTTTTTTTATAATCATTTCTTCCCATCTAATCACAACACAGTTAATGGTGGTGAAATTACCACTCACAGTCTGGATTTGACCCACCAGAACAGCTCAAATCCAAAATAAAAAAACTTCTTGCATTCCTACCTCAAAGAACACAGGTCATGCAGAGAAAAAGTCCTTTTCATGTGTTATCTATTCAATCAGCTTCCTTGCTCTGGACCGTGTGTATCAAATCCCACAGGGAGATGTGGATCACATAGCACATACCACGTGCTCAGGGAAGTTGGAAGCTTTGGTGGCATTGAAGGTCTGGAAGCACATTGATGAAGGAAATTTCCTCCACTGCAGGTACAGCCTGGCTGGGTACCAGCCTGGTGCAAGATCTGCAGAGGTTCCTCTCTATTCCCATCTTCCCACAAGGGCCAAGTGGGATTATCCAGCAATGCTTGTGGCTCCACTGCTTATCATGTAACATATGTGTCCAACTTGGAAAAAATATCTGAGCCTGTATCAGAATGTGTGGTCAGCTCTCCACTGCAAAATTTCCCTCCAAAACAATGGAAGGTGCAAAATTAAAGTAACTGAGTTATTTTTTCTTTCTTTTTCTTTTTTTTCTTTTCCTTTCCTTTTTTTTTTCCCCAAGTAAAACTCTTGTAAACTGAATAGATTTTAGAAACTATATGTGGGATGTCTGCATACAAGTTGCAGATTTGGCATGCTGGCCACTGTAATTTTTTTCCACCAGCTCTCTTGGAACAACCAGTGCACTGATTAACACACCTGAACATGAAATCAGGCTCCCCAGGTAGGTGCAAGAGCATGAGAATCTTGACCCTTTCCATTTACCCAAAATCCCAAATGGAAAATTTGTCCTGTGACTTGGGAGAAAAGTCATGTTTCTTAACACTTGCTCCAGTATTTAGGGTCATCTTTCCTCATGATTAATTCAATCGCTGTATAGGAGGAAGCTGTGGAAGCTATGAGAGGATCCCGCCCTTCAGTGTGTTGTAAATATGTCCATTCAGGGAACTAACAAGGAGTGGGAGGGAAAAATATTATCACAGCTTGACATGCTACCTCACTGATAGAAATAACATGGAATTAAATTTGTACAGATCCGACAAGGGTGATATTTATAAAATAAAGTTACCCTCACTTATGGCTGGATTATTTTAGGTCACAGAGATAATTCTCTTTAACACTGAAAAACCTGTAAATATAAAAGATATTTAAATAAATCTAGTACTGTCTATATATTCAAGGGATTCATATTGTTTGGATCAACATGGTACCTGCTTGCCCATTTCCATGCTCCTAACTATACCTTTCTGTCATTTGTAACCAATTGCTTGTCTAGTTGAGTACTCGGGAAAGATAAAGCAAATCCATTAATGGTGAGAAGTCAATAAAACATAAATTAAAGCAGTTCAAAACCCCATGTAAACACTCTCAGCTAAAGGGGTTTTAGATCAGATGAAGCCTTCATATCTAGATTAAGCACCTTAAGCTGTGCACATTGACATCATGTGTTTTCTTTATTTGACTTATTTCTTTCGAGCGTCCACAAACAGGCAAGTTGTCTTCTGCTCACATGCTGCAGAGAAAGAAAATCCTATGATTTATATCAAAGACTTCACTGAAGCTCCACGGTGATATCCTTGAAACATTTAGTGACAAAATTCCCGTTGATTTCAGTGGAGTCATGTCTTACTTTAACCTGTTTGAGTTTATTTTAGCAGACAACAGTTTAAGGTGATGCCTGGCTTTATTTACTTTTATTTATTGTTCAGTATGAAAAGAAGGGCAATAATCTGACCCTGTTTATCCCAGTGCCAGGATGGCCTTCCATCAACAATACAGAAATATATTCTGAAAGGATGCCCAGCCACAGTCTTGGATCTAATCTGCCCCCTTTTCTTAATATGAGTTCTTAAATACAGAAGCGTTAGTGCTACCTGGGCATCATTTAACATACCAAAATCATATGAAATGCCTCTGTCTGCTGGGTACAATGAATTCCCAAAAGGATAATGTTAGGTATAACTGGAGCTTCAATGTCTCTCTTACCCACTCTCAACCTGCTTTGAATTCTGCCATTTGCTCCCTGTTGTGAAATTCAGGTTTTTTTCTTCTCTGGACCTGATCCAAAACTCATTAAAGTCAGCATGAATTTAAATGAATGGACTTTGCATCATGACTTTAATTAAAGCCTTTTACAGGCCCAGCCCTCTGAATGTTTCACCCTTGCTGAAACACTCTTATCTTTGCTTCTTCTGCTATTAATGACACCAACCCTGTCCATCCCAGCACAGTCTGTTCAAAGACGACTTTTTCAATTACCATCAACTGCCATCTCTATGCTAATAATTCACTGATCTACATCTCTCTAGACCTGTCTCTGTGTGCAAATTAAGGTCTTGGTCTGCCTCTTTAACATCCTCTGGTATTTAGCTATCACCTAAAACTAAGCAGGCACGTAATTCTCAACCTTTCCTTCCAAGCTCTCTCTCTGTCTTTGTTATGAGCAATATCACCATCCTATCTGATTCAAACCTGGTGTTAACTTTGACTCATGTCAATCCCCAGATCTCTGGATGCCTGATTTTCCCAAAGCTGGCCGTTCTATCATCTCTGAAATATGGAATTCCTCCAAGTGACTTGAGTTCTCATCATCTTATCTCTCAATTAATGCAATAGTATTTTCTTAGGCCCAAAAGGGTGCAAACTTATTTCACTTATATCCAGTCAGAATGCCACCAAAAAGAATGTTTTTCTAGCCTGTTGCTTTGACTGAGCCTTTTCCCTCTTGAATAACATATGAACCTCACTTCACTTTCCAAGTCCTTCACAGACTCCTGTCGATGCATCTGCTGTCACTTGCTCCCTGTTGAAACATGAGCCCACATCTGAATCCCTTTATAAACCTTTCATCAAGGCTTTTTTATTCTTTTGCTTTTGCACAATTGAAAAGTGCTCACCACAGATATGCGCAGAGTTATCTCATCGTCCTCTAAAGATTTTTTGGGGAAAAAAAAGAAGAAAAAAAAAATTGTCAGCGGTCAGGCTGCTTGATCATTCATGCAAAAAGTGTTTCATTGCTTCTTCCTGCTCCTTGTTTAAGTGTATCCATTCACTGTCTCTTCTTGCATAGGTGTATCATAGATCTTTGGACAGTGTCTGCTTTTTACTTCTGCACTCATGCAGCCTTGAGGCAAAAAGGTCTTTAGACACTGTGATGATATTAATATGTAGGAATATTTGTTAAGATTTTGAAAAGGTCAGAAAGCACATGATACAAAAGAACATATTTTTAGTACTTTAAATCATTGGCCCGATGAGTGAATGTGACTAATATTTAACAGTAAAATAAATAAAGGAATGTTTGTATAACACCCAAGTGATGAGTCCCTGGTCCTTCAGGTACCCAGGTACAGTTAAATAACAGAATCATCTCATCACTGAAAAGCACAAGTTTTTAATGCCAATGCTTTACGGCAAATGATATGAGAATGAATGAAATGTTTACTTTATGTAACTTCTATAGAGAAATGATTTATAGCAATGCACTGTGTAGTCTATGTTTATGTAAGGCTTTGTTCAGTGCCTCACAGACCAGGCTCTGGGTTTCAACTCTTTGTGGCACAAAACCATCAGTTTTATATGTTCCAATATACAGTCTGCTCCATACTGAAGTGAGACCAAATGCTGATTTTAGGGATATCACTCCCATCACCTTCTCCTGCCCCACATTATTGTCTTCTGTTCCTTCCCCTGAACGGCTCTGGTCCTGCCTTGTCTGCAGATACGATCAGACGAGGCTTTGTGCTATATTTCTGATCTTGGTGTGCTCTCCTAGCAGAGAGGGTAGAACAGTGCATTGATCTGGCTTTTCTCTATGTTTGTCACCGTAACTGCACACCCACATAATCTTGTACCCTAACACAAAGATTTTTTGGGGACACAGGGCAATCTCAGTCACAGGGCTTCCCTTCCCACTCAGAGTTTTGGAGTCAACACAGAAGTCCTAGAGCAGCAGAGTCACTTTTGTGAGCCGCTCTTGTCTCTAAAGGAAATAACTTAGTGGGGAGGACTGGAATTAGCATTTTTAATGATTAGAAGTGAAGCTGCCACCTCTGCTCAATCCTTATAAATATCTGATTTCCTTATAGTAAACACTTGGGGTGATTTTTCTATTAGGTGCATAGTAGGGAAATGTGCTGTGGTGATGTTTTGATATTTACATATTGGCTTGTAAATAAATTTCACTATTAAGTCCTTAGTACTTATACCAAAACTGTTTCGACAATTTACTTACCAGGTGGTAAATGCAGACAGCCAGAGGATCCATTTAAAGATAACTCCACTCTGAAATGAACTGGAAAGTGTGGATACAGCCTGTAAAATTGCCTATGCTCATTTTGTATCCTCTCCAACATCCCAGCCAGATCTATGTAACATGTTCCTTACCTTCTCAGTTCCTCACCTTCCTTTACTGACCTTTTCCGTTTCTTCTTTATGGCCTCTCAAATACAACATTCAGCATTCAAGACATAGGAGCACAGATCTACACAAGAGTATGAAGATGTTTTTTCTTTTGTTCTCCGTTCCTCCTCTAATAACTTTTCACATTCTCCTTTCTCTTTTAATGTGGTTCCTTTTCATGTGCTGCAGCTCATACTGAGAGAAGAGTAAGAAATGTTATGACATTGCTGCAAGTCAGTCCAGCCTTGGGATTGTTTGGATATATGGCTTGGGAATGAGAGCTCAGATACCATAATGACTGGCACAGGGTGAAATCCGGATTGGAACAGTACAGATATACAAGCAAGACATAATTAAGGAAGGATTATGTGTGGAAAGGGACAGTTAAATTTTTTGTACTTTTCAGTGAAGATAGAGAAAGTAGCATGGGTTGGTCCCAGGCATAGAAGTGATGCCTGGAGTCCATGCAATAGCTCTGCCAACTCTGCCCTTCAGTGTTCCTCCTGCTCTGCCACTGCTGGGCATCCCCTGGGCATCCCCTGCTGTTTGTGCCAGATAGTGGGGTGGGTTTTATGACACAGACCAAAAACCTGGCAAGAATCTAATTCCATAAACACTTCAGCAGGGTCCCAGGCCAGTTTTAAAACTTAGATTTCCAGCAATAAAAGGATGAGGGTGTAAATCTACGGGAACTACTTGCTGCAGACTTTTAATGAAAGCACAACACAACGAGTTCATTTAAGATAACTGGATTCAATACTTGGGCTAGAAAGTCCATCATTCATCCAAGGAAGCATGCTGAAGACAAATCTATTCATTCTCAGAATTAAAACATGCAGAAGATAGTTTGATGAAAGCTGTTTTGGAAAGGGTTTTGAACTGCTTTGGGCTGGGGGGAATTGTAGGAATTCTGTTATTTAGAGAACTCATGGCAAGTTTCATTTGGGAGAGGTCATCTGGTTTTGTTTTGAACCCAGAATTCTGTGACCTAATAGCTGCAATACATTCTATTTACTGTAGAGCAATTTTAACAGATTGAGATCATCTAGAAGTTAAGATGACTGCATCTTGACTGTGAATATTTGACTTCCAAATATGTGCCCTAAAATCTTGTTTTCCATAGATGTGGACTTACAGATCATTGGCTGACTCCTTTTATATTTTGTCTTGATTTAAGCTAAACATCTTAATTTTATATTCCTGCTGTAGCTGTGTAAGTTCTCGACTCCTGAAAAGCACCAGACATTTTTAAAGATGTTAGTGCAAACAGATCAGCTTCTGCAACTCAGGTTTTTGGCATCTACCTCCATGGGTGTATTGAGTTTACACAGTAAAGTTTTGGTAGCAGAGACGACTACAGGGGTGGCTTCCATGAAAAGCTGCAGGAAATTTCTCTGTGGCCAATGGAGCCGGTGCCAGCCAACTCCAAGACAGATCCACTGCTCTCCAAGGCCAAGAAGGGTAAAAAAACCCTTCACAACAGCAACTGCAGCTGGAGAGAGGAGTGAGAATATGTGAGCCTTGCAGATCCCAAGGTCAGTGAAGAAGGAGAGGAAGGAGGATTGTCTTCCGTGGGAGGTTCCCCATGCTGGAGCAGGGAGAGAGTGTGATGAGTCCCCACCTGTAGGAGAAAGAAGCAGCAGAGACAACATGTGGTAAACTGACCATGGACCCCATTCACTGTCCCCCTGTGCTGCTGGGAGAAGGAGGGTGAAAAAATTGTGAGTAAAGCTAAGCCCAGAATGCAGGAAGGGCTGGGGAGGAAAGGTGTTTTTAAGATTTGGTTTTCTTTCTTATTATCCTACACTATTTGATTGGTAATAAATTAAATTGATTTCATTGTTTAGCCAGTGAAGGTCTTTATCTTGACCCATGAACCTTTCATAAGAAGGTCAAGATCTTTTCTTTGGAGTGAGCCATCAAGAAGTTTGTCCAGTAATAGAAAAAATTCTCTCTTGCAATCTTACACAAACTTTTCTTTTACTTTTTTGCTGTTTTGCTGCTTCATATTCTTTCAGTTTCTTTAATTTTCACTAAAGTTTTCCTTTAAAGAAATTTTTCTTCCTTAAATAACTGGCTTTAGTACAGTTCATTCAACACTGTTAAGATTTTTACGCTCAGCCTATATTAATGTAGATAATCCACAGCAGAGTCATTTTGTGATGACAGGCAAGTTGTAATGTTCAAGAAGAGACCACAGCTGGCATTAGCAAGGGGGTCAGAGATTAGAAACTCATTAATGGATGGTTATGAAGCTTCTCTTGAATGTGACATTCAAGCCCCAAATTGTGATATTTATTATCCTTATTTGATGTTGGAGACCAATCAATAACATTTGTTTATTGGATATCTACCGAGATTGAGAAGTTTCCATTCGTAAGGGATAATGAATCACACACCGGAAAAGTCCCTCTCCCCTGCAAGTATAATTAAATATTGCATTAGCTGATCAATAATAACTAGATTTAGAGGGGGTATGGGACACTATGCCATTAACCTGATGACAGGAGCAGTTTAGTTTTTAAAAATTTGTCTTTGAGAAAAGATAGAAAGATGGTCAAGATTTTTCAAAACATAATTCTGCATACTTTTTCGAGAAAAGACCTTTTGTAAGCAGGGAATTGAGTCATTCTTCAGCAACAAAGTAGCTGAAACAATTGCTTTCTAACAAGAACTAAATCTCAACTCTTATTTTGAAATCCTTGCTCTACTTGAACATAAATAAAAAGAAAGTGAAAGCTGACATTGCCAGTAAAAACAAAAGTTAAATTTCACTTTGTGCCCCCAGGAGGGTCCCCTTCAGCACAGAGGGGGCTTGCACCGGCTGTGAGCACTGCCAGCAGTACCAAGGCTCTGTATATCCCAGTAAGGACACCTCAGTCCAGGGCATCTTTGTACCCACAGGGACTTACTTTGCCTGGTGGAAATGGCCCACATGGACTCGCTACATTCCACTGCTACATTCCTCTACTACATTCCATGGTCTTCTGAATTATGAATGGCTTTGCTTTCCAATGTAGACTGGGTCATTAGCCTCTTTGATGACCAAATCAATTAGCAAATCACCACCACATTATATCAGGAAAAATCAGCCACTGCTGAAGGGGTATTAACAGCAAGCTTGAAAGTTTATTGATTTAACTTCCCATTTTAAAGTCTTTTTTTTTAATCTCTGGTGTCCACTTTCACCCTCTTTGTGCCTGTGGTACAGTGCTTTATAAATGTCTCTCCCACACAGACTGAAAAATCACTTCCTTCAAGTTACCTCAGGCTATTGCTGACCATATAGCCTAGTAAGATGACCAAAAATTTCCTTAAATGAAGAGTATACCTTACTCAATGAAGTAAACAGGAGATTAATTTGGCTACTAGGGAATGGTAAGTTGCCAGAGGCAGTTATAAATCTTTTTTTTTTTTTTTTAAACTTCATATTTGATTTAGAACCTTGTAAAAGTCTTTTACTTTTAGAAATACAAGTATGCTCCAATACTGAAAATAGAAAACCATTTAGTGCGCTGTCTTGTTCAGCTACAAATATTCATCAAAAGTATCATCTTCCTCTCTTCACTTTCTCTTGCTTCTCATAGTCTACTATAGACAAATGGTTTGTCCCTCCCCTTGTCTTATCTGCCTCTTCTGTGCACCACAGACAAAAGCTGAGATTTAGTATCACAGTTTCATAGTAATTTAATAAGCAGACCTTGGAGAACAGGAAAAAAGAAAAGAAGAAAGAAAAATGCTAAAATATTGCTCAGAAAGAGAAATTGATGGAGCTGTTAATAAAGAAACAAAAAAAAAAAAGAAAAATCAGCCTGGGAGCCCTGAGGAGTGATATGGACTGAAGACAGTGAAGCTTCCGAATACCAACTGAGCAGACTCCCCAGACAGCTTATGATCCCCCACAATAGGCATCCTTAAACATTCCCAGTTAAGGGAAGTGTTTTTGCAACACGAATGACTCAGCCTATATCACTTTCCTCAGAGTGGGCATTACCCTTGTCAGTTTAGCCAGTGGTGTGGATTAAATCAAATCCTTGGGTGATGAATCCCTAGGATAATTTGATGTCATGCCAAACGAAGCCAGCATTGCAGCTGGAACTCACCTGTGTTGGAAATTCTTGCTCAAATATATTGAAAGAAAAGCCTTCTGCATTCATCTACACTGCTTTTTTGATCAAGAACTTGAGCACTAAGGTGTTGGTCTTCAGACAGGTCTAAGCCAGTGTGCCCTCTATGATCCCAGAATCAGGTCTGTGTGTTGGACCTGACTTTGCAGCAGAGCATTTGCAATGTATTTTTTCCTCTATAGTAGCCTGAAAAAGTGCAACTTTGGCCTTAAAATAGAATCATAGAATTAGCCAGATAGGAAAGGACCTCTGAGACCATCAAATCCAACCCTTGGTGAGGATAATTAGTGTAATTTGCAGCAGGCAGGATTAACCAGACTGTTGCATCTCCTCCAAGCCTACAAACCATATTAAAATAAGGCTTTCCAATCACCAGATACTCTCCCCATCTTGCTCTCTTTTTGCCTGAAATATGCTTCTCCATTACTTTCTTTCTTCATACAGCCTCCCTTCTTCCTCACAGACATCCTTAGGCCTGCATTGTGCCAGATGAGAGAGGCATCACAAGAAAACAAGCCACATGACAGCGGTAATGGATATTTCAGATTTGACTTACCAACGCACTGCAAGAGCTGCTTTTCCTATGTTGGGTCTTATCTGGCTGCTGGAGGACAGGGCAGCGCTGCTCAATTTTTTTGCCTCTGTGTCACTTCAGCCATGACCTCAAGCATTGCTGCCTGTCCTAGAAAGTAAAACAGCTTGTGCTGTTTTGTAGCTTCTTGTTGATTAAACACTAGAAACCTAAACACTCACGTTTAACCCCTGAAGTTTCACTTAAGATTTATACTTCACACTGTCAGGGCACATTCTGCCTCTTTCTACCCTTGGTCTCCAGGAACTGCCGAAGAAAATAATCTGTTTTGAAATACAAAGTTTTAGTTAATACAGTATAATCACCATGAGCAACACTCAGTGAAACACACCGCTATTAGCTAAAGATAAGCCTAAACTGTGGACTAAGAAACCGAGCTAAGCTGAGGTCCCAGGGCTTTTAGGTATCTGATTAAAGCTCAGGCTTTATTAGAAAGTTTAAAAAAACTTAATAAAAATCACACTTTGGGCTTCAAAAGCACAGGGCATTCCTGCTCAGAGCTCGAGGGTTTCAGAAATTACACTCATGCAGATGACTGTCTTCTATGCAATATGATAAAAGTAATCTTTTTTCTCCCACAAGTAAAAATAAAAATCTTTAAAAGAAACATTATTTATTGTTATTTAAAAGTAACATGTATAAAAACACTCGTCATAAAATGAGGTTTACGAGCAGTTAAAAACTCTAAGAATATCCTTCCAATACATAAATTGTTGGATTTAAGTAATTAAAATCTACACGTACCTTATCTTTTGGGCATAAGTTTTCTCTCTCATTCAGACCAGAGATTATTTTGACACACTAACTGATTCCTGATAAGTTATAACTGGTATTTATTTGGAAAGGACTAAAGCCACAATTTATCAGTAACAAATTCAGCAGAAATGAAATTAAAATACAATGTGTATGAATTTAATGCAATAAATTAAGAGTCCTCTCTGTAAATAACCTGCATTCTTTTTAATTTGTTGGGACCAGAAGATCAAGGCATAAGTTTTATATTTTTATTACAGTTTTCTTTCAACACTATTATAGTTCCTTTTGCTAGTTCCTTGCTTTCAGGGCATCTCCAGTACAACTGGGAGGAGAAAACAAAGGAATAAGCGTTATCAGTTATTTAAGCTGATATCTTGCACTACCACTGAAGAGATATTTTATTGATACAGTTTTCATTACTAAAATGCTATAGCATAATAAATTAATTCAATGTTGCGCACTTATCTATTAGACACATTACTACAGAAAAATAAAAATGTTAATTATTCATTATCATCTCTCTGATTATTTGTTGTGGCTGATAATTACATTGAATGTATTTTATATCAGTAATAACCTTCTGTCTACATTTACAACATATCATATCTGGGGGGCTTGTCAAGCTTTTTCCCAAAGCCTTTTCTTTATTAAGACACAGACCTCATGAGTACATAACCTTTATGTTGAAGGCTGATTTTCCTCTTTCATATAAAGTACAAATATTATAGATTAATTAATCCAATGTGATTATAATTTAATCACCCTTCTTCTGCAGTCACAAGGGACTTGGTTATTATTCAGTGGCTTATTCACATTGTTATGGAGAATAAATGCAGTCATAAAAATATTTGTGTGTCACTTAATTCATACAGTTAAAAAGAACTCAATATCAGTAAACAAACCCCACTATTTTTCTTTCAACATAGAAGCTTTATGGTCTTGCAGGCTCTTACTTTCCACCTCTTAACCATTTCCATCTGTTCAATGTCTTGGTGTAGGGACTCCATTTCCAAACAGAGCAATACGTGCTGCTCCCTTTCCAAACAATAATTAACTTGATTTTTAAGAGGCTGACTCAAAATTGAAGTGTGGATCCTGTGCACACCTGACCAAATGCTGCTTGCCCCAGTCCATTCTTAAAGCAATGACTTACACATTCTACTCATATCTAGCCTATTCCACTTGATTTTATTGTCAGAGAAAATGATTACTTATTAATCTAACTTTTCTAACATTTGCTTTTATGCCATTTCCTTAAAGTGTACCCTAGACCATATTCCTATCACCATGGAAATCCTCTTGGATTATTTTTATCTCAAATTCTATGAGCTCTTTAAACGCTGAATCCTCTCAACATTTATTTTAGAAGGACAGGGCAAAAAAGAGAAATTTCTTTTCATGAGACCTTTGAACAAAATGCAATTTGAAAGTGTGAATGAAACTAATGTTTAATAAAAAATGAATATTTGAGCTACGTGACTTTGGGACAATGATTCATTAAATTAATCAACTTTAATTTTTAATGAACTTTGAGAAACTAAGGTAATAATTCACAAATGTATTAGATGAAAGCAAAAGTTATGAGCGATACGAATATTATATTGCTTCTGCCACATCTAGGAAGTCTTGATAAGTTCTACTGTTTAGAAAGCCAGTATTAAGTGATGAAATAAATATTATCAGTCCAAATGGATTGATCAATAAAAATGCAGGCAAATCAGAGTGCAGTTTAAATGAACAAGAAGCACAGAAACAACTGAATTATTTGTAAGAATATGACATGGAAAAGTCTTGGATCTGTGTGAGCTGCTTAGTGATAAGAATAAAGTGTTTTTAAAGGAAATAGTAAATTTTCATTGGGCCAAGTGAATTTATACACTGGACATTTCAAATCTATCTTTCCTTAATTTCAAAATTATACTCGCACTACCATGACTTTATCTTGCACTAACATGAAAATCCAGGCAGCTCTGTGAATGTGAGTAATGCTCATTTTTTTCAAATGTAGTTCTTCTACTTTTTTTCAGAAAAACCTCATGTAGGAAAGCCTCGGTATGGCTGGGGTTGTTGAATTCTGCAGCCCAACAGGAGCAAGGCTGCTTCAGCTACATGCTCAGGCTTGTTCCTCCTCAAACTACCTTGATCTTGAATGCTGCCTCATAGAAAAAACATAATTTTTTCTTTTTTTCAAAGCACTGAATTTTTTTAAGGCACTGAAAGAACCTTACAGGCATCAAAACAATAATTTCCATGTGGTGGAGTTCCCTAGGTATGAATTGATTTTTCCTCCAGTTTTCTTCTGTGCCAGTGGAATGAATACAAGTGTGAGCTCTCAAGGAGCTAGGACATGATCTAATCATTTAAAGTATGCATAAAGAACATTGAAATTGGTGCAACTGCGGCTTGGGACTTTCCAAGCTCTTCATTGCCCCAATATGAAAATTACACAGGTGGTCCTCCTTCTTCTGCTCTATCCCAAGCACTGGAATCTCCAAGTGCATCTAAGGTCTCAGACACAAGCTATCAGATCAGATGAGCAGTTTTTGCACAACCAGTTACACAGGTATCCTGAACACCAAACAATAGCTTCAACTGAACTAAGCTGATCTCAGATCATCTACGATACGCAAAAACTTTGTTTAGGAGAACCTTCCAGACGTGATCAGAAGTGGGTGATAAACGTAAACCTGGATGGGAAAAAAGCCAAGTTGGAAAGATCAGAAGATAAAATCAATGGAAAAGTAAGATTGCTGTGTTTAGTGTCGTATGGACAAGATTTCCTTTACACAGGTGTACTGCTGAAGAAAGTGGTGCACATTGACATTTATATGGTACTTTTCTGTATGGTGTTTTGGAACAGATTTCAGAATATTGGTTTTTAATGTAGAGTGCAATAGGATGTCCTTAAACTCTTACTTCAATTGGTGCATAGAGAATTGCAGGAAGCATCATCCTTCTCTTGTCCTGTTATCTATCTTTTAGTATTTGTTTTTTACATCTTTTTACCATGATTAGTAGTCTCCATTTGCCACCTACAGAACCCAGACCTGCTCTAATTTCTCATGATATTCACCAACTGTTTTTAAACACCAACTGTAAAGGACAAGCCTGGGCTTGGGTATCAACTCCAAAAAAAACCTCAAATCCCAACAAGTTTAGGAATTCAGCAGCTCAACACAACCTATACTCTTTGTTCTGTTATTATCTTTGAACACTGGCTATCTGGGCAGAAAACATGGTTATTTATGCAACTGTAACAATACAATAACAACTGCATATTCCACCCATAATTGTCCTACACAGTTCTGCAGACAGAGGAAGAAAAATTTCTTCACCTCAGAGACTTTGTGTACTAGACATGACAATCTAGTTGTGGAGGAGTCAATTATCTCTCAATCTCTTTTCCTTAATGTCTAATCTTATAGAATGAATACAAAATTTCTATACCAAAAACTCAGATAAACCTGGACTGTAAAATTACAGTGCATAATTCTAAGTGCCTGTGCAAGTTATTTTCATTAAATTATTCTCTCTCAAATAGAAATGCATAAAATGATCAAAAACCACTCTGGTCCAAGTGCCAGGAGAAAGGGATCTGTCTGTGAGACTGAGAGCTGTGAACATTCAAGCCAGGCAAAATATCTTAAGTGTGGGAAAACAAAAACCACATCTGACACAACATAATTTTAACATCATCCTGCACACCTCTCTCTTTCCTTCTGTTTTTCAGCCACATCCATTGATACACCCATGCTCAGGACGCAGACTGTGGACTCTTGGGGGTAGATTTCTTTGCCTCAATGAAGCTGCATCATGTACTATGGTGTAGGCTAAATCAGTAATTTTACTGTACAAAGAATTCAGATAAAGTTTATGGACAGCGAGAAGAGTTTTTTTTGCTTTGACTCATGCCACAGCAGTACATGAGGACAGTCCATGGGCTCCCAGTCCTCTTGAGAGCATCACAGTGGAGGAATGTGTATTCATATGCTTTATTTTCCTCAATCATTAGCATCACTGCCTGTTTTGCCATGGCAGTGCTGACCCAGCCCAGCCTTGTTTATTGTCTGCAGCCTGACAAGATCACAGCTTGAGGAGATAGGGCTGAAAGTTGTGTTGCTTTTCAAGTATAGTTTCTTTCAAACCACCAGCTTGAGAAATGTTTGCTGGTGAACGTGTTTACACAGCTCTTCCCCTTTCAACATAAAAAGGAAGCTATTGCACAAATAGTACAAAAAAGGTACAAAAAAGAATGGTGAAACTGAGGTCCCCATGAAGACAAGTGGTGGCCATTGTAATAAGAGTGTTTTGCAGCTACAGAGCCTTTCATCTAAGGATTTCAAATTCCTTTCAAAGATTGATTAATTAAGGCTCACGGTGAGAGTTCTGTGAATCATCAAACCACAAGCATTTCACACCTCACTGACTTGCAACTCAGAGAAGCTCTTGATGAACATGAGCTAAGTTCCATGAGACTTGAGGGAACTTAGATCAACTCCAGTGGGTTGGCGCTGAAGTCATTTTTAAGATGTGCAAATTTAAAGGGAAGCCAGGTGAGCAATCCAGAGTGCTTCGTTAAGAAGCACAGTGAGTGATCCCTGGGAAAAGCCTCCTCCTAGATGCTGAAACTGCTGCACTCTGGAAGTTGGTAAGGTGCTAGCAAAATCAGTAGTGCGCTCTCATGGAGAAGAAAGAATCCTTTAAATCTATTTAAAAAGCTTAGTCCTATTTCACTGGAACTTATTTTACATCAATGTAAAGCTGAATGTCACTTCCCCTTCCTTTTGCAGCACCTGTAGCTGTTGTCCTTGACCCAAAGCAATGTCAGACCACAGAGAACCTTAGTAATGGGTCAGTCTCTCTCCTGCGTGTTGGATGACTTGCACAGCACCTGAGGCCTCTTAGTAGCTCTCCCATCAGCCCATTCCTTCCCTCTGGCACCATTGCATCACCTCTCTGGTTATGCACCTCTCTGGAAGCTATTCATTTCATTTTCTAGAATGTTTACAGGACTATAACTACAGACATTTAAAATCCTGATTAGTATTTTCTCTGTCTTAACCGCTGTTATAAAATATTCCTGGTCATGCACAGCTTATAAAAAATGTTTTATACATAAGAATATAGGCGCCTATGTTTTTAGTTAAAAATAATGATTTGGTTAGTCATATTTTACAGTTGCTAATTACTCTACAAATGCCATAACCTGTCTGAATGGTAACTGCTCAGTAAAAGGTTTTGTTTTCTTTAAGACATGCTAAGTAATGCAGTGTAATACTACATGTGTCAGGCCAATCTATTATAAAATTTAAATGTTTTATATATAAATATATACACACATACTTCTTTCTTTCTGTTATTGTTGGCTGAGGAGATCAGTTCCATTTGAAAGTAAATAATTTCTTGATTTTGTCCAAACTCTGAGCTTTTTCTGTTGTTTATTTGGACATAAATTGAGCATAACTGTAGAAATTGTGGTGTGAGAAGACCACTGGGCCTCTTCCTGATTTTAATGACAATGCAGTGACCTGTTGGAATAGCAAGAGAATGGTAACTTCATGAAATTCACGCAGTTCCTTTGATTAAGTTCATTTCTGGCATATTTCTCTCACAGTCACGTACTTTGCATACATTACATACACTGGAAATATGTTTTGCTCCACATTACTGCAGAGTTGCAGAGAAATGCAAAAATGTATGTTTTCAGTGATTGCTTCGTCTTCTTTTCATTTATAAATGGTTGGTGTTGGTAGCACAGAGTGGACTGTAGCTTGGGCACTCTGCACTCCTGTAGGAGCTGCTCTTTCCCAAATAAACCCAGCCTACCTGGCCCCAAGTTTGCTTTGTGGTATCCCCCCAAGCCCAGAAGCAAGGCCCTACCCCTCCATCCTTTGTTCCTCCACCATGAGCAGCCCAGATCAGGTTCAGGAGATGACCACAGCCACAGCCCTTGAGATTCTTCTTGCCCATTCTCCTCAGGTTTCTTTAGTCTTGCTTTCAGTGTCCCCTTTGGAGAAACCTTCAGATCTTGTTCCTCAAAACCTTTTTTGGTTGTCATCTCCTGCAGGCAACCTCAGCAACAAAACGAGAATTGTAGGTGCTGTAGCAGCGGTTCATGAGCTGAATAGAGGAATCTGTAAGTTTAATTGCCATCCCTCCAGTGGTCCAGCTTCCCCCAGTGAAAATGGAAATTGCATCAGCTGCTTGTATAATTCACTAAAAGTTACAATTTAAAGTTCTAGATATTATTAATTATAGCAGGAACCCAAGAGGTAGGGAGCTTTCACTGTCATAAAATGCTTCAGCAAATAACTCATTACAGATACAGGTGTGAGCTCTCCTATATTATTCCAGAATGCTGAAAAAACCTCTGTTTTAAATTTATTTTCATTCAGGAAAGTTGAGCAAGCAGAGATAATAATGAAACATATCAGAGTCATAAATTATTCTCTGAGTCTCTTATAAGCTGTTTTCAAGACATTAAGAAGTACAAAATAAATAGTACAAGAAAAGAAAGTTGTGACAGAACAAAGAAGAAAAAAACTACCAAACCACCTCATCAGTTCAACATTTAATCTTTTTTTCCTTTTTAAGTGTTATGCATTTCCTCCATTTGAAGGCAGACCAGAATATATGGCAATAGTCTGAGTCACACAAAGCTTGTGGATATTCTGAATGAAGCCTTTTTGAAATCACGTGAAGGACTTGGAAAGGAAGTCTCAGATCTCTGTAGAAGAGCAGAAGTAATTATACATGGTTTTTTTCACATAAGACCAGAAGTCCAAATTAACATTTATTCCTAACCCACCATCAGTGATTACAGTTAGCTGCAAAAGTGTTCTTTTCCTGGTAGAATGCAGACCACAGCTAAGTTACACATTGTCAGACATTTTTAAGTAAAGGCATCAGGTGATTTTAGGGGAGTAAGGAAGAGTTCAGACTTTTGACAAAGCTTTAGTGGCTTCCTTTCGTGCTGGGTGGATCAAAACTATCTTGCCAGGATTTCCAAGGCTCATCTCCTGGGAAGCAATTTTGATTTAAAAGCAAAAGGAAAGATTCATGCATCCCTTGCCTAGAAGAGCAAGTCACCTACCAAAGAGCAAGATATCTTACTTTTGGCCACATGCCCACAGACAGTGGCCATTCCCATAACCAGTGCTGACTCAGACAAGCAGGGGCTAAGCAGAATTGCCTTGACAAGCAGAAGAAAGATCTCACAAACACCCTGCCAGTATTGCAGGGTCAGTTCATCTTAGACAGGTGCACAATGAAATGCAGCACTCTACTGTACTGTACCCCAGATTTGGCATGCCTGGTGTGAGCAGTTTGGCCAGCTCTCAAGAGCTAAGCTTATTGTCTCTGACTCCAGTAGAGCCTCTTTCAGAGCCTATCTCAGCCCCTCTTGCTCAGTTCCATTTGATCTCTGCATGTAGGATCCCTCATTAAAGGCTGGTGGTGAGGAAAGTTGGGTGACCTCTTGAAATTGCCTCTGTCATGTGGAGAGACAACCCCCTGCGTTTACCAGACCAAATTCTTGACTAGTTCATCCCCTATGGATGTCACAGAGCTGTGCCAAGGGCTGGTTTGCTCTTGCTCAATTTCATCAAATTCTCCTTCATGGGGAGGAATGTTACTGACACTGCTGTGAGCAACTCGTGCCTTCAGCGTCTGTGGGAGGATATTTCAAAGGGTAGGCTGTTCTGGTTTTAAGATGTTCGGATGTTTCATGCTGGTTTTATTCCCACTGGCAGTGCCTCACAGGACCACTTTGGCATAAGACACGTTAACGCAGCATTGCTAGTGTCTGTGGTGGATGTAAAACCTGCAAAACAACAGCATTTTCTCTTGTCCACCTTCTTTCCCAAATTTCAATGAAAAGTAGAAATCAAATTTTCTTTTGTTGATAGTTTTCTCCTTTGTCCTGTTTCTTGTTTACATACACTGCCACAGTTTCTATTGCCTTTGAAAGGAATTTTATCTCCCACACTGTAGAAGAAGGTCCAATATTATGTCTCTTAAGACAGCAAGACATTCTGGGAATCATAAAACTCTCAAAAACAGCCCTACCCAGTAAACTCAGTAATTTTCCAAGGAGATTGCAAATAGTCTTTGCTCAATGAATTCAAACCATTTGTGAACTCCAGCTGTCATCTACTTATCCCCAGCAGACACCAGTAAAGTTGGCTGCCCCAGCATTACATCCTAACTTCATTCAGACACTTTAAAACCTCAGAATTTCTTTTGGTATGAGCTCCTACCCAGTGCAGGTACCAGGTCCCTCAAACTTGTCCAGGAGCAGTTGCACTTGAATCCTTTGCAACACTGTTAGCAGCATTAGCAAACATAGAGGAAACAGAATATTTTGCATTATTAAGGCAGAAGACAAAGGGATTGTTGATCATAGTAAGAAAATCATGCATGTATAAATGATTACTTTGTCTATGTTTCCTCTTAGGCAATAGCTGATGCAGAGACAATCAGATATTTGCAAGATACAAGACAGATATTCAATTTAATTAAAATAAATATTCCCAAAAAGATATCAAAAGCCAAGCAAGGTTCCTATTCAGACAGATAACTGTATTCCTTTGTTAATAAGGCCCTTGATTTAGGGCCTCAGAAGAGGGAATTAACTTCTTATCATAGGATAATTTTTCTATACTCACTATGAGATATAAAACCTGAAACTCTCTAAGGTGACAGAACTCAGAATTTTTGAAATGAGGTATTTTTGATTTTTGCTGGAAACAAACCTTATTTAAAATACTTGATGGGCAGTGGTTGTAATGTTTGAAAGAAGGCATTTCCAACACTGTGTTTCTGGGTACCATTGTCCCTGTATTTCAGCCCTTGGAGCTGTCACGCAGACAGGAACTCCCAGCTGGTCCCACCATGTCCTTGGTCCCAGGTTGGGAGCATTATGTTGAAATTACTTATATAGGTAAGAAGTTATTTATATAAAAAAATGATAAGGAGACACCCTTTGTAGCTGTGACATAGACAGAAGTTTACTGGCAGAGAGTAGTGATAACTTTGGACCATTAAATACAACCACTGGAAACAGCCATGAATGAATATTTCATCAGCCAAGATTCCATTTTCCTAAGGAGAAAAACACAGTGAAAACCCAATCCTGTGGGGTCAAATCCATTGCTGGTGTAAGTCCAGATAGTTCCTGGACTGCAAATGGAGTTTACATGCAATTTACACCAGATAGGAGCCCAACTTTACAAAGCAATGGCTAGAGGCTAAATGATATTCTTGAAAGTTGCAAAGCCTTGGATTATGAAATCTTTCTCAATATATTTCCATTTCAACTCCTTCCAGTATAGTTTGCTCATAGCAGTCTGAATGCAGAAGAAACATCTATTTCATTATCTCAAATAGTTTATAAATGCTTTTTAAAAATGCCATTATTTGCACAGTGTCAGGACCCCAATGCACCCTAACAACTGTTTGACCTGAATATATTAAAAATATTGTAATGTTTTGCTACATATCCCAAGGTAAAAAAAGAAAAAAAAGTTTTAGAAAAAAATCAGGGTATGGCTTATTAGTTTTCTCTTCGCTGCTTCTTATAAAGGTTTATTTGACAGAGCATAAGATAGTGGTAAAATCCTAAGGTAAAGGTTAAACTCTGTTTTATTATGTTTACAGGATTTAAAGGGTAAATCAGGAAGTGCTTATTTAACATCAAGTGAAAGTGGTGGATTAGTAACCAGACCGAGACTTAAAAGCATCCTTAATCCTTAAAATCTCTGAGGGTGAAAGGTCACTCTTTAACACCAGGTTGTGTAAAGAATGAAGCAGACAGAAGCTTCTGTTTCATCATTGCCCAGTTAATCCACTGAGGAAATGAGCAGCATTGGTTTTTTGCTAGGTAAACTCCTCCTAAAACCAAGGAAACAGAGGAAAGCCTGAACAGGAAATAATTAAAGCAGGTTTATTCCTGAACACAGCAGAGCAGCACAGGAGATATTTTAAACTGTTTTAAAAATGATACTTCTGTGACTATTAATTGTCTACCTTGATTACATTTTCATTGCTCCTTATTTTCATTATTCTTTCAATGATTAAATTAATGCTCAGTGTTTTATTTGGAGAAAGAAGCAGAACATGACAAACATTTTCAGAGGCACAATGGGTCACTTCCAATAGTGGTTTATGTTCTGTATCTTTTGGTATCTTGTGGATTAGAGAGCACAAATGGGGCTCATAAATACTCTACCTCTTTTAAACTTAGGAGTTCTGGAAAAATAATTAAATGCAGCTCTTTTATTGTGTTACCAGAGCAATATGTGTCAAAGAAATAGTTGCAGGGAAATACAGTTTGTAACATTTCTTCTCTTTAATCTCTACTAGAAGGTAGGAACATTCTCCAGTTGTTTTAGCTGAGATTAAAATGGGGTTTGAAGTTCCCAGTAGCTAGGATGAAACATAACTCAACAAATGCAGTATAAAGCATAGTATGTTAAAGAAAATGTTTAGAGCCCACTAGTTAGTAAATATACCCACTTCTTGTATAGACAAGTCTTACCTTTTTTTTCTTTTTGAACAATCAATATGAAAAAACAAAGCTCTCACCTATTTCAGCTACTATTTTCAATACTAGCAGCCTTTCAATATTTATATTGAGCTTCCCTTTATTAAATCACTGGTGAAAAATAAGAGGATTCACCCAAGCTGTAGTTTCATCATATAAAACAGCACAGACATTTATCTTATAAAATTGCAGAAGTGTAGCTCCACGTAGACTGATGGAGCTGAGCTGCATTTGGCATTAGGATCTCATTTTCTTGCCTAAGGTGTTTATGACGCATACAGTTGCTAATAGCTTATGCAGTTCATTTTTTACAGAATCTGTGGTTTAAGCATAATGCTTAGTACTTCTGAAATATTACTTTTCTTTTTTAAAAATTGCAGAGTGTTTATGTGAATTATGAAGAGTGCTTAGCCGCACACATTTGAGACCTGCCTAAATTTTTCACAGTATTAATCCCTACCTTTGTGGTTCAATTTTATCAAAACATTTTCTTAATTAAGCAAAAATAAAAACCAGAAAATCACATTTTGTAAACTCAAAATGAACATTTGGGTTTTTTGGGGCTGCTTTCCAACAGATATGCATGCTCACAGCACCAGCACAGAGCTGGAATAGCCCTTCAGTAATCAGGTGGGTCAAATGTAGAAGAAAACATCCTTTAATGCAAATGAAGGGGCCAAAAAGCTCATATAGCATTTCTTCTATCTTCTTGTATACTTTCAGTTTGACTTCCTAAAGAATTGATGTTTGTGTGACCAAATCATCTATTCTTCTTTACCTCTTCTTGCAGTTTTCAACCCAATGACCACTTCTGAAGGTATTTGACAAATGCACAGTAATCCCGGAACTCCTAATCAGGTTTCCTAAAATTTCATTAGAAGAAATCATTTCATAGAGGGCAAAGATATTTAAGTTACCTAGCTCATGGCAAAACTGAATCAAGTGCCTTTGAGAGTTCACAGTGAGGAGAAACCTCTGAAATGTCTGAATCGTGAGGAAACATTCAAAACAGAGCTGGCAACTATAAATTCATAGGAAAGCAGGACTTGTTAGTTCTGAAGCTCATAAAAGTGTCTATTTTGTTTACTCAGATACCACGACTTTGCTGGTCCATTAACACACATACATATTCAGTAGCAGTAGTACAAAGTACAGAGCTGCAAAACAAAACAAGCTAAAACACCCTGATTACAGGCATCAAGAAACATTAGCTATTTCTAGGTGACTGTTAGTTTTCTAGGTGAGGGATAACAGGTGGTTTAAAAGATTCTATTTTATATCTAAAGCTATTTTTGAAGGAAAATATTTATATATGATCAAGTATTTAATTTTAAAAAAAGTTAAATTTAGAAAACAGAAATAATATTAATTTTTCTGAATAAAACAGATTGTGAAAAGAACCAAAATAATTCCAGAGCAGGGGTTTTCTTTTGCAGAATTAGCAGCATTTAACACATATATGCTACCAGATATCCAAAAAAGGCTTTGCAAATGTTTATAATAAATTATACTGCTTCCAAGCGCTGAAGTCTGGTCTTCAAACCACAGCTATTGTAAGAGTTAGAAAAGGAGGAGCAAACTAACAAATGGGGCTTAAAGTCCCAACTTCCATGGCCTGAATTCTTACACAGATTGCATGGCAATAATGCTTCCCCATTTCAGAGTTTAAATCACAAAGCCAGTCTCTTGCCTGATCCTACCTGCTAGTACATTTACAATATGAATGGGAAATGAAGCATAAGAGCACTGTTTTCAGAAATATTTAGTTTGTAGTCAGTAAGCTTTGAGGCAAACAGCTTGAATCCCTTTGACCTGATTCCTCTTTGTTAAAAGAAATAAAAAAATAAATTCAAGCTGCACAATGAATTACATCAGAGCCCAGCAGACAAGGAAGTAAGTAATTCTGCAGTCTCCCTGCTTTAACAAGCTGAGAATGAAGAAACACCCAGTACTACCTCCATTCTAGAACCAGGCGCGTAAAAAACTACATGTCTTATGTTTATAAATTATCCAAAACCCAAAACAAGCTGTGGGAGAAAGATTTTACACATATTCATCAAAGAAACTTGCATAGGCTGTGGCTTCCTCATTTCTACTTAATTTACCCTAATACTAATTGAAGAGTATCATGGCATTTGTTAGTAATATAATGTAGCAAAAGCAGACAACACTTTCCCAAATAGAAGACTTCCAGATACAATTCACAGCAAAGTGAATTTCAGCATCAGTTCATGCTTAGTATTGTTCATGGTTTATATGTTTCATAAGAAAATCTGTTTAAATTTGCAATAAAAATAATTTTATATGATTTTCTATTAATAAATAAGTTGTCTTTTTAATAAGTAGTGGTTCAGGACACAATCAAAGCATATACTTGGAAATTATTCAGTTGTTTTTATGTGATTTGTTGCACTCTTTATGCAATTTAAACAATCCCTTACCAATATGTTTTATAAACTAACCATCAACATGAATCAAGGAACCAATATACCATTTTCTTGATTTACATCAAATAATAATGGAGAAGATTCCCAAAGATCACACCCAAGGACATTTCTACATTGAAATCCTACACTGTCAATGTCCCAAAACAGCCTACAGTTCAGAAACAAAATCAGTGGATGTTTGGGATCCTGAAATACAGCAAACATCTTAGAAAAATTAGAAAAGAGGTAAGAGTTATTCACTTAAACAATCCTTACACCAATATATTGCCTGAGTTTGGTGCTACCGTTTACATGAGCAAGAGCTTATTCTGGGAATCCAGAACTGAAAGGGGTAAGAATATATTTCCCATACCGAATAAGTTGTTAAAAGATATTAATGCAGTCCCCAGAAGAGATGTTCTTGTCACACTTCAAAGAAACCCAAACAAAATTAAAGCTAATTGGAAGCCAAATACAAATGACCAGCATCTGGGTTATCTGCAGTAACTAACCAAGAAAAATGTGCTGCCTCTCATCCTCTGTGTTTGAAGATGCAAAGTGAGAAAGTAAATCACAGCCAAATAGCATTACAACAGAATTCATTTCTCCCCAAATGCTTTCTCCAAATGTAATAACACCATTCAAAATAACACACCCTGGAAGCACAGATGCAGACATACACCTTGTGCACTGAGTGGTACATATCTGTGCACCCAAATCCCAGAGTGAGGGTCACACAACACTCATCTCTGCCTTTCCCCCACTTCTGCCTCCAGACCCACACGGAGCCCTATTAAAATTTATGGAGCTCCATATGGGTGTACATGTCTGCCCAGGTAAATCACTGGCAAGCTTAGAACTGTAATTATCATTATTAGGAGTGTCTAGTACATTTTTTATGTGCTAGCAAAATTTACCAAGTATGCTGACAGCAAAGTGAGAGCTTTGCAGTGCAATATGTGGTTACTCTGAATGTCTCTTCAGAGTCTGGTCCTTCATTTCCTCCACAGTCAATGCCCCCCCTGCATTCTACAGTGTCTCTGAAGCTCAGGTGTCTCTGATACACCACTAGATGCCAATCATGAAAAGTGATCTTTTTTTCATGATTGCTTCCAGTCATGAAGTGGAAGGACAAAAAATAATAATTTGCTAATATAGGAAAATAGTTAGAGGAAAAGACCCCACCCTGTTATTAATTTGAATAGAAATGCTGGAAAAAATAAATCTTTATGTCCTTTATAAAAAAAAAAAATAAATCTCTCATGCTGTTCAAAGTCTCTAATTTTGGTTGTCTTAATGTGTTTTTCGTGTAAGTCATAAAGTATGATTTTTATTTTTATTATGGTTTACACACAAAATTATATCTAAAAATCTTTATAGGTACTAAACTATGACATCCTTTACTCCACCACACCCTAATAGAACAATAATTCACTCAAAGATTGATAGCTGGTGTTTGTCTTCAACTTGTCCAATGACTGCATGAGAATTAAAATAAAATTATCTTCTCACCAAAGGAGTTAGTTATCCCTGCAGGCCAGGGCTGAGGTGGAGTTATGATGAATCACACATTGGGAGGATCTCTAGCTTTCAATGAAATTAGTAACTTCCTTGAAAATTAATTTAATTACACCTAACTAAATTCTCTGTTCACAAGACATGCACCTTTGGAGGTCTAAAAGTAGAAGATTCCAGTCAATAGAAATTTCTATATTTTCATCTCTTTCCCATACATATTTGCACACTGTCTTGGATGGATGGAGGAGGAAACTGTTTCTAGAAGAGCAGACAGAGAAGTTATTCCGTGAGTTCTAAACTGTAAGCTGGTTTCTCAGCATGTATGAATTCATAGGGTGCCTTTGGCTTCAATAGAGGTACACTGAGTCACCCCGACGTTGGGCCTGACCAAAAGTCTAGGCTTCTCCTAATAAAAAGAGTGAAATAGAAATCTGGAAGCAATTTGGCTCCAAGCAATGTTTCTTACAGGTACAATTTATGAGAACAATAACAAGTACTGGAAATTTTAATTCAAAAATTCATTAGCAGTAATCATGGTCCTCTTCTTCTTTTTTCCACAGACAATATAAAAGCCAAGTCTGCCTGAATGAAAAAAAAATATCTTCTCCATTTTTGAACTCTACATCTGCAGCAAGTCTTGGCATCTTCTGTAGAAGAAGTTTTTGGGCTCAAAACCTTGAGTGGCTGCTTCTGGTTTAAAGCAAGTGTTTGAAAGCTCTAGTGTCAAATCTTCCTTTTGCTCAGCTTCATCTCCAAGACCACAGATACTGCTCTATTTTACAGCTGCTATGGCAGTGCCAGCAGGTCCCTACCTGTCTGATACCTCTCACTTGGGGGTAGGGAGGATGTTACCTTTCTTCTAACACTTATGTTTAAACCTTCATTAGCAATGGAAATGTCTTAATGGGACATTCTCTGATGCTTGTTTGTCACAGACAGATTTGCTCTGAACTGTAGCCAACTCTCACCTGTCTGGCACCTTCCATTATATCAAACACAGTGTTATGGCAAAGGATTAAGTTCAGTGCCAAATAATGAATAATAAATGATTCAATATGAAGAGAGAGTTCATTTATCTCCCCACATCTGATTCAGGTTAAAAGACTTAAGGAACACTGGTGAGTTTTCTTCAGTCTGGACAGAAGAAACTTACAGATGGATAAATAACACAGGTATATGCTAGAATACACCCATTGTCAAGCTCATTGTGCTTGTAAAAATACACCTTTTCTGAAAAAGGCACTGTTCCTATCCTGTTATCTGCAAAGAATTCAGAAGTACCTGCTCCAAAAGTATGGCTTATCTATAATTTAAACTGAGGGAGACTTTCCTTTAGGCAGCACAGACTTTGAGACACATGAATGAGCAGCTCTGGCCATGTCTAATAGTTTACCACCAGTAATGGAGTCTCTGCAGCAACTTCATTTTCCTTAAATTAGAGGCTTTCATTCACAATACTCAGAGGAAAACATTATTATTTTTGCAAAGGTTGCCTAGCAGTTTTGTGCCAGTCATTGCCAGATCAAGTCCCTTTCCTTCTTCTCTAGATGGGATGCCACTACTTGCAGAGATGAGGAAGGAGAGGCACTATGCTTGGAGAAGGCAGCATGGAGTCAGTCTGAGAACACAGGGCTGAATCACAAGATACAGCTGCAAAACCTCAGGAAATCCTTGTCTTGTTCCAGGGCCAACCTCACCCTAGAAGTAAAACATACCCCTCACTTTATTACAAAAAGCCCAAGACATGAAGCCCTGGCAGTACTCAGAGGTGGGACTGAGGTAATTCAACAACATCAAACTATGAGAGTTAGAATTTGATTTATAAGGATGACTAACCCAATAAAATGGTAAAGCAAGTCAATACGCAGGCTCAGAGATTTCTCCAATTTTTTTTACCCCCTAGTACTTTGATGATGCAGTCAGCATAAAGCATTCCAGACATGTCATGCTCAGTGGAAACTATGGAACAACAAAACCTCACGTGTATCCTCGCAGAGATCAGGTCATTCTTATTAGAGCTGCATAAACCTATTTACAAGATCAGCTTTTCTTGTGGTAACAAGGAAAGGAGAGAGAGGGAAAAGGAAAATCCAAATGCCAACCTCTTGATCACAGCATGTATGAAAACAGTTCTTAGTAAGAAGGATATTTTTATGTGAAAGTGGTAAACTTTCAGGTGGACCAAAAAAACCCAAAAACACTACCCCCAAAAAAACCCCAAGAGTTCAAATGCTTGTTAATGGACATTGCTATGCTGATTTATGCCCACTGAGAGTTGTCCCATCATAATTTGTTCCAGGTTGGAATTTTACTATGGAGAAATATTCACATTCTTGTAAAGCCAAGGAAAAATATACCCAACTAAAAGGATAGTTTCCATGTAGTTCTATTTTTGATCACTTCAGATATTTTAGCCTATGTCCTGCAATCATCCTATTTATGGGATCAAAAAGAAGTAACCCAGATATTGGAATAAAGTTAGTAAAGTCATTGGTCCAGACAGGACTCAGGCTGCTAAGTACATGATGATTGATATTGGACACATTTCTTTCTTGGCAGGGAGTTTTGGCTTTCAGCTACACCGTGCTGACATCAAGCACATTAAAAGTGAACCCAAATATCTGCTGAAATTCACAGAGATGTTGAAACATTTTCAACTCTGAAGCCAAGGATGTGTCAGCTGAGAAAGCTGTGGTCTACCTTCAACTTCTTTCATTCTAATTCAGGGAAGAAATGCTCAGCAAACTTGTCAAGTCTAAGCAAGCTCTTTTACAACCCACTTCTCTATTTTCTTGTGGCAGGAGTCCACCAGCAAGAATCTTTATAAAAGCAGTAGAAAGGTCAACTGTTGCATGTGTTTGCCAGTGCTGGATACGGTCCCAATGCACAAAAGTGGGTTCAGAACCCTAATCTATATTTCACTTTCTATATCAGGCAAAGAAGACAAGTTTTAGGCCCATCTTTTGCTGAGGCAAGTGATTTCCACAGAGAGCCTACTTGCTCAAGAGATGAATTACAGGACAGAAGCACACTTATTATCTTTAGATGATCTCTCTCCTCTTTTTCAGTGTTCTCTAACTTCCTATTCTCACTTCTGTTATTACATTTTCTGCTTTCACGTCCCTCTTCTAGTGTTGCTGCACTTCAGAGCTGATCAGACTCCATCAATCGCCTGCTGTGCCACGAGCCATCTCAGGAGCCCCAGGAGACAAAACACAGGGAATACCTGGAAAGTTTCAGACTAAGAAACTACAAGTTATGGTGTGTGTGCTGTTCAACCAAAAACTGCATTCAGGTTGTAACTGGTTGCTCAGTTTAGCATCTGAGGTAACACAGATTGCTCAATTTAATTATTTTGCTCTTTTGTGTGCAGGTTGCTGGTGGGACTTCTGCTGTCTTCCATTACTTCAAGTACTGTCAGGGTTTCAAAAAATTATTGAAATGAACCTAAACAGCCTTTTAAGACAGTATCTTTCAAAGACCCAAGAAAGTAATTCCTTTAGACTTAGTGGACAGTTTCATAAATGCTGGAACTATGATAAAGCAAACTGCTTTCCCCAGACAATGTCTTTTTGGAGTGACATGGCATTGGTATGGTTTTCATGTAGGCACTTTGTATTTTTATTATTGATTTTTCTTAACTTAATTAATCAGTTTTACATTTATTGGCTTCACCTGAGTGTCCTGCATTTTAATGTTACAATGAATCGTTTGTTCAATAATTTATTTTTTTACCACACCGTGGTTTATATTTAAAATAGTTATTAAAACAGGTTGAAAAAACAGTTACAGAAGAATTTTGAAGTGATGAGCATGCTGATTCAATTACATTTTCAGATTAAAAAAATATTTTGAAGGAGAACCACATTACCTTTTTTTTTCCTCTCTCTGTATGGATGGGATTTCAGACATTCTTTCAAAGCTCACAGACAGGCACAGACACTAACAGGGCACTGCAGCCATGTCTGGGCCAGGCTCAGGTAAGTCCTGGTGAATAGTCATTAAGCTACCTCAGGGGCGAGAGCCAGGTCTGCATCAAGAGCTCACCACCTACCTTACCAATTGTTTCCTGGGCTGCAGCAGGTTCCATTGAGCCCCCATTTCCAAGTTTACATAATGGTCCATGTGGGAAAATCTCCTCTGGAAATACAATTTAAGATACTATTTCTGTCTTAGGTATATAGATATAATTTTCATTCTCAACTATCTAAATATTTCACTGTTTAGACTTCCATTAGGATTTGAAATGAGAGTAAAGTTTATTGAAGCAATAGCAGATTTTTTTAAACCAGGTCTATCAGAGAGGAAATGAAAGCATATTGCGTATATGAAGAAAATTAGCAAATAAATTCTGAGAATAGAGTATGATTTAAAGATGTTTTATGTTAACATTTCACACAAAGTATTTTGTGATGTACAAAGAGCAGAAATAGACTAAAGAGGAGGGGCTATCCCTCATTTTGAAGATATTCAAACATCAAAGTGAAATTATTTAAAAAAGCAATCTACAGTTTCCCTCTAAGAATCTCACCCATCTCATACTGGTAAGAGACAGTATGTATGTGGTACTTATATAAGAGACTGTTTTGCTCATGCTGTGAGATGGGTGAAAACTGAAAACTGAATTTTGTGTAGCAAAAGGTCTTATCGTTTTTCTGAAGACCAACAAATTTACACCAGGAATGGAAACCTATATTGACCTTTTTGTCAGAAAATGGTCAGACTCAGACATGTTTCAGCTGACTAACTAATGGAAATGTTTCAAGCCACACAAAGAACACAGCGCATATGAATTAAGACATGTACTAAGAACAATGGAAATAGGCACTGAAAGATAAGACATTGTTTAATGGGTTGTGTAATCTGATAGTTGATTCACGTGATCTAGAAACTGGATTTTGCAAGGTTAAGATATCAGTAAAAGAAAGCAGAACAAAATGAATATTATAAATAGTCTCTAATGATGACACCTACAAGGAATAGCAAGAGGTAACTTTCAAGGAAGGAGCTCTCAGGAGTTCATTTTTACTACTGGATCTCAGCTGAGCCAAACCCCAAAGGAAAAGCTTTTCCATCAGCAGTGAATTTCTGAAGTACACATGTGCCCTTTGTGTAGACAAAGACAGAAAGAACAGAGTGCTGGAAACTATGAAGTCCATATTGCTGAAAGTGATGAGGTTTCTCAAAGCTCATTAAAAGAGTTTAAAATATCTGAAGACTTATCTGGTAGTCCTATCAGGCACAGTTATGTCTCCCCTGAATCAGTTGGCTACCAATTATTTTATAGTGTGGATAAGGGGCATATAAATACCTTTTAAACAAAATATTCCTTTTGCCACCTCAGACATTTTCTGCAGAATAGTTGAGTTCCAACATACTGGCAATTCCCAGCAAAAGACAATCATTGCACACGAAAACATTATCAACAGCAGACTTCTGTCTTGCCCTCAGGTCTTTGTCAGCTCAGACTTGAATAGGAGATGACAATTTCCTAGAAACTGAAACATTTATGAAGCTATAGGATTCATTCTGCACATTTGGCACCCTCAAACATAGAATTAATTACCAACAAGACTTTCAGAATTGATTTCATCGTTATTATTTTTTTGTTACATCTCATCCTTTCACCCTTCTTTATCATGACCACCATTTATGTTACAGCCTTTCAGAACAGAAAATGGAGCTGTTTTATAGAAAATACAAGCATGCTTTATGTTTGTTGTCCTTCTGTAGAACAAAAAAATAAAAGCAGTACTATTGATCTGAGCTAGAGTTGACCATTATCTACTTAAAAGTTACATGGCTGTTAGTTCTGATGTACAACTATGTCATCCCTTAAAGTAAAACAAAGTTAACGGATAATCAAAACCATAATTAACTGAACTCAAACACCAAGATACAAGGTCCCTTAGTGTCAACAACTGAGCCTCATCAGACCTCCTCATCACCTGTTCTTATTGTCCACACCAAGAAGGCAGGAATTGTAAAAAAGTTATAGCTGGTTAAGATGTTTTCAGTGAAGAAACAAAATTTTTAATAAATCTAAAGCCACCTGCTCCAGTAGCTAGAGCCTTTGGTAGTCACCATGCAGAAAACAGATCAGCCTTGCTGATCTCACACACCCTCCTTGCCCACAAACCTCCAGGACACAGGTATCACATTTACCTCACATTTGCTCTGCTATTTAATTTTTTCACCCCAATTACAGTAACCATCTCTATATTGTCCAATAGCTCCTGCGATCTCTATGTTCCGTGAGTGAAGTCCATAACGTGAATATCTCAGCATCATCTTTAATTTGATGATGGTCTTGACTGGAAATCTGAAATACTGAATTTCATATCACAAGAGAGGTCAAGCATATGAGGGTTGTTTGCAATTAAACCAGGATATTGAATAAAAGTAAATTTTGGCAAAATAAATAACAATAACAAAAAAAGAAAACTAGGACAAGCTAAATCTATCTGTAAGTCTTCAAATACTGTAAACTGAGATATGCATATGCTGAAATTAATTTTCCGTTCCCTTAACCTCATCTCTTCCTTTCAATGCAGATATTGCTGCTTTGTGACTCAGTTTGTATGGAGTCATCCTCACATTGAGACTTGTGATTCAAACAAATGAAGAAACTAAATCCACCCCCAACATGTTATTTATTTGTGCAGACCATATCTGTTGTTCCTTCCTTAAAAAATGACAATGGTTTCTCAGCACATTGCCACACCACAAAGTACATTTCAGGTCACAGCTGAGGTCCTGGCAGAGACAGGCTGGTCCTGCATCCAGGGGGAAAAAAAAGGGGTTTAAAGAGCAGAGAATGGCTTGGGTGTGGCATGGAGGGAAAGCCACCAACTCCTGCCAGCCCTTGAAGTCACACCAGGAGAGCAGGGGTGAGGGATCCTGCCATGAAACAGAAATCTTGGCTACATCCCTCCACACCGCCCCAGCCCTCTCCATCCTGGCACCCTTTGGCCTCCCAGGAGATGCAGTAGGAAAAAGAACCATCTCATTGCTCTCTCTCTCCACAACTTCTCTAGCTGTCTGCTTCTCCAAACATCTGCTTACTTTGTAGATAGAACTGGTATATAGAAGAGAGGATACACAAAAATAAAAAATCAGGCTAAAAGGAAGGGAGCATTTATATTTAAGTAAACACATGACATGCACTTTGAGGCCGTCTACGTGTCCATGTTGGGCCACAGTTTGTTCTTATAAATTAACAATATTTTCATACCTACTAATTGATCAAAGATTAGATTAATTGGTAAAGATTAGATTGTTATGTGAACTTGAAAAAAAATTTGTATTGATTGAAAATATATACCTGAGCTGAAGATTTCTTTCTGTGAAATTAATAGTGCACCAGCATAATTAGACATTATTTCAACAGCAAAAAATTATTATGTCTACAACTTTCCATTCAACTTATTTTTTATAAATTTCTTTCTAAGTAGTCCTTTTGATCTAACAGGATTCAAGTGAAAGAGAAGCAGCAGAAGAAACAGAATAGGAAGACATGAAAAAGAAAAACTAAATCAAACTAAAATAAAAATACATTTTATCTTCCCAGGTACTCACCATGTCCCTGAGAACTGAAAACCTAAACTACCATAGTGATGACTTTATGGCAGAAGAAGCACAAAAGAGAACAAACTGAAACATAAAGTCACTTGCATTATACGCATATATTTTTGCCACTATGTTCTCATGTCCCTTATTACCAGAAACTCTCTCTTATTCAGATTAGTATTTGCAGGGGAAGGCAATATCTTGTCTTTGTTTTTTAGTTTCTGATGAACCATTTCACATTTCCCTCCTGTTCTCTCTCCTGCCATTCCCAGAGGACAACCATGGACCAGATGTGAATGAAGCAAGTCACAAATACGACCATAAATACTTCACCATGCAAAAGCAATTTCTTCAGCCACATATAACAAAACGCTGCACATGTCAGACTGCTTATTCACACTCCAGTTTGCAACTAATCAGCACTAATCAGAGCTATCAGATTCACACTTCACTGAGCTTTCCCAGATTTATACTGCAGTGGACTTGGATTTCAAAACAGGAGAACAGGGAGGCTCATAAGCAGGGAACAGCCATCTGTGTCTCTTAGGAGAAAGCTCATTGAGAGTGTGAGGCCAACTTCAAAAGAAAGATCCAATTGATTCCTGATGCCATCTTTTCCTCTTAAGCTAGTGAAGGATCCAGAAAATAAAGATGCATCATTCTTCATCACTTTCACATGATAAGTGGGACAACAACATAACATTATCTGGAGTTACCATATATTCTATGTAAAAATTATTTGGGTTTGATAAATCTCTTGTAAGACTTGGATCTTCAGGTCTCATGAGTCCTATTACAGAGGAATTTACTGTACTTAATTTAGAAATCATTTGAAAAGGTCTACCACATTCATTTCCCTCTGCACACCTATGAAGAGAGATCCCTAAATAAAGGAAACTGAAAACAGCAAGCTCTGTATGTTCAAATTGCATATGATTATTTGTTTAACAAAAAAGTATCAAAGAATAAGGAAACCAAAATTTCATTGCTTTAAGCAGCCATCAGATACAAAAGAAACATAACAAGAGTTTTTAAAGGTTTTGAGTGAAGCATTGATTGAGAAAATTGTTGGCAACGATGAATGGTCCAGAGACCTGGAGACTTCAGTAATCTTTACCTGTGGTTTACTTTGTTTTAGACTTGCAGGCTCAGTATGAGATCACCCTCTTTCACCTCTATTTTAATTAATTATTCATCTCATCTACCTGTAACAGCTTAAAATTTGGGCATTTCATCTAAATACCCTTTGTAGGTAGCAAAAAAAAATGGTGTTCAAATACAACTGATAACCTCTTCTGTGGGGGCTGAGCTAAAAATCTGACTTAGGATGTTCATGTTTTTGTCAGTCAGCAGAGACAAGCCAGGTTTTTCCTCTTCTTTTACAAAGATAAGAGGCCACAACTGATTTGGGAGAGTTCAATGGTGCAGATGTTGCATGTAAACCTGGGCAAATTCTCTGGAGAGGAAACTAGTAATGGTACTCATCAAATATTACCTGTCAACTACTCATAATTTTAGTACGTTAGGTACTGGAGCAGGCTGAAGACAGGTTTGTGAAGAATTTCTGCATTTGGAGAGAAAGAGTTGCACTTTCCTGGAAAGCAAAGATAAGGCTTCAGGATTCTTCTTTCACAAATGTTTTTGCAGTTTCTTTTTTTCCAAGTTTTGAACATAAATTCTAAAAGAATATTTACTTTAATTTTCAAAGTTTTCCTTTAGAAAAATTCCATAAACAGAATTGCATCATTATATTGGCATTTTATTCAATAAAGTAGCCCAATTTACCCAGGAAAGGGAGGCACACTGGAAATCATTCATCTTTCTCTGAAATACAGGCTAGACATCCACATACTATGGAAATGGGAAGTATTTCTGTGCTTAACTAGAGATACCCCAGACCTGTATATGGATTAAGATCTTGTAACTAGTATTTATTTAAATAAGATGTGTTAACTTACACCATTTGCCCCATATTCCTTGGGTAATTCTTACATGTTTATTGAGCCATGATAACTATAAAATTGCCAATCTTCCTTCAAAATGTTCAGGAGATATTACTGAATGTGCACACTGCTTACTGTACTTATGTAAATCTCCATGACAGGCATTAACAGATCTGAGCTGTGCTTAAGTAGAGGCAAATCTAACAAACATTTGCCATCAGGTGTACAAGTTCTGACATCAGAACTGTTTAACACCACCACCACTGACCATTTACATTCCTCTACAAGTTGCTACACAAAGGAAGATGACATACTAACTTTTTCATTTTAAGGATGTGAATTTGATATTTCTCCTTTGAGGTGAGAGAAAAAACCCAAAACAAAGAAAACCAGAATAAATGTCAAGTTTCAAAAGTAAATGACATCACATGCACACAGGCCTTTTCAGTTAAGCAGAGTTTTCTATTATATGTTTCACTCTTACTAGTGAACAAATAGCAAAGTGAAAACAGCCATTTTAATAGAGAAAAAGGGAACATTTCTGTAGCAAAACATTTATCCGTGGTGAAAAGCTCGCTTTCTACATTCCTTTTTTAATTGAGATCCTGAGGCCACAGATGAATTTAACCTTCAGCAAATTAGCAACTTCCAATGGGAAAACAGCCTGTCTAAAACACAGATGCTTTTCAGAACTGACCAAACTGATCACCATTGCCATGGACACAAGATTTTAATTTCCTAAGGAAAACCATCAGTGACTTAATGCTGAGGATTTAGAGGAGAACAGGAGTGGGGCACCCTGAGGCACAATGAGAACAGGACACATCCCTTCCATAAACACTCAAGCCCCACAGGGAGCTGGGGGCAGACAGTCCCAGGTGAAAGCAAAAGAAATCAGGTGAATAACTTCAAGGTTGCCAGGAGACTACCCAGATACACTGGGCATTTTGGTGGTTCACTAACAAATGGAGGTTAATTAGGAAAAGTAGATGTGTTTTCCACATTGAAGTCATCCACGCTGACCCAAACCCAAGGGAGCAATTGCTCTTGAGTAGATATACAATCCAGCTGATCCTAAAAGCGTTTCCTGTACCCCATAGCCACTACACAGTCCTACCAGCGGGATGAGCTACCTCCCAAAAACCTAGAGGATCACCTCTGCAGTCCTTAGCAGCATTTCCTGCAGCATCCCCTCTCTGATCAGAGCTCTGATCAGGGCCATTGAATCCTACCGAGGCTAATTGAGGTAAGGGACCATAGCAGCACCTGGAGCCATGACCATGGAAGAGGAAAGGCCACAAACCACAAATTCTGGACTATTAGACCATGACAGATACTACCTCCCAAAGAAATCCTCACCTCTTCTGCAAGTCAGTATGGTGCTAGTCCCATCCATCCACTGGTCAGACTGATGGCTGCTTTAGCATTCTCAAGCTGGTCACATAATTATGTTTTAAAGTTATTTGAGCAAAGTTAAGGAGTCCTCTTTCATTTACCCAGGTCTTTCATCATCAGAGATACCAGGACTCGATCATCACAACTTGGCTCTGACAGCCCCTGGCAGAGACCCAGCCTCACTGGAATTAGCCACTAATAAGGCATCACCTGCTCTCACCTTCTCTGCACTGCAGAGGTGGGTCTGGCTCTTCTTATATTGACTAATCCTGCTAATGACCCCCTACTAATAATATCTGCCAATGACCCCTGGAGATATAAGCTAATGATATCTACTAATGAAGTGTATTTAAACTGTACCTTCTGCTCATTAAAGGCGAAAGCCCACTAACTTTACTGCCCTTGGGTAGAGCCTTGGTCTTTCTCTCTGGTATTGGCAAGACAACTTGCAGAAGGCAAGATCTTTACATAAGAAGGTGGCAGAAGTGACATCTATAAGTTAAACAGAGGGTTTCTTTTTTCCACCTGTGGTGCTTTCAAGAGGTACATTCTCCCAGAAAGCAGAGATGCTCCTCTGAGTAAACGAGGCCATGAGAGGCCCTAGCTGGACATGTGCACCACCACAAATGTCTAGTGAGGCACTCTGAGATGCCCCTCTTTGCACCAATCTCAGTTGGATTCTCCAGCTGAGCATAATAATTTGTCAAAAAAGTATGTGTTACTTTCTGAATAGGATATGCAATCAGTAATGAATTTCTGAGCCAAAATATATAAGAAGGACACTGGACATATAGTGGCAAATTACTTTGGTGGAGCAGATTCTTGTTAGTATTTTGTATACTAAAAAGAACCCTTACACGCTCTGGTGACTGAGTTCTTTAATCATTAGAAAGAGACTGGAAGTTAGTGGAGAGTTGGGGGAAAGCCAATATATTACAGTTGTAGAGGAAAATTACCCAAAGGCTCTTTGATAAGCCATGATAAAGTGGGTTCTTCCCAATCCAGGTGACTTTCAGGATATCTCTCAATAAATATCCTATTTTTTGGCTCTCTGGTAGATTGAGCCTGTGCCTGTGGGTGCTCTTAGAGCAGGGCAAGGTGCCTGGGAGGGTATTTACCTGTGGAGCCATCACAGTGAATTCAGCAGAGTCCATCAAGCAGAGCCCTGAGCTGGTGCTGTCTTCACTGTGATCAGTGCAGTGCACTGAAGTCAGTGGCAATCTGTTAACACCTGGAGAGATGTTGGCACAGCACCATTCTCTGTGCCTACTTTTAGCAGCATCAGCCTCCAGGGTTTTGTGTGTCCAAGGAGAAGAAGCCACTTAAAATGTCTTTTAAACTTAACGTAACAAGAGAGTAAGTTTGATCCCTCTGGACAAGGTACCCCTGCTTGTGCTTTGCTAATGATCAGGCATACAAGGAAGAGCCTTTTTCCCACTTGCTATTTAATTGAATGAAATCCGCAGCATCCAAAACACACAGAAACAGAGCGTGTTTTTGCACACATCCTCTTTAGTCTAAGTTCTGACATTTTCACTCCATTTACCTTGTGCTTTTTTGATACTGATAACTCAGGTGACCAAGACTTTTCTATAGTTCAGCTGTTTAAATGAGAAAATGAGAACACAGGGGGTTCTACTCTCCAAAGACAGACATCACTGGCCAACCACACATATAGGATGTTAATACAGAGCGAGCAGCAATGTTTTTTTTCAAAATGTATAAGGAGACAGGAGTGGTGAGGGGAGAAAGAAATCCAGAAAGCCCAGAAAACAGATATTTATTGTGCTTGCCTGCCATAAACATTCCAGCAGCCCTGCCCTGGGATCCTAGCACCATTATACAGCTAATATTGCTTGATTACCCATGCACCACCACAGCTTCAGCCTCCCAAGAACTGAAATCGAGTTTTCTATTCTTAGCTTGTGGTAATTTAAGCTCATTATGGAGGTGCTTGTATTCCATGAGCACAAGAGATAAAGGAAGCAATATAACTTTAATGAACAGCTGAAATAGCAACCACAGCAGGCTCTGTAGGAAAAAAAAAATCTTTTCTCTGATGTTGTCTTGATTTTTGTCCCACAGGTCTGAGCAGTCAGTGCTCTCTGTGTGTTTTATGAAGATATTCACACACACACATGCTTAATGGAAACAAATATGATATCCTATTCAATAACAGCAGGTACATAGTAGCCTGGAAGGTAGAACCACTCAAATTATGGAAAAGGAAAAAAGCAAAAATGTTAACCTTCATCCAGGAAAGGCAATATTATTAAAGAATTTAAAATAATACTCAGCTTAAGCTAGGTAGCCACAGGGGTTCCCTGTTTACATAAATAAATGTCTTATGTGTCTAATGATTCTCACTTAGGCCGAAGAAAATGGATGGATGCAGATGTAACTGTCAGAAACACTGAGTGGAGGAAAAAATGCAAAGCATTCTGGGTTCTCTTTGATAAATGTTTGCGCGCCCCAGATTATTGATTGGGTGCTGCTTTTCTTTCAGTGCTATTCATTAAGGTTCTAATCAAATCATATGATCAAATCCTGCAGCCCCCTTGCAGGCAGCAGTTCTGTTTGCTGAGCAAAGGTTTCAGAGAGAATGTGAGGTAGGCAGACACCATAAGTTTGGAGCTAGGAAACCATCATCTTTCAGCAAGGATGGCAACTAAAAGACCACTTTATAAAAATATCCTATGGATGACTACCTGCCTGCATCCAGGGCTCCTCCTCACTTTGTACACTCCCCATGACATGAGATACGGAAAAGTATTTTCTTCCGAAATGAAAGGCAAGGTCTGGAGGCAGCTGTGGAAAAGACTTGCCTTCTTCTCAGCTTTAAAATTTTTCCTTCTAACTATTTTGAATTCCTATGTCATAAAATAATCTCACAAGAATGTTCAGAAGCTAGTGTAACTGTTTGGAATCTGGTATACTTTTAAATCCATTTGGAAACTAAATTTGGTCCAGTAGTTTCAAAACAGAGCAGTTCTTCATTAGCTTATTTTTCCCTAACAAAATAATTTTTCTCTGTTTTTCACATGGTTTTCAATTTTCTTTTGGCACACAGTCATCATTCCTTCCAATGAGGAAAGGGCAGAGGAAGGAAGAGTAAGGAGACAAAACATCTGCTTACAATAAAGGAGAAAAAAAAAACCCCAACACTTTGACTTAAGACTTTATGTTTTCAAAATAAGGGAATAAAATCTATGTGTGAAAAGCTTCTGACATTGGTACATAATTAAAATTCACAAAGTGTTTAAGCATAGTTATTGCCATGGCCCAGAACCTTCTCTCAATAACTACCTATACAACACCTCTGAATACCTCTGCACAGAGTCAAGGTTATATTTATCTCAGGGGCATACTTTCCCCTTTGTATTTGGGAGAAGGACTCCTACATGATTGTATAAGGACACTTGATTTCTGTAGCAGCTGGTAATTATTACAGCACTGATTTGAAGTGTTTTTATTATCAACCTTATGTAACATTTAACTTCACATCTTTAAGGTAGGCTGGAATTAGAGTTTAAAAATCCCCGGTAATGTATTTCTGGAGCAAAATATGATAAAGTCAGTAATGCTTCAGCATTTCTTGGAAAAGATTTTGTTCTTCCATTTAAAAGAAAGAATATTTGAGGCAAGCATGCTCCACAATAACAACAACAAAGTTAGTTTTGAAATATCCTGTTCTATGTTGGAAAAGTTATGATGGAGGGTTTAATGCCAGCCTTTCTGTTCACCCGCATTTCTCATCTATGCATGGAATTTCATTGTTGTCAGTAGAAATGCAAGCTTGAGCCCAGATTAACACCTGAAGAGAATACTAGAGGGCTTTTTAGTGTCATTTACATTTTGGAAATATGAGGGGGTTTTCTGCCTAAATTGACACTGAAGATTCATTTGGGGTGGGCAGGGTAAAAGGTTGGAAGCAGCTGGAAAATGATAACAGAGTCCTGTTTATCAACATATCACTGTGTCTTTAACCAGTAACATTATCCTTAAGAACCACTGCACTGAGTACACTTTTAAAGGTTTTATTTCTGCCACTCTGTGAATGGAGACAGTGAGACGAATTAATAAAAACAAGTGTGTGAACAATCTTTTTTCATACTTGTCAGCCACTTAGTGGTCTGACATCTGAGAGACACAGGAAACTATTTCCATATAAAGAAGAGATGTACACTGAGTTTCCTGGCACATGACCTGGGGGTTGCTGCTTGTCACTGGGTAGAGTTTTCCAGGGTGCTGTTGTGCAGCTGTTGTGCCACAGAACGGGACCAAAAAATATTCCCCCTGCTCCATTTATCTTCTCTCTGGTGAAAAGTCAGAGGATGCCACCAAGAGCCAGAGTGACCATCAGATTACAGGGCTTGGATTTTTTGTCCTCCTAGGAGAACTTTTTTCATACCTGCAGCAAAATCATAGCCTTGAACACTCCTTAGAAACACAGCAGCCAAAGCCAGCAGTGGTTATAAACCAGGAACCCAGGGATCAGAGGTAGCTGTAGAAACCTACCAGGATTCTTGATATGGCTCCAAAAGAGCTGCTGACTCCATCCTTTTTGGAGGTTTTCTGCTGAAAGGGCTTTACACCAATCTCAGGTACAGTAAAAGATCCACTCAATGTGACTGACACTCAACCTTGATTGAGTCCTCAAGCTGGAACCAGAGTAAGGGTCCACCTTGGTTGCTATTCTACTTCTGGCTCTCTCTGGCCAAGGAAGTTTAGACACAAACATAACAATAGAACACGTTCAGAGAGCTCTTTCCCCAAAACTTTTTGTTATTTAAGAAATTGTTATAATCATAATAATAAAATTTAACAAATAATTCTAGTCCTCAGAGATAATACCTCAAGGGTTATCCTATAATTTTGAGCCACAGTCAGGCCATGACTGAATAGCCAATTCAATCAAACCTCATGAAATTTTCTTCTCTGAACAGAACTGAAAGATTAAGTTGGTTGATTTCTTTCTCCTTGGCTCAGAGACCTCACCCTGAGAAACCACAGTCATAAGGGCTTCCACTCTGGTCACTCAGCCCAACACCTGAGTCAAGGTTTTCCTTGGTCAATTGAGTTCCTGAACTACCTTTCAGGGGTAAATGGCTCCCCAGCCTCGTTCCTTTTTTATGCCATTCCATGTTTTCTCCTGTGAATGAAATCCAGATGCAGGTAAGAGCTGAATCCAAGCTCCTTGTCATGGCCCAACTCAAACTCATGCTCCCAAGCAAGTTCACTGTTTTCTTCTGGTCCAAATTTCAAGCCTTCCCCATAAAGCAACTTCACTTAGGGTAATCAAACTGCATTTGCAAGCCATAAGAAAGGTCAGTGACACATATGAAAAAAGCTATTTTTGAATGTCTGGCTCCACACTTTATCTCTTGAAGTTCCCTTCATGGTTTTCTATGGGTCCGATCAAACTCCCGTTGATTTCCTCAAGAATTGGATCATGCCTTCTGTGGTGCTTGCCAAAACAAAAAAGCAGAATGCAGTCAAATGTATGCATCAGGAGAGCTGCAATAAAACCTAGTTAGATGAAAATGTGGTTCTACTCTGAAGACTGTCTCTGTCAGTGCGGTTGTGCCTTTCCTTGGTTGACTCTTAATCATGTTCTTGTCATCAGTGCCAAGATTAATATTTTAAAATTTGGACTTTTTTTTCATGTGTTACAGCCCTCTAAAATCAACCTGGGATTATGATAGGAAGCAGGGTCTTGTGGTTAAGACTAGCATTCACTCCCATTTCTGCCACAAACACCCACCACTGACCTTCAGCAAGTTGCTAAGGGAGTTATTTTCAAAAGTGCTCATCTTTGGCCTGACTCTGCTTCCTAAGAGTTAAATAGAAACAGAAATTTGCATTAGGGTGAAGACAGATAGATTGGACCTAAATGTCACAGAATAAACTGTTTTCCTTCTTCATTTTCTTTCATTTAGTAGTATTAATCCTTATTCATCAAGTCCTTTAAAAGGGATTTCTTCAGCATACAAGGACACTCCTACACAGGGATTGTGCAGTGTCTAGTGTAATAAAGCCTCTTGATTCAGTCCTCAAGCTGGGACTGGAGCAAGGTCCACCAGTCCAGAATAGTCTGAAACTATTCTGCTTCTGACTTTGTCTGGCCAAGGAAGTTTAGACACAAACAATGGAGCATGTTAAGAGAGCTCCTTCCCTCAAACTTTTATCAATATGTTATGTAAGAAATTATTATAATCCTCATAATAAAAGTTAATAAATAATTCATTCTAATCCCACAACCAGAATCTAGTTTACATGCTCCTGTCAATATTAGGAGGGAAAATAGAGTTTTTCATAATATGACTAAACACACGTCTGCTAATTTTCCAGCCATATATGTACTGTCATAAAATATTGAGGAGTTAATATACTCCAACTATATCCTTCAGTACCACTGGCTTAAAATGCGTCTTTGGGAAAATCACTTCTCTTAGCAAATCCATTTTCTTCTTTTCATCTTTCCCAGCATCTAGATAGCTGTGAGGACTTTGGGGTGGTGACTGGCTTTCCATTATTGTTCCTGCAAGGCTTCCCAGTGTGGTCCCTGGTCTTGAAAGGCATTTCCAGATGCAATTGCAGTGCAAACAAAGGGATGATTACTCTCAGTATATTCTACATAAAGCAATTATAAGAAAACCTTGTATCTAGAAGAAGTCATCATGGGTGATGGATATGCTTCTGTTACAACCAACTTGGAGGAAATCCATTAAAAAATTAGATGTCCTTTTCTGTTTTAAGTTTACCAAGAATTGGAACGAAACACATGCCATCTGAAGAAATCCCTTTCTCCCTCCAGCCATCACACCGAACTGAAATAAAACAGATGTGCTCAAATAAAAAAATCTGTGCTTAGTTGTTATTTTTTTCCTTGCCCTTATTACCAACACATATGACTTGCACTAGTACAGGTAAAAGCAAGGAATATTCTTCAGAAGTTTCACACTGCTGTATTCTGCCAATACCTGCTGTGATTCCATTCCTATAAATAATGGGTTTCTTGTGTTATATCGTCAGATCTCAGCTGCACAAAAGCCAAACTCAAAACTCAGACATTCTTAGAGATTTAAAAAAAACCCTCCTAAAAAACAAACCGCCAAATCCAAAACAAATACCTAAAAATTCAACCAGAGATTAATGTTTTCAAGGTTTGTGGTCAATTAGTGCTTGTATTTATGAAGACAAAAATGCACTTATTTAAAAAGTATCAGTTTTGATATAGGAATATGAAGTATTTTTAAAAAGTTCATTCAAATATCCTTTCAGAAATAAGTTCTCAGGATAGGGTTTCATAGTTTCACCATTACATTAAGAAAAATAAGTTGTTTGTAGAACACTACACAGTTCATAAGTTACTAGTTATAAACTAATCCTCGATATCCAGTCCAAATCCTAAGGGAGGCTTCAAGGCAGCCACTTCTTTTTGGCAATACAGTGATGAAAGATATATTGTTGAAAACCATAAAGCCTTGGGAAAAAATTTAGAAACTATCTACACAGGAATGAAACGTTGAGAGCTTGGCTCATCAGCTGGGGCTTTCTGGAGAAGGAGGGGCTGAAAATATTTTTTGTACAGGTTAGCTAAGCAGGCTTGAAAACAAAGAGAAATGTTGTATGTGAATTACTAGAATGATTTGCTTGTGTATCACAGAGGTTTGCTTCCCAGGGATCAGTGGGTAAAGATTAGGTGTTAAAAGAGAATGTCCTTTCGTAAGTTGTTCAGAAACATTATTACCCCAAACGAAGATTGCATCCAGAAAACATACATATGGGCATATGTTTACAAATTCAGGGGAACTTGTGTTAGCAAGGATGGCTCATCCCTTACGTATTTGGTTGTGTACAAGCAGCATGTGTATGACACTGCACAAGCACCCATTGTCCCTTACTGTGCCAGTCTAGGTGAACACAGAGGAATACTGGTTTTCCAGAGCACAGAAAATTAACAGAGGGTTGCACCAGAACCAGCTGCCTGGTTTCTTATTGAGGCAGAGCTCTGGCCAAAATAAAGCCTGCAGGATTTAAGGATGGAGCTAGATGCTTCCTTCCACATCAACTCTAGGAGAAGCCAAGGCATTTTAATGAGAATATTTAAGTGGGCACACAGGGCATTTTATAAACCAATAAAAGCTTTCCAGACATAAAGAACAGTAGTAAAACAAGGTGTTCTAAAACTTTTGTACTGAATGAAAAAGTCCTAATTGCCCTCTCTGATGCTAGGAAATAACTCCCTGGAAAAGCCTGTGACGCCCTTCACATGAGGCCACGGAGTCATCAGGGCTTTAGTCAGCCTGAGCCTCTCCTTTTTCCCAAACCTTTGTACCTCTGTTTGCTTACCTAATCAAGCTGTGGGGTCACTGCTGTGGGCTGTCTACAGTAGGGTCTACAGCCACTGCTGAGGACAGCCTGGCACACAGCGTATGGAATTGGTCTCCAGAGCAGCTCTCAGGCACCAGTCTGCAAACACAGACCTCTGTGCCTGAGCACATCCCATCAACAGATGCACTGTGGACAGGCCTAAGGGTGGTCAGCTGAGCTCCAGGGACCTGATTTCCAAGCAGAGCAGACCAGGCCAATGTGCCCTTCATAAGGATGTTCCCACTGTGGCTGGAGGCTTCTGGATGCTGCTATAATACGAATGGTCAGATAAACTGAGACTGACACCTGGGCATTGAATATAAATATTGGAAGTGACATGACAATTTCATCATGTTAACACCTCAGCTAGGCATCAGAAGAAACCAGAATCCTGGAGCTGAGCAGTCCCAGAAGCTGGAGAACCTGGAATCAGATCTGAAGTTTATGACAGTGTGGGTTCCGTACACAACTTACTTATACAATATGATTTATTTTTAATTGCAGGCTAATTCATGGAAAAACTTCAGAAAGCATTTGATTTTTTTGGCAAAATCCTGGTCCCACTGAAGCCAGTGACAAATTGCCTATGACTTCAATGGGACCATGCTTTAAGGCTTTGTTCCACCCATCTCAATACAATAACACTTTTGGAAACTTTTGGTTATTATTGAAAAGAGACATTATTAAGAGAAGAATCTTCTGTTCATCAAATAATTGTACTGAGGAAAGTTTGATATAGTTCAGTGGCCACATCCTTCTGAACATGCACTCAGTGGCAGTTTGAAACATATGTTTTTTATAAATTTCTCATTCAGAAACAAAGACTGACACTAAACCCCAAAAGCTTTGATATTTATATAAATTGCTAAATGGTTGCACTGGAAAGTACATTTCAATTAATGTGTCACAGAGCATCACATTTGTTTTAAAGTTTGCCGACTCAACTGCCTCTGTAGCTCTGTGCAAGTAGTTTGGGTTTTCTCTAAATCTGTAGTATAAAAAACAGTGCTTCCACAAGTGCTTTCCAACAAGTGGAGGGTTTTTTTTAGGTCAACTTATTTCCCTCAGATTCAGAACATGCAATAACATTAGTATTATTTTCACCCTATCACCTATTTCAATGATATGTCAATATTCCATCTTGGGTTTTATATGAGGACTTTATTCCACTAAAACCCTTTAGTAAGACTTTATATATATTAACAACTAACCAAACACAACTTTGCCCATTTGTGTGTTAGCTTTTTTGTTTCTTATGTACTCTGCTGCCGCCTCTAGGACAACACTGTAAAACTAGGTTTTGTTCTATGGCATGCAGAGATTAAAGTTACCTCTATACGTCAAATAATGCTATAGGAGAAAAATGAGACAGTTCTAGCTGGATTTTTTGCTAATTTTGGAAACTGAAATGAAAAAGTGATAGTAGGTATCAAGTTCAGTTAAAGAAAAACAGGTCTTCTCAGCAGAGATACAATTGTCCTATTTTAATTCACAGGCTTTCCTAGATTTAGTGAATCTATTCAGCTCTTGGTTCTGTGAGCCAATAAGAAAACTCTCTTTAAAACTTACCTAACTTTCAATTTTTCCACAGACTCAAGAGTCAAGTAGATTAGTGTGTATAGATGCCCCTTAAATGTCAGAAACTGCCTGTGAGCTGGGAACCAGATAATGCACTTTGGTTCTAAACCTTTTGCTGTTCTAGGAATACATCAAAGTGCATTGACCAGCTTGCATCCCAAAGGGAGCTTATATTCATGGAGAGATTACAGTCTATTTCCTGATATTGATTGGACTGGACTGGGGGTTGGTAATCTCAAAGAGGAAGAATGGCTGTCCTTGAGCAAGAGCAAAACAACCTGTGTCACTGCACGCTCCTGTCACCAGGAGCCTGCACAGGTGATCTGGAGGAGATCTTGATGGGCAGAAATCAGTGGTTAACATGGGCAGAAATCAATGGTTAACATGTGCCTTTGCCAGTGTATCGTTCCTGGCAGGTGTCAGTAATGTGAGCACTCAGGAGACCTAAGATAAAGAGAATTGGATAAACACTTAGGGAAAGATATACCAAGGTCAGTTAGGACTTGGAATTAGCTAGCAGAGAGCTCATGCTCCACATGCAATTCTCATTGCTCTGAAGTATTTAAATAAAATAACTACCACTCCTGAGGAAAGCCCCTTTCTGCTTGAGATTGTCATCTCCATGGCCCCATTTGGCTGCAGAAGGTCTTCACTTGCCTGCTTGGCTGCTCTAGGCTAGTGGGATGTATTCATAGCAATGTGACCTTTTTTATCAGTTTCTACAAACAAGAGGGATTTTACCTTCATATTATAACATATAATTGACCAAATAATAGGAAAAATTGACTAAAAGGGATAACCCCCTCTGCTTACTGCTTTTTGGAGGTTTCTTATTCAAAGATGTAAATCTGCTAAATTCACATTCAAACTTGAATTGACATTTCTGTCTCCCTTCCCCCAAAGTCACAGCCAGATACAGCTCCTGCAAAATCCTATTACCATATTAATACACCCTCTTAATATTGATTTCTCAGCAAAAAACACCCACTAATTAGTAAAAATGACTGAAACGGAAACACAAGTATGTACAGTTCCTTTCACCTACTTCTACTTCACACACCAGTCCTTTTGCCCTTCAGATGCTGATATTTCCTTGTCTCCATCAGTGGTCTTTGCAGCCCATCTGCCTGGACTCCCAAATCCACCTCAAGCTCCCAAGTGCTCCTCTTATTCTATATACCTGCCACTGCCACTTTTTGCTTATTAGGTAGGGAGATACACTTTTTTCTGTTAACTGTTTGATCCTGAATGTTAGCTGGTGTTAGCTCAAATTAGGCTGTGACCAAAGCCTACTGAAGGAATATTGTAGACTGAACCAAACCTCCATGATCCATGGGGATTTGAATCCATCTCTTACAGACTGACAAGGCCAGCATGCCTTGTCCATGTGGGAAAAAAATTAAAATATTGACCATTCCACCTAAAATGAAGGTCCCAGTGAAGACAGTGAGTGCTTTGCTATTGAATTTGCTTAGGCCAAAATCCCATTTTCTTCAGCTTCCTACATTTATGGTACAGAAATCAGGATTCCTAGGTTGTTGCTGTAACCAGGATTTCTCCATTGAAAACAAATCATCTGTTGAATCCAACTTAAACCAGAAACATATATAATTAATATGACCTGAAAACGTGTGGAAACTCTTCAATGTTTTTTTTCTTATCCAACAAGTATTTCCTATGTACTTTGTTCTTATTTGATAAATGTTAACTCCCTTTGTTTAAAACTGAATAAATAAATTGCAACCATCAGAGAATGATTATGGAAAGTTGTGCCAGAACTTGGTGTCTTACAATTGCTCCAAAATAAGAGATGGCTTATGGTGTTATGTTTTATTTCCTTTTTCATTATTATTATTTGAAAGGCGGCAATTATTTCTGAAGTCATATGGAAAAAGTTTGATTAAAAATATATTTATACCAATTAGTATATTCCCAAATAATGATCCCTTCTGAATAGGGGCAAGTCTATTTTGGTTTGGATGTTTTATTTATTTATTTTTAAATTATGGATTGTTCCTTCAGAGTTTTCCCATTATTCTAAATAGTAATACATGAGCAGTATGAAAAATGAAAGCTGGCAGAAGAAGTTGAAGAAAAAGAAATCTCCACAGGAGTCTGGATACAGAACTAAAATTGCTGTAAGCGATCAATTCAAACCAGCACACTTTTCAATTGCTAGTCTTTGAAAAATATAACGGAGAAGAACATCTTAAAATGTTTCATGCGTAAAATATACATTTTCCCTTATTTAAAAAGTATTTAAAAATCTAGGCTTTAGGCATCTTCTTACACTTTTACCTACTCATAATAATTATAGGTATTACTCCATTTTAATGCAAATATTTTAAAGAAACTTAATATTATAAAGGAACTGAATATTTATAGTGATGGAAATGCACAGCAAGAAAAAAGTCACCTCTAGCACTATTTCCAAATCCAGCACAGGAAAGAGCAACCCAATGGTCTCTTTAATATGTGAAGAAGGAAAGACATATAAAAAGCAGAGGAGGCAAATAGGAGCCAGGATTCTTTGGTCAGATTTTGTTCATTCATTTTTGAAATGGGAATAGAAACAACTTGCATCCCCTGGGTATTGCTAAAGACTTAATTATGTTTTTTTTTAATGATGTTTCAATTATACTTGCATGGAACGATAGCTGCATATTGCCACACACACACAATTATTCTTTTATAGTCTAGTAACACATATCCAATGTAGTTTTATCCTCTGAGAAATTATAGACCCCACCCTACAGAGATTACAAAAATAATAATAATGCCCTATTGTTTAAAAGTAAGATAATCATATATAACAGCTGGGCAATTTGTAGGAAAGTATTTGTTGTTTTTTGTACAGGAATACTTGAGTTTGAATGTACATACAGGCCAGTTTTTGCCAAGTGCCAGTAGATGGAGCTAAAGAATACAGGCACCTTTGCAGGTTTGGGGGGTCAATAGCAGACAGAATGTTCCCTTCTGCTTTGTAATTTGTACCAAGATATGAGTGCAGTTCAGATATCATTGAATCTGAACCTGAAATCTAGCCCTGATTACACTGTCAAGTTTGCTCTTGGCTCCCAGCTGCACTGGACCATCACCTCTGACAGGTGGTGGTTGGTCACTGCACTGTAAGGCTCTTGGTATCTTCATCCTTCTTTGGCTGCCATAGTCCTCTCCCACAGCCCATCCAGACATCTGCTGCAAGGTAGGAACTGGGCACACAAAGAAATACAATGTGGTAAACCTGGACTAAATGCAGACAGACCTGGGAGGGAAAGGGTAGGAATAGGGCCAAGGAGGGTAACGTCTGCCATCATGGAGCCTTGCAGTATTCAGGCATCCTGAACGTCTGTGGTATGATCAGGATTTCTTTACCTGGAATTTGCTCATAAAAAGTCCAAGCAAGACCTGAGGGGAAGAAAACTTTGGGGTTTGATATACTTTATTTGAAAATTTAGTACTTTACAGCTAATTTTGCCAAGACATCCCCAAATTCTTCTTTGATTACCGCTGAGCAATAACAAGCTCATCTAATGTTGCCTCATTCCTTGGGCATGACCAGAAAGTTCATCTCTTCTCAAATGTAAATACCCTGTGAAGCTTTTAGGTCAATACATCCCAATAAATCAAGAAAACTGATATCCAGTACATGAGTTCTAGAACTGCAGGGCAGCAACATCCCTCCCTCCCTTCCTTTAGGTGCTGATATCCTTCTGCTCTCATAACATCCACGCTGGACAAAAACTTCTGGGACATTCTTCAAAGGAGAAACCTGAACTGAAACCCCTGTCATTCAAAGGCAAAGTTTCATGTGTAATTGAGGTTTCTTCTTTTTTTTTTTTTTAATTTTCTCCATTTTATATTCATAAACAGAGAATACTTCTTTTAGAGAGCAAGGGTATGACTGCTGAATTAAGATATTCTTGACTCAGTGAATTCTTCCTTTACAAGGATAAGTGCATTCAAAATTATTTTAGAAGTAATTTGCTGAAACTCTATTTTTCACAGCTTTCAAGATCTGGCTCAACAAACATCTTCCAGCAGAAGCCATTTCTTGAGTTTTATATGTACCAGCAACTTTCCCCACTGCAATCAGCGACACACTTCAGACTTTAAGAAGATAGATATTTTTCTCCAAGTCACCTTGTTCACGTTAGGTTCCCCTTGCCACAATAAGAAAAATTTAGTAGAGCAAGGAAGACAAAATTTCTCCACATTTGAGAGCACTGCTGGTGGCTGGGGACTGAATTAGAGGCCTCATTGGAGCAACAGTGGCACTCAGAGCTTGGGGGCCTGGAGAGCTGTCTCGGTGCAGCTGGGAGCAGGTTGGAGCCAGGTCTCACTTGCCTGAGGTTGTTAAAACAAAACCAACACTAATTTTCATTTTTGCTCGGGGTGATTTGCTTTACCTTTATGCATCCTCTCGGAGATAAATAAATGCATGCAAACTGCTTGCTCTTGTCCCCATGGTGAAGGTTTCTGCCCCTGGAGTCAGACTGTGGCCATGCACAAATTAATGTGACATCCAGCACAACTGAAAGGAAGGAAGTCAGCATCTGCAGAATGGGGAGTGTGAGGATGTGGTGTGGGTAGCAAGGAGCCTCCATCAGACCCAAAAATGATTCTGATAGCTGTGAAGAGAGCTTCCTACCCCAGCAGTTCTCCGCTTCTCATCATCCTTTGTGCCTACCTGAAGTGTCTGCCTGCTCAGCCACAGAAATTGTCTGTGTCTCACCTGGCAGCTGTATAAGGGCTAGAAGCTTAAGTGGAGAAATTTTTTACAGGCAGATTGCTTAGACAGATTGCTGGAGGACTTTAGGGGTAAAGTCCCCTGACATTAGCTACATGAAAGTTGCTCTTGCTGCTCCATACACTGCTATGTGCTGACCCAGCTGATTGCTCTTCACAGAATGCATAAAACAAGAGTTTATTTATGGCTACATAAATACATAGAAACTTCAGTGGCTTTAAACCAGGCCATCAATTACTGCTAAAGGAGGAAATGGCAACTTTTTCCAAAGGCAGATCCTAAGCCATGTAGGTCTTTAAAGGCCAAAGCCCACTGTGAGAAAACCACAGACCATTAGGACAGAGCTTTGGAAGCAACAGGTGCTAAAAGATGAGGGGATGGCAAATGAAGGGCAGTATCTGTTTACTAAGTGGCATAACTTGTTTGCCAATTGGGATTGCAAGCCAGTACTATTTCCACTTTTACCTCTTGTTACCAAAAATTAAAAAGAAAAGGATGGAAAAGAGAAGGTTGGGTCAATAGTATTTTTTCTTCCGTGTAGATGTTCCTTGCAGCCCTCTCCCTGTGAATGTATATTAAGAAATGCTATTCCTCTTGCCATAGTAATGCCTCAAAGAGATAATTAAGTGACATCCTGGTAACTGCTTATGACTGCAGAGGAAGATTTTTTGAATGCTGGCACATGGTGCACACTTTACTATGGCAATTGTGCAAGCTCAGATTTATTGGGACGGTTACTCATATCAGTCCAAAGACTGTCACATCCCGTTTTCACTAGTGTCATGTAATTAATCTTCCCTTGACTTAGAGTCAGACCTCATCATTCTAAATACCATAATAGATTTTTAAATGAGAACATTAATAACAAGGTCTCTCTATTATTTACCTTGGCTGGAGTAATGAAAGCCAAAAAGGAGATGGCTACTCCCAAGGGCAGGCGAGGAGAGGCATGAGAAGGAAATGAAGGTTGCTGACCTTCCTGTAGAAGAACCCAGGGAAGGAGTATGATTTGCAGAGCTTCAGTTCATCACTGAAAAAGAGGTTGTTGTTGTTGTAATTTCTATTAAGTACTTTGGGGGCACTTCCACATGATGGTGATGAGGGCCATAGGCACACTTGGATAGCTCTATTAAACAATAAAAGCATAAAGGTATAATGTGCTAGTCTCGTTTAAAATTAAGAGAGCTATGTTAAAATGGAAGGTTTTCTACCAATAATCAGACTGAATTGTGCACTTAAATTTGACAATATAAGAATGCTGAGCGGGTTCTTTGCAAATCAGCTGCAGTTTTTAGGTTGTATTACAGGAGTTTAAGTAAAAAGCCAGAGGCAACAATTTCATCTGAACAGACCTTGGTAAGCTGGGAGAATATAAGACACTTTAAATTCCATGCCTGTATCCTTACTCTTTCTGAGATGTATGTAAAATACAGATATTTCTATAGATATGGGAACACAGTATACAAAGCAATGAAATTGTGATACCTCATTCACATACCAAATAAGAACAGAAGCAGCACAATATTAATCCAGCTTCATGACAAGCTGTGAAGAGAGTAAAATGGTGGAAAAAACACAACCTTCTATAAAGTACAGGGTTAAAACTGGAGTTTCATGTTACTTTTCTGCCTCTACATTCCATTAAAATGAAAGGACTAATAAGAAATGCATTTTAGAGTTCAGCCACAATTATCCAAACTCTACAGAGGGCATGGAGTGAATGCAGATTATCACAATTTCAAGAAATCAATGGATTTTTTCAGGAAAAAACAGAAGTGGTGTCACTAAAGCTTAGATGCTGTTGCTGTTGAAGAAAGTTGATTTCTGAAAGGCTTCAAACCTACTCCAGAGCGTGGAATGGGAGGCAGAGAGGATCAGGCATCTTCCACCAAAGATTACATTTTTTGGTACTTCACTGCTCTTTACTACCCAAGGTTATGTCATCCAGCTGGAAGCACAGGACCCAAGCCAGGTTTTTTTGTATGTTAGTGGGGGTCGGATTATCCTTCAGGTGAGCAGTGACTGGACACTAGGGATGAAATCTTACTGGAGAAGAACATTATAGAAAAAGTGGAATCACACCAGGGTGAGTATCCACAACTGTAAATTGAAATCGTCAGAAATGCTACTCAAGGGTTGAGATCCACGGAGGACAGGTGCCTGCCACACAGTGGAAAGTTATTGCTTGCTTCTCATTAACAGCCCAAAGGAAAATGTCCCTGAAAGTCTATAGAAATGCGTGATAGAAATTGGCCATGAAGAGCTTACAGTGCAAATGATGGAGGGTAGCAAAAATTTTGATAAAGAGAATGAAGCCCAGCACACAAGGAAGAGTTCTGACTAGTTATTGGCGAGGAAGACCTGGGAATACCGGCACTGCAGTCATATTCTGAGATACTTGAAGTCTCCAAGTAGTACAAAAGATTTAGAAAATGTTTGCAGGACACTGTGCTGTCTTGGCTGCTTTTTACAGGGGAATTGTCCAAACAAGTTAGAAAACACCAGAATGTTTTATTGTTGTACACATCCTTACAACCTCTCTATTTTTGTTTTGTTTTCATGCCATCTCTTTTAATAACAATGACAGCAGTACCCCAGCTGTGAGAATCAGAAAAGGTAATATGAAATATGGTCAATGAGAATGACACTTTACTTTTATTATTTCAAATGACAAATTTGATTTCAGAGCTTTTGGGGGGTACTATTCTTAATTTATAACAAAAGATGTTGAAATTGATGAATAGCATAGATCATTGTATTCCAGAATGGCACCTTGAAATGTTAAAAGCATTAATCTAAAATGATATACTATATCCAGAAACTGAAATGGGTTAGTATGACTTTTCTTCCTTCTAAAAATTCGTTGCATGAATCTACCACAGGACAACACGGGTTTCTAAAAGTTTCTCGTCTCGCATTTCATGTTATTTCAAAGTTATTTCCTTTTTGTCCTGTAACTTGCAAACAGCAATTAACAGAACCAGATTTTTATAATCATATCATTATGATATCAATCTCTATAGTACATTTTCTCTGATGATTCCTATAGCACTTTGTAAGTTAAAAAATAGCATAGTCAAGCAGTTCGTGACAGGAGCAAAAGGAAAGGGACATCTTGCTGAAACCAGCTATTTGATTTCATGTTTGCTGACCAGAATGAAGAAGAATCCATGAAATGGAATAAAAGAAGTGGACACAAAACCATCAGGACAGGACTGTCTAGAATCACTGTTTGATTACCCCAGGCTCTGTAGGGATAGAATATATTGATAGCAAGAGAGAAATTTACTACCATCTTCTTTTAACAGCACCTGAACACCCTTGCTAATCTCAGGGATAACTATATGAGATACCCATACCTCAAGGGACACAAGCCGTCCTAAGGAATTTCCAGTTTGAATAGACAAGACAGTCAGAGAGTAGGAAAGGAGGAAAATTATCATATCCAGTCATAGATAAGGTTTTGAAGCACCTACAGATTATGTGCAGTCAGTCTCATCCTTATCGCTGGAGGGAGATTAGGGGTATTTTAGCACTGTCTTTCAAGACTAACATCCCCCAACAGTATATATCAGTAGCAACAACCTCAAAGACACTCAAATGTACAGTGTTTTGTTCTTGCATGCCTCTTTCCTGCTACTCTTTACGCTTTGCACCCTGTTCTTTGTCCTTTTTTTAGCAGAAAAAGTGGGTGGCAGAGCCTAGAGCAAGAAGCAGAAGGAGTGGACTTGTAATAGTGATTTAATGAATGCCAAAAATGATCCCTTACCTACAAGAGCTGATTTATCATGCCAGCAAGACCAGAAGTGACTGTATCTGTGGTACAGCTCAGAGGCTGCAAAAACCATCTTTTTGCCAAATTCCCCAAAGAGAAATTGGAAAAGAGCAGCTCTGTTTAACGGATCATGATAAGTCACAATTGTCACTACTGCATTTCAGGGCAACATGCTTTATTTAGCTCTTTAACCTTGGGAGATTTTTTATCAGCACAGTCGAGAATAGTTTGTATTCATTAGGAGACTTGTTTATTTTGTAACATAATCCTTTTCTTTGTTAACATGAAAGCACAGCAGATGAAGCACTGGAAGGACAGTTCACCCAGGTCTACAATGTTGTTCCATAAAAAATGTCTCTTGATAAATGATTGCCAAGATTAGATTTTATGGGTTAGATTCAAAAGAAATTTCAGTCTTGTTCACATATGTTTCTTACATAATAGAAAACATGCAAAAGATACTTAAAATGCAATTCCTGGTCATTCAGTAAGTACTTCCTTCTCTCATTTTTCTGGGAAGTATAAGAGATGTTTGTATATTTTGTGGGTTTATTAAGCTTGGAAGAATTTTAGTATATCAATTTTTTTCCTGTAATTTGAACCCAGATTTTTACTTGCATTCCCTAAGGATTATTTTATTAAAAAAGCCCAAAACAAACCCAAAATATGCTTTTGCTCCTCTCTTATCCTGCTCACACGCAGCTTCAGGAAAGACTTCAGCACACAAACAAGAGGGAAAGTTACACTAGAACAGGTGGCTGTTGTTTGACTACATCAGTCTTGCATTTCCACAAGTGGCTTGCAATACCTTCTTCCATCCTTAGGACCTCAGGTCACCAACAGAGAGAAAAAGAGAAAACTCACAAAAATTTGATATTCTCTCCCCAAAATCCAGCTTCTCTGAGCTTCAAGGTAGACTGGAAGAAGTGGAAGCATGCGAAAGTTTTCTAGTCATCTTGAAAATGTATATTTAGATTACTTCTTCAGTCTGCCCTTGAGCAGACACATTTATCAAACAAGCAGAAAATGTCTCTTTAGATAAACTAGAGGTAATACCAGTAGGAAACATCAGAAGCATTGTCTGTCAGTAACACTGCACTGGCTAGTGCTTGGGGCCAGGTTAATGAAGGAACATATCTTAGAGATATGTGATCATGGGGATTTAATGCAGCTTCGAAGACAGAGAACCTAGTTTCATTGCTAAGCACTCAAATGTCTTTTAAAACTGGTGGTGTCCTCTATTTGCATTAATCCAGTACAGAAATGAATGGTTTTCTTCTGTCACTTTCTTGATGTGGCTCTTTTAAGTTAGCAGAGGAGATCGAGAGTGACCATTCTGTACCTCTGTAAGTTCTGGGCAGTTATGACCTCTGCCCTCCCTCCCTCTATGCAGAGGAGATAGTTCATTTATATTTCAACACCTTTCCCACGTTTGGAGATTGTCAGACATTTGTCCTCTGAGCAGAAGAAACCAAGAAAGACCAAGAAACCACCAGCACAGGATATTGAGCTTGTTTTTTGGTTTTTGTGGGTTTTTTGTTTTGTTTTAGGTGAAATAAGAAAGAAGTTTCTGTGTGAAAAAAAAAAAATCTGCAATGTTCATACTAAAGCTGAACTTCTGAACTTGAAGTGCTCATGTAAGAATAGCTCGTTCACCTATTCCTCTCCAGGAATGTTTTCCATAAAGCTTTATGATGGAACACATAGTAAACAGAAACAATCTTCTTCATTCACAAGCATTTAATCATGCTCATGGCCCACACTTCCTCTCAGCTGCACTCTGGATTTTGGGTTTCTCTCCCTATCATCCACTGGGCAGATAAATTCAGGAAAGCTTTAGTGTGTTTCTTCTGCTTCTAAAAGAGGTGAAACCAAGTAATTTCGGTTTCAGAAACAAAAGTACTCCATGAATAGTCAGGTTATTGAGTCTTTTTCAGAAGAGGAAATGTAGGATTCCACTTACAGGTTTAAGTGGCTTTTTTATAGTGAAGAAACAATGATGTAGCTCTTTGCCTTATAGATCAATATGCACAGCTTATACAAGATTATTAGGCAAATTTCCTAATTTACTGGTAGGATTAAACTGAGTATGGAGTATGTAGCTCACAACTGGATGTTTTCAGGACAGACAGGGCTCTGCGAGACCAAAAGTTCATTTCAACCATTATTCTACATAAAAAGAACTCTGATTCCAGCAGGATTTGGTTTCCACAAGAGTAGCAATCTGGAGCTATAACCACACTTAAGAATCTCTGGAAATGCCTTGTGGGTATTCTTTGTGCTTCTGGAAACCCAATACCATTGAGAGGCTTGGTGAACTTTTGTTCTTCAATGGAGAGCATAGCTGTGGTCGATGGAGGGCTAGCAGGCCCAAAGGGTGGGTGAAGCACAGTAGCTTCTCTAGCTGGTGGCACACAAGAGAGCATTGTGTCTTGCCTATGTGTTTGCTTGCCTCTGACTCCTGACACTGGACAGAGATCCTCTGACAAGGAGCACTGGCCCATTGCCAGGGCCTGTTTTGAGGCTGAAACACACATCTCTGGGACACTAGAGAGATCTTTAACCAGGCTGCCTCAGGAGCAAAAGAGCCACTTTTCACAGAGCATCCTACACTTATCTCTGGGACAAAAGGACACATAGTCCCTAGGCAGAGTGATTTATGTTCTGCACATAAAGAACTGGACTAAAAACCTGGCTTTCTGCTAGGATGACACCCACTCCTGAATTTATTCGAGCCCAGTATTGTTTCCATTAGGTAAACTTCTAGCTTTGGTGTCATTTAACAAAGAACATCTTCAGAATGAAAATTCACTTTACATTGGAATTTGGCATGTTCACTGTTATGCCTAGGAGCCAGCTTCCCTCTTCTCCATATGTATTTGAATAGACTGACGTGGTTTCAAGCAAGAGGGATCCAAATGGGTCAGTGTTTATTTATAAATCTGTGTTCTTCTCCCTCTTATGTTAAAACCATATTTGTTCCAGGGTCACAGCTTTTTTTCAGAGTGCCTACAAATTAGCAGTTATCCTTAATCCCACAACTTCCTGAGGACTATCCAAGTTCTTGTTGGATTTTTTTTGTTTTGTTTTGTCACAGTTACACCTCTAAAATTAAAAAAAAAAAAAAGAGATAACTCTGTGTTACATATTTGAAAGAATAATCTACTGTGGATATTTTTATATTCTGCTGATTTCTAAATGGAAAAAATTCTGAATTTAAAAGTCTCCGCTTCAAAATTATTTTTCTGTGTCATGAAGCATGCCTTGCAATCATTAAGTATAGAATGAGAGAATTATGTAAGCCAGTGAGCTTGGCAAAACCTATAGAACCTTCTTTCTGTTATGATTCTGCCTATATTTAGCATTACAGACCATAGCATTTTCAAAAAACATCTTCTTTTGCTGCATATTTGGAACCGTGTTCAATGTGTCCTCGTGTCAGAGAAGAGCTACATACTTTCCAGCATCCCTACTTTGTACATCTGGTATAGCACAACAACTTCTAGGCAGCTTAGGCAGAGTAAAACCAGTAAGTTTTTGGGGAAAGGACCAGGCCATCTGACTATATGAAAAGCAAGCAAGCAGCTCCAGCAAAGCTCAGGGTTTTCTAGAGGTTTCAGGTTTTCTCTGGATACATGCAGCAATGTGGGTGGAAAGTCTGGTCTTCCTAGAATGTGCTCGCCTTGTATCACCAAGCCACAGCTCAGAGCATCACAGCCCTTAGCTCCAATTCCATATATGAGAGAGCTCTTGTGAAAAAAACCCACAACTAACAAAACAAAGAAAACCCCAGTCCAGGTCACTCTCAATAAATGACATGAGTACAGGACTCCCTAACCTCTTACAAGGGCATTCAGAAAACCCAAACAAATACATAAAATTATTGCTGGATTTGAATTACTGGCTCATTTAAGGGCATTCTTCCCTCTAAGACAGTTAAAGCAACATACAAGTTCAAGGAAGGAGGTAATGAGATCAGGGAGTGATAATGAACATCAGATTAAGTGTGGTTAAGGAAAAATGCAGCAATCAAAAAGAAAATCCAACAGAATTCTGGGCTGCATGACAAAGGCAACAGCTCCTTTTCTTATACATAGATGAAGCTGCTTTTAAGATATTGTGTATGATTTGAGGCCTGACTGATACGGAGAGAATGATCAGAGACTTCTTTCTGTGAAACCTCAAGAATTATTTCCCTGAAGGTCTTGAGAGGATGAGAAAAATAAGTCCAAGTGTCTGAAATTTAAGACAGTTCGGTCAAATCTTACCTCTTTTCTTACTCTTCCTCTGTCTTTCCCTTGGGACCCAACAACATGTTGTGCTAGGCACTTCCGATGTAGCAATCACAGAGATCACATACTGTGAGAGGATTTAAGATGTAGGGTTTGGATATCTCCTATAAATGAATTCCCAAAGCCCCCAAAAGTCAAAGGAGTCATTAACATAACCTATAGCATTGAAATGTGGAGTGAGTTCAACTTGGAATCTTCCACCACTATCTCTAGATTCAGCTACTGTTATGGAGGCACAAAGTCTACCTCTAGTACAAATAAAAAGTAAAAAGAGTGAGAATTTTTTTCCTCTGAAGCATCTGAAATGTTTATTTCTTGGTGCAAGGAGAGGAAGGAAAAAGAGGAGTTGGGGAGCCTGCTTTTGTAACAAAGCATTGCAACATGAGCCAAGCAAGAGCTGCCCATCGCCTGCCGGCTGTTACAGCTTGGTGTCCCTCCCGCCCTTCTCTCTCGGTGAACCACTTTCCCAAGAGACCCCAGAGTGCCTATCATGGATTAGGTCAAAAGAAAAAATACGGATAGTAATGGCCCATAAAGAGCACAGGGGCATGAAGCATCCAAACTGCATCTGCCTCAAAATACTACTATGGCTCACACAGATACCTGATTGTATCAAATTGCTTTCAATTCAATATTTGAATTCAATGCATTTAGAGTTTTAGATGTGGGTCAGTTGGATTAGGAATGATACATTTTATAAAAGTTCCCCGCACTGAAAACTTAAAAGACGCAATACCAAGAGTTTTCCCCCAGCTAGAATTATCAATTTTGTGAAAGTTGAGTGTTGCCAGAAGGTTTTTGAGAATGTGTCAGTCATAAAACAGAAAACAAAAGATCATATAACCATACCAACAAAGAGGTCCAAGACACAATTATTAGGGCTACTGACCTCTTCTTCACCCTTTGCCTGTGTAAGGGGGACATGAATGCCACTTACTGCATTAAAGGGAGAGGTCAGGCTGTACTTGGCCTGAGAACAGAGCAATCAGGACATCATCTGCATTGAAAGTTGGGAAAAGAAACCAAAACCAATAAAGCTGAAGTAACAGCTTGAAAGTCATAATGAGACTGAAGATGAACAATCAATGCAAAGCATCTGTTTTTTCCTCTGCTACAGGGCTGATTTCTGTTTTACTGGCTATCCCAGGCCTTCTTTTTCCCAGTTCACTGCTTTGATTTCTTCTGGTTTTTTTCCAATAATTTTGGCTGTGCAAAGCAAATTAGCAAAAGTTGCCTTAAACTGAGGTAAAACATCACATTTTATTCTGTACAGAAACTGGTAGTAAGTTTGACTTCAACATGTTTAACTGTTTTGCAAAAGTGCACCCTTAGAACGGAAATGCAGTCAAGAGAGGAGTATTTTAACAGTGACCTAGCCCCTGGATCCACCATTCTTCAGTAGCTCCTCCAATAAACATTCATCTGGTGTGATGTGTGTCCCCAGAGCTAAATGTCGAGAGAACAAGCAGTGCTGTGCTGGCTTGTTGGAACTATGATAGTTCAGCAGAGAATGGGAATCCACATGGGCAGAATCTTGCTGACCTGGTCCCAGCTCCTCCTGCTCACAAACTGCTCTGGGGACATTTTTTACGCTGACAGTGTCTTTACTTGTTTTCATTTGACTGCCATAATCTCTTCCCCAGTGGATAAGCTATGGCACAAGGGAAATGAATTTTTCCTGCGCGTGGCTGTCTGACACTAAGACACAGATGTTTGAGTAGTTGGGGTTCCCTCCACTTCTCCTCTTCCCCTCTCATCTCCATCTTATTTGCATTAATTTGGCTAGAATTAGAGTTCACTTTGTTTAATCACTCAGAACACTGGTGGCAGGTGAGTGCAGCTGTCATTTCAGAATGTGACAATTCACTCCCACAATACAATTTGAAAAAAATTAAAATTAAGGAAAAAAAACCATCCCCAAAACATCCAGGATCTTCCAAGGAATGGTCCCAAACAAAAAGTTCATACAATATCTTGTGAGTATCTGCTGTCAAACACCCCTCCACACCTCCAACCACTAGACAAGAAGAAGCTGAGATGTCATCTAACAGAACTGTCTCATAAATCTTTCACCACTTTTTTTTGGTGATGGTGATGACTTTGCTGGGGAAGAGGGAACAGGTCTTCTACTTATTTTATTTTTCAGTGTTTATGAAGCTTTTTGCTCTTTTTACATGTGCAATAAACAGACCTTTTGACTTCTGCAGTTATTCTGCAACAAACGAAATGCAAAATATCTTTTGGCAGGCAGTCACTTTGGATTTTCTGATTTCTATTAGCACTCCTGAATTTCAGAATGGTCTCACCCCAGTTAGTTTAGCATATGCTAAGCAAAACTTTCCTGCATGGTGTTTTTTTGCCTATCATTTGCCATCTGCAAATAGAGCAAGAAAGAATCAACTTCCTAAGAAGAGCGGTTTGTTCCATATAGAGAGCAGTAGTGCTAAAAATAAATGGCAATAAGGAAATGAAGTATAGTCTCATAATCTGGGGTGGGAGTCTCTTCAATTTTAATTATGCCTTCACCAGCCCCTTTCTTGGATTTCTGAGAAACCCAGTGAAAGCTGTGAGGCACCACACCTGAACAGGGAACTGGCACCTGCCTGTGTCCCTGTATGTTGTGCATTTGAACTGATGCTGCTCAGAGTGTGCTCAGGGAAAGCCCAACATGATCATATCCTGGGAATTAAAACAATGGGCTTCTTGCATTTCATGATTCCCACTTGTTTTAACTACAAGCAGGCTAAACTACCATGATGAAGAGATGCTCCCAGGACCCAGAGAGAGTGAAGTCGCCGTAGCTCTGGAGGCACGGCAGGCACCGCAGCAGCACTGAGTCCTTCAGGAGTCCCCCCAAGGACACTGCACTCCTCAACTGCTCTGCAGAGAGCTAAATCTGCTTGTCACAGGCCAGAAGTTTGTCTCCACTCCCAATATGTAAAGTAAGGATAATACTATTTATCCCATGGGGAAGTTCCAAGGGTTTAGGTAATGTGCATACATGGCTTTCGAAATATAATCCACTCCAAGGTCAGCCCTTTGTCTTGGGGGGCTGCGTTTGCTGTGTGTTTGCTTCAGAGGGAGCTCTGGGGTTACCAGAGAGGTGACCATCCCCTCACTCAGAGCCACCCCGTTATCAGCTAATAATGGGAAGACAGGGTCAACATCATCCATCCCAGCCTATCAGAGCACAGAGGAACGCAGTGAATTAGCTCCATGCTGAAAATGGATGGTTGGTCCCGGCACCGTGATAAGGTGAGACGCACATCCCGGTGATTAGCTGGGTCGGTACTAAAGAACATTAGGAATTCACTTCTGCTGCTCTGATTGGTAATTAAGTGACTCGTCTACTGGCCGACAGTCCTGTATGCTTCCCCAGGCAGTTGTTAGTTCTTCGAAAACCACTCCTGACAAAATGAGGTTTGCCCTTGGTACACAGATAATGAGACTCAGCTTGACAGGTGTGGCGCGATTAGAGCGCCGCTACGCGCGGCTCTCCCCGCTATAGCCACTCGCGGTAAACACACTCATTACAACCCGCCGGTCCCCGGAGGCAAAGCATGTTTGACATTATTAATTGGCTTTTCTGTATAAGGAGTCAAATAGATGAAAAGGTTTATCAAGCTGAAATAATTAATTTTGCCTGAATTCGCTGACAGTTCAGTTCTCCCGCAAAAGACTGTTTTAAGGGTTTGGGTTCTTCCTTTCTTCCCCCTCCCTTCTTTTTTTTTTACTGAATTTCAAAGTTCAAAAGACATAATAGTGGCAAAAGTGGAGCTTTTTAGTAAATCATAATTAAAGGGAATTTAATTAATTTAGACCTGAGAAAAGGGTGTGTGCGGGGGGGAACTCCTATCTTTGTCTAAACAGAGGTCTAGATGGTAGAACATATCATGGCTTAATAATGCATTAATTTTAATCTAATCAAAGTATAGTAAAAGAGGTAATTATGTTTAAAAATTATCACGCTCCAATATTGGTGTATTTAAACACTTAATACTTACACTGCTTCCAGTTAGCAAAAGTTGTAATTGTTGCACTCAAATTTAGCTTATTTAATGATAGGGCTTATATTCATGAGGTTAATTGAATAAATCATTGTAATAACTCATGGTGAAACTATGATTATCTATTGGGTTCTAATTTTGCTTTCAAAAGGAGAAAAAAAAGCCCTTAGAAATTATTTTTCCTGGTTTCTCTCCCCAGAAGGCAATAGATATTCTCCTCAAAAAACTTGAAGCTAGGATTTGATTTAAAAAAACCAAAACATACTTCTCATGTACTTTTCAAATTACACACTCTGTAGTTTATTCAGCCTTTTAAAAGCATGCCAATGTACTTCAGCAAATATTTTAAACCTTCCACATTAAAATATCCAGATAAATATTGTCTAATTATGTATATCGGTCTGTCTAGAAGCCCTTCTGAACTAATGAAAATATTCCCCTTATAAGTCCAAAGGCACAAGATTTGAAAGTTCAGAAAAGTTCCTCTAATACGCAAAGGAAAAAAAGAAATAGAAAACCCAGGAAGAGCAAGTGGGTCAGCAGTTGCTTCTGCACAGTCACTTTTTAATACATCTGCTGATGCACTTATTTGAACATTTTGAAAGGACATTTTCACACCCATCTTTTAAAAATCCTTTTGACCTGTTCTGACAGACATGTGTGCATACCACTGACCAAAGCAATGAAAAAATTTCCCAAGTAAACCCGTTGTTTTTGTTGAAGCCTCAGTGGCCCATGACTGTCAAACCATTTCACTTCATACAGTGTGTGTGGACCTTTCCAAAACATTCAAAATGTTTCAAAACAGCAATAAGTGAATTTTAAAAGCTGACTCTACTATCAAATACTCCATCTCTTTGTCCCAGTTAAACAGATAAATTTAGGAAGCCTTGATTATTTACCTAGCAGAGCCTGAGGATCCAGGAGTAAAACATAAGTGTCAACATGTCGTTATTTTTGTTGCTGTTGGGGAATATTTGTAAATTTTATAGTCTCTCAGGTCTATATAAATGTATTTCTGAACAGATTGATGGGAATCTAGAAAACAAGTGTTACATCTGTAAAAGTGAAAGGCAACCCACCAGCTTCATGGAGGAGGAATACAAGCCCCACTGGAGAATGCAGAAGATGGGCTCCTGGGGGTACCTCGCAGTTCCTGGTGTGACCTTTGTGGTTACACACAAAGGTACCTCGCAGTTCCTTTGTGGACCAATATGGGCAGGAGAAAATACAGGGAAAGAGGGAAAAGCAATGGGACCCACTTTTAAAGTCACATGCAGAATAAGAAACCTAGAAGTCTTGCACAGTAGCAAATGATAATATTTACCAACAACTTAACATTTGGCTCCAGAAATGTCATCTTTCGAAAATGCAAACATCAATGCACTCGTGGTGGAATAGTCAGCAAATGCACCAAAGGGATAAGAAAATAAGACCATTGATTAACAGCCTCATTTTCTCCCTTTGCCACACTTAATGATACTTAATTTTATACTTGCATGTACTATATTAAACTTACTAATTGGCTACATAATAAAGCTCATAGTTACTATGTTTTAGTAACTGGAAAACTGAGAATCAGGAGAGAGGAATAGAAATGATGGGTATATGCTTATTGACGAAGATTTTGAAGATTTTATTTGGTATTTTCCTTAAGTACCTTTAATTCTTACCACTATCTTACAAAAATGAATTCATATGATAATTCTAAAAGTAATTTATTTGGGATTTGTAATGACTTATCTCACACTAATAAATCCTGTCTTAAAAAATCTGGCAAAAAAACTCCCACACAACTAAAGTAAAGACTCCAAAGCCATGAAACACATTGTTCTGCTGACAGATTTAATAATGCTACATCTTATAATTCTGTTTTCAGCAATTTTGTTTGATAAAATTCTCCCACCTAGAAGGATTCTCTGTCAATGTGGTCAGTAGAAGAATATCCTGGGGGAAAGCACATCTGCCCAGCACCTCCCTTTCATTCATTAACCCACCAGGGGCTAACACTAATTAGATCAGGCTGCTCATTTTAAGCTGATAATTGATTTAAATAGGTTGCTCATTTAAAATAGAATAAAAACCTGCTAAACATTTGGTGCTTGGGTTTTTTTCATCTGCAACTTTCAATTGCTTGTGCAATGTAGCATAAAATGTAGAGGTCTCCCTTTGCTAAAAAGGCCATAAAATTAATTACAATGAGTATGAATTGTGCAGGGTGAGGGGGTGGAGGAAAATGAGTGCTGGAGTTAACTGGTGATGACTAACTAAGAATCACAAGCAATGAAGCTTGTTTCTTTTCAGCAGGATTTTTAAAGTAACTTGGATATCTGAACCACTTAGTTTTATAGACTTTTAACCCAGAGGAGAAGGAAGAGTTTAGCAAATCCAGAGAAGCTTCACACATCTTCTAAATCCCCACTGCTGGATGCACAAACATTATCACAAACTGCTAGGTGTTTCTATTGTCCCTCTTCAATTAATATTAATATAATTAATTAATATCTTCAATTAATATTAATATCTCTGCCTCTGTATCCGAGCATGTAAATACGCAGTCTTTATTTTATTATTAGGACAACATCAAGCCTCAGTCAATGTAAAGAAATATTCACTTGGTGAAGTTGCACATCAAAAGCTTTAGTTGCATGTGTCCATAACTTATGACTTGTTTCTTCCAAACCTAAACAAATCATCTCTTCAGCCAACTGTAACTATGTTTGCTTGTACAAGGCTCAGACTTCAGCCCAGGCTAATACCCAGCATTTGCTGTTTATTTACCTGCCTAAGTGTCTATATCTGCAAGCTGGCATGAACACACACGCAAGACAAAACAAGTAGGCTAAAACAGAAACTCCTGACAAAGCTGCAGGATTACCAGAGGACAGAAATAAAAGTAACTGCAAGATGCAGATTGTCAGCACTGTTATTTTATTTTTAATCCTACTTAATAAAACCAAGACTCTGCCACTCCATCTGCTTCTGCAGCCCCTTTTCATGCCCTGTTTGGGGAAGTCACCTCCACATCGGTGGCGCTGCATTTCCCCCCTTACAAATCACATTCTCCTATTTCCAACAAATTCACCCAGAGATCCAGACTTAGCAGCTCAGATGGGTTCAAGGACTCTCTGTCTCGAAAAACTATTCAAGAGCACTCACTAGTGGCTGCAGATGAAAACAACGCCTTAGAAGGCATCACTTAGGCAGCTTCCTTCATGACTCTTTAAATTGTAGGGAAGGCAGCTAAAAGACAATAAACATCCTTTTGATAATTCTCCATTGAGGCACCAGATCATTTTCTCAGTTAGTGGTATAAACATTATATACCAGTTAGCAGTTTTTCAAGGCAACTATTTGTGAAATACATTGAAAAGAATACTAGTTTCTGAATTGCTGTCAAGGAATATCGAAGATAATTCAATTGCTTATATTTTACATGAATACCTGAATTTCTCCATCCGGTTTTGAACAAAACACATGTTAATACAACGTGCCTTTTTTAAAGGGAAATGCTAATTTATTCTCTTTCATTTCAATTTGTCACTGAGCACATGCTTCTCATGTTCTCCCGTTAGGTGCACTAATATCTAAGCGTGTAGCACAGGAAAAGGCATGTGAGCAATCAGTTTAATTGACAGTCAACTGTAACAGGACCACACAAATGGGATGAACTTAATGGCCATACTGTGGCAGTGCACCTGGTTTGGCTACACTAAAACTGCCAGTGGCAGAAGGATTCTGGAGGCTGACAATCAAGTAAAACTGTGGTGCCTAAAGGGGATGATTTTACAAAGTTTCTCTGTCACACCTCTCCAAGTGGCAGTACCTGTGCTGGTCACCTGTGAATGTGGGTGAGGACGGGCGTCCTGGTGCACTGGGATTGGGACAGCCACCAGGAGCTGGGTATGTGGCACAGCCAGGGCTTCCTGGCTGGGGATGGGTAAGGGCATCCTCACCAGCAGTGATGGGCTCCTCTCTGAACCACAGTGCTGTGCAGGAACAGATTGCCAGCTAACATGGAAAGCTGCCTGTTTCCTAGATTAACGATGAGGTAATTTAGAATTTACATATGTGTGGAGAGGGACTGTTTTGATCCCAAGGTAGTCTATCTGTGATACAATAACGTAGGAGATAGAGAAAAGGTGAAACAAGGAGGCCGGATAAGAGGGAAGTGAAGTGTCTCTGGTGCCAGCGCCAAGGAGAGACCTAACAAAGCACCAGGCCCAGCTTGGCGCTGAGTAGATACATTGCTGGAACAAAAGACGTGGCTGAGCTGGGGAAAGATGAGTGCACAGTGAGGAGCACTGCAAAGGTCAGTGAAGTGGTTTGCACAGCTGTGCTTCCAAGTGGGCTCCTTTTGCCCCAAGTCCTTCCCCTGACATTTCAGTAGCTGAAAACCAGCCTTTACTGCTGCCTTTCCATGGCCTCAACACCTTCAAGTGCCACTGGGAGCTGAGAGGTTTTAACCAGGGGAGGCTAAATGCATTTGACTCCCTCTTAACCCTGTGTTTGAAAAGCTTTAACATATTTGCTCCCATTGCAGCCAGTTGGATGTGCCACCTCAGACCTGAGCCCTGGAGAGGGAAAGAGGTTTGTCCATGGCTGCATGGGCAGTGGGCAGCAGACCAGGGAATTGCTGCTGACACTGGGGCAAATGTTAAGAGCAACAGTGTCCTAGTCATTTAGAGGACTGGGGCTGGAATCAGAGAAAACAGGCTTGCCTTGATCCACCGAATCCTCAGTGATGAGGCAAGAGCTGATGGCAGAGGAGCAATGAGCTGCACAGTGAAAACACAGCATTATTCCTGAATCCCAGTATACAAAAAAATATATCTAATGTTAATACAGGGTGATTTGGGGGAAGGAAGGTTAAGACACCAAAGTCTCTCTGTTACATTCTGATTAAGATTTGTACCATCTATCCCGTTTGGAATAGCAAAAATAATTACATTGCAGAATATAGTGAAAAATCACCATGTTCTTGTGCATCACACAGGATCTAAGCAGAGACAGAAGTGGAAGTAGCTTAAACCTAAGATACCAGTTCTTCCCCATTCAGAAAATCCTGCCATGTTGAACTTATCAGACAGAGGTAATGTCTTCTTGTTACAGAGGTAGTGTCTTCTTCACTACATGTGCAGGGATGTATATATAAGTGAAGGCTATTTACACTAATGAAAAAAAGAGTGGCATCAAAGTGAGTGCCAGAATAGCCAGTCATCCAATCTGTATCTCACCTCCTATCATTTCATACTTTTCCTTCTTTTTAAGCTTTCTACCCTATTTTTGTTTTCTGCCTTTTCTCTTCTGTACATTTCTGTACCTTTTTCTATATTTTTTTCTTAGAACACTTTTCCTTAATATATCTTTTAATTTTGCTACCATTTCTCTCCTCTCTCTACACATGCCTTCATCCTGAGATCCAATTTCTTACAGCTTTTAATTATCTCAAAAAAATAATCTTCTGTGTAACTTCTGTTTCCATCTCCTCTTCACATTTTTCTTAGTCTTTTTTCTAGCTATTTTTGTCATTACTTAAAGTATAACAATAATAACAGTAATAATAAATTTTTTAGCTCCCTCAACTTCTGTTGATAACTAGAACTGCTCTAATGTCCCTTTGCCACTTCTTGAAGACCAATTCTAAACAAAACTCCATCTGTCTTCAGTAGGGCTATGCTTTCCTTCCTTGTTTTCCTTCTGCAGTGGTAGGACAGAAGGGGACACAGTGGCTGGGGAGCTCATAAACCTTCCTGTGCTTCTGTGGGGGAACCATCCAGATTTTTGGGAAACCCAGTTAGTGAGGAAATCCAGAGTATCATCTCGAGTTTAGGACATCCATTAGAAAAAGACTCCTGCCTGGATCACTGCTGTAATTGTTGAGGTTCAGCAAAGAGTACCAGAAATGGGGTTTATCACCAAATCCTCCAAGTAATTTCAGTCACAAATTTTGAGGAAGGTTGCCTTGCTTGGAAGCAGTGATGTCCCTTACACAGAGGTCTGGTGTCCTCTTGAGAGGAGGTAAGAAAGCAAGATGAGTGCTGGGCAGAGTTTTATTGATATTGAATTTTGGACAGACATTAAGGGCTATGAGGATTTGGAAATGTTTCTCTGTCACAGTCCTTAGTCTCAAGAGCACTTAAAGTGGATATCTAGAGGACTTTTCCTTTCTGTTACCTCTTTCTTCAAAAAGGAAGAAATTATAAAGAGCTCAACTTTCTGTTTGTTTGTTTTTTACTTTTAATCCTGGAGGATTTAAATTACCTGTATTTTGGAGGCCAGCTCAGCAGAAACACACAACAGGAGCAGTGTGCTTGCAAGCAGATTGTGCAAATGTTTCTTTTGTGGTGTATTTTCTTTTGTATCCCTGTAGTCAGTGACTGCTCTGGATCCCATCCTAGGACACAAGCCAAGAATGAGAAATAAGGCTGCAAGCGAGACAACAATTCACAACCACAGCATTGTTTGACTTGCAATACTCACCAGGGCAAAGCCTACAACAGGAATACAGGATGCTTTAAGTAGCAGATGCTGATTTTAATCTTTCTGGTACTTAGGGAGTCCACCTTGCCCAGCTGCATGCAGCCCACGGAGCCACGAGGGACCTGGCAGAAGGATTTCTTCCTGGTTGTGGCAACGAGGAAATGACAGCAGGAGCAAGTGTTATTAAGCACCCAAGGTGATCAGTAGAGTAAGTAGGATGCATATGAATATATGCTTTGTTAGAGAAAAGGACTGTGCTATCGGTGAAAGTGAGCAGCAGCAGATTAAGAAGATGGATGGTTAAAATGGGGGAAATATAGTTTCTAGGAGTTTCCAGACAAAACCACAACAGTGTTTGAATATACACACACAACATTAGGAGGAAAAGACAAAGCTGTTTTGCTACAATGTAGCACAAGTTACTGTATATCAAAGGAAAACAGACACTGAGGTTTTGATTCTGCTTAAAGAGGAAGAGAAACATGAAAAACTGCTGCAAAATTCCAACAACAAAGTAGGAAAAGAGAGCAACAGATTGTAATCATCACCCTGCTGTGAAGTAGTATAAAGGCCTTAGAAACATGCATCCTACATTTTAGAGAAAATTAGTGTAATACAAAGTAAACTCTTAAAGAAAACCTCTCTTTAATTTTCTGATAATTGTTAAGGTTTATGATGTAGCTTTAAAATTATTTAGAAGACATTATGGTATGAAAATTGAGTTTGGAAATGTAGCACAAGTTACTGTATAGGACAATATAAACTCTCTAATTTCCAGAGCAGTTTTTGTTTGAGCTGTTCTGAAAATGTGGGCAAAAAATAGATTTTGACAAAAAAGAAAACCTCTATCAGAACTGTTTGTAATTTCCTAATCCAGCCCACACTCCCAGTTCCTGCCCATCTTTGAGAATGCTCTGGGTGGGATCCAATGCCTGTGAAAGCAATGGACAGGATCCCACTGGCATTCAGTAGGTGGGACGTGAATGCCAAGTCAGTGTCAGGATGCCTCTTGAAAGCCATATCTCTTGCTGCAGATCCCAAATATTATATCTAGGCCTGAAATAATCCTCTGTAAAGCAAGCTACAAAGGCTTTGGATATTTTATGTTCACACTTGCTCGTGCAAATGAAATGGCAAAGAGTAAATTCGTAAAGATGGCAATTACAAAATGAAAATGGCCCAGGCATATTCACTGGAAAAGTTATCTACTACACTGTCCAAGAAGGGAATGCAAATTTTCCTATTCAGAAAGGCGCAGAGCTATCAGCTCGAGCAGTCTTTGTACCCTGGCCCTGTGTCAGCTGCAGTTTTACGATAAGAGGGAGGCTGAAGTTCTTCAAACACAGGCTCTGACATCCCAGAGCACATCCACAGCTGTGAGCACGGGCAGCCACCTCTCCACTCAGCAACACCTTTCCAGTTTGCTTTGGGTGTGAACTACAGTGCTCCGCAACCACTGTTCACCCAACACCTGTGAGCTCTTTCCCTTTTTCCCCCTCAAAAAGCAAAGTAGGAAGGCCAATGGATAAGTCGTAGAGGAAAATGTTACAATTGCAAACCTACTGTCACTACCCACGAGAGCTGGAAGGGAGAGTGCCACTTGTGTCCTCACCTCACCTGTGTAGATAATCCAACCAATTCTCTGGCACCTCCATAACTATGTAGTTTTCCAGAAGCAGCTGGTTGTTTGTCTAAGATGGAAGTTATTTGTGTGAAAGGGCAAAATATAGAGGATTCAATGTCATTGAGATAAACCAAAATTATCACTAACAACAATGGAACGCTAAGAGCAAGATTTACAGAAAAAGGTTCTAAAAAAGGGTTACAATTAACTAATTTTCTGCAAATTAAAGGCTAACAGGCAGAAGAGGGTCAAGACATGAAGGGCTCTTTTTGATTGTTCCTTGACTGAGCACCATCCCACACTTACAAAGCAGAGATACAAAGAAAAATGAAATGCCAAGGAGGCGAAAAAAATGGAGAAAATTCAAATCAACATCATTTGCCATAATCAGATTTTTATATGTTCTAAAGCAAGGAGTACCATAAGCTGCGGATAAAGCAAATGGAACAGCTTTTGTGTCTCCTGGTTTGTCCTGAAGTCTGATGGCAGCTGGACAAAGTTTCTTTAAGTCTCTGCCCTGTTTGGGTTCTCAGGTGTTCTGCAGTCACCCTGCAGGCATTTTCCCTACCAGCCTTCTTGGAGCATTTTTTGCCTATCATACTACATGTTTTCACCGACCTTCATGGAATATTTGGAATATTTATTCCCCTCCCAGATGTATTAAAATGGGTCAGATTCAAAAACTGTTGCTGATGAAAAGACGTAAATTCACAGAAGCAAATACACACATGAATACTGGTCTATAACACTTTTATTGTTGGAGGAGTTTTTTTTATTCCAGAAGGTTTTGTTGTTGTTGTTGTGAGGGAATTGGCTTAAAATACTATCTAGCAGAACGAGAATTCCCTCCATCAGTCACAGTCAACATATTCTCCTATTTCATTCATAGTTCCAGGAAATAATAATAATTTTAGTGGAAAGTTAATCTGTCAGGATTATAGTATTCAAAATGAGCTGCAAAGAGAAGAAAGAACCATAAATGATAAATACATATAAGCTAATTACTGGCTTTATTTTATCAAGCCACAAAAATGTAAAATACTCAGCTCCAGGGATTGTAAATGGATTGAACAATATTTTTTAAAAAGAAATCTTTCATTTGTTTTATTCCAGGATAATGAGTAAGTGCCCCCAGGATAGTCTTGAAAGGAGATAATGCATCTCAAGAGCTGATTTCCTTTTCCTGGCAACATATTCTAACTGTAAAAGTATTCGGATTAAGCGATTGCACTGACTGACTGTCAGTGTTGCAAAGCAACTTTACAAAGCCACCTTAGTTGCACTGCTCAGCCACAGCTATCTTTCAGTATTCAAAACTGTCAGGTATATTTTCTTCTCATGTGAAAACACAATTTCCTCTTCAAACTTCAGGTGAAACAGAGAGCAACCAACCCAGGCAGTGAACTGCTCAGGAATCTAGAGATGTGTCCCCCTTAAAGCCTTGGCAGCTCGTGGTGCCTTCCAGTTCTCACTGTGGGGATGGAACAGGGCATCCAGACCATCACAAAGGTATCAGTGTTCTGGCTCTTTCTGCAGGAGGGAAAGAGCACATCTAAGGGTTCATAGCAGACTGTCAGCAACCTGAGGAGCAATTTTTTTTCTTTCAATTGAAGGTGTATAATGGAGTTAGAGGCTCAAGGCTTGGTGAATACGAATGGGAGGAGGGCTTCCAAGGAATTCAGAGAGCTCAGGAAATCAGCTGAACAGAGAAGCAGCGAAAAGAACAAGGAGAAAGTAGGATTATAAGAAAGGAGGACAGAAGCAGGCTCAGGGTGACTTACTGGTGATCCTGAAAGGGCATTGGTTTGGGGAGGTTGAGAGACAAAATTAAGCTCAGGTGTTACTTAAGTGTCTAAATAAAAACAGAAAAGACAAATAAGGAGATTCAAAAGCCAAATATTGTAGTGCCTGGAACCTAAAATTTACACACAGCAGTATGGAGCCCAATCTTATGAGTCCATCATACTTGTAAATTTTTTTTCTTAAAACCTTTTGATGCATGCAGCACACCATGACTGGCTGGTGTCTCTACACCTGTTAACACTGCTATACAATGAAGGGAAGAAAAATGCACAAGCAAACAGAGGAGGCAATATGAGCAAGTGGATCAGACAAAGAACTGGTGACAGACAGACATGGCTTTACACATGGCTCTGGTTTGCTGAATGATGGCAAATCAAGCTCCTGCTGCTTTAGATCCCCAGTTAAGCTGGGTGGTGAGCCCTGAGGACTTCAGACAGGAATTTCTGACCTGCTGCGAAACCAGACACTGCTACAGCTACTGCAAAGCAGGAGCTTCAGCACTGACCTTCAACAAAGAGCTCCACCCAGACAGATGTTGCAGTCTCCCCTTCACCCCTGCCTGAGGATGGAATATTTCCCACCAAACTTTGAATCCCAAAGAGAGCCACCTGCCAGCAAGGTGGGCCATCACTGACAAATATTGTCCCAGTGTTCTGTAAGGAGAGAGGTGAAAAGGGATAGCTTCACACCTTTGGGTGCTTCAGGTAGAGCAGCTACAGAGCTGGGTTTCATACTGTCCCCATTACAGCCATGGAGCCTTCCAATTCTCCTGGCAGCCCCATTAAAAAGTCAGGGAAAGTGTTGGGGAATATACCTAGTTATGTGTATGCAGTCCTCCCAAAGAGTGAACAGACCATTGATTTGGTTGAGTGACTCATAACACCTTGGTTAGAAGTAGAAATGTCTAATACTGCACAGTCACTATTGCTGCTCATGGAATCCTCACGATATCTGTGCTCCTACAACAGTTTGACCTTAGTGTAAAGTCAGAGAAAACTTTCCATGGTGCCCAGTTCAAAGAAGAAAAGCAAACCTGTTCTCCAAGGCTAAGGTGTGTTCGCATTTCTCTAAAAATGGAACTGTCAATGACATTGCCAAAAAACATGGGATCAAAATATTTTGCTGCTTTTACAGACATCAACAGACATTCGTTATATAATGAAATTCAAAACCTAATTATGGTTACCTAGTATATAGTACATAAATATTATCTCTTCATATATAAATGGCCCTACAAATATCCTTTTGCTGGGATGCCTAAATTTCATTGCATGTGTTGATTTTTATAGCTTACTTTTAAAATCACTAACCTTCAGGAGAGAGAAAACATATAAGCACCTTAAGAAATGTTGATTTATGAACTATAGTGGTCTTTATTTTTCTTGTAAACCTGGGTGGAAAATTGATCAGTTATAAGCTAGCTATAGATCTAACAGGTTTGCAAGATATATTATTGTATTTCAAGATTATCTGATATTGCAAAAGATTTTTCCCCTTTCTTTCTTTCTTTACCATGACCATACTTTTTCCTGTCTCCAATTTTTTTTCTACTCTTGTTAGAGTAAGGGAAGCTATCAGAAAATAAAAATAAAGAGGAAGAAATCATCCTAGAGAAAGTAGCTTCGGGCCACCCCAGGTTTTCCCAATCCATCAAAATGTGGGTTTTGTTTCATACCCCACCGAGGTGGAATTCGCAGAATGTTTCTTGAATTACCACGAGGCGCTCTTATGAGACAATTACTGTCTTTTTTCGCCCCCTTTTGCTTCACTCTGCTTTTGACAGCTGTTGGCATTTATTATATAACCAATGGACCCGGCATTAATTTACAGCAAAGAGTCCTTCTGTAGGCTACAGATCAGTTAAACTTTGAAGTAAAATGTACAGACTATGACTGCTCAAATGTGGGATATCCATCTTGTAGAAAAGAAAAATATTTCAAAATCTTTTGAAATCAAATTTTGGGGAGAAAGATGAGACTCTTATCAAAATGTTCTAAAAATAATGTTTTGACAATATTAGAATAATAAGAAAATGATGAATTTTTTATTAGAACAAAAATGTAATGTTAAAGTGGTAATAGTTTTGATAGTTCAAAATCTATCTATCTCTGCTCCTCCAGCTCTTTTTGTTTGGGGTAATATTACAGAGATAGAGACCTGTTTGTAGCATTCCTTAAAGATCACCTGTATTGAGAACCTCCCAAATAATGGAATTTATCGGTAAGACATCCTCATCAAACAGTTCTACGTATTTTAAGACAAATTATATTCTGAGTTGCTTCTATTTTTATGATTTACACTAATAACCTGTACAGATCCCAGTCATGTAAAAACTCTGATGAGCATAATGTTATATGTGATTTTAAAAGGTATATCCAACACATTTCTGGGACATGGTCACTTTATGCTTTTGATGAGATGTTTCTTCCCTTTTTATGCTGAACTTTCAGCACCTTCTCTGATCAATTGTTTTACTGTAATCCTTGAATCAGGAGTTAGAACTAAGGGGAAAGTGCCTTTTGCTCTGGGTGCGCACCAAAAAGCAAATGTACTGCTTCCTAAGAGCTCCCCTACTAAGGGTCATATACTAATTATTTTGCAGATGTTGCATTTTGGTTTATTCCACTGGAGTGTCCATTGGGTGACATCAACAAGATTTCTGGATGAGGAGGAGTTTCTTCATTATGAACACAGATATGTAGATGGAAAAGCAGAGGTGTGGACTGAGACAGAAGATTAAAAGAAAATCTTCAATCAATCCTTACATTAATCAAACCTAAAGGTGTCTGTCTCTGATTCTGACATACATCTGAACCAGCTCTTCAGATATACATGGAATGGCTGTTCTGCATAAGTCAGTCTTATCAGTTTTATGGATTTTTTTTTGCCTAGATAGTGACTTGTTTAGTTTTCAGACTCATACCTATCCTGGGAAAGTTACTGAACATGTACAGTTGCTGGAAAATATACGAGAAGAAATCTTCTATGCTGAGGTTGTAAGATCTAGTACAGTCATTTACTGCATGAGACAAGAAGGGCCAGATGAACTACAGATCTAACCCAGCTGCTTCTAACATTCTTGTTGCCACCTTTCTATCAACAATGTGATAATTACACATTCTAAATAAAAAATATCTTTGAAGAATTCCTTAATCAAGAACTTTACTGATGCAGCCTCCTGCTGGAAACATTTTTCTCCTTGACATGAGCAAGTTTAAGTGTATAACACCGTGATTTGTTAGGTGGGAGAAGCTGTATGACAAAACACTTCAGAGATGCAATGCTTTTTGCCAAGCAGCTGAAACTGTTTTGTTGATAAATGTTCATGTCTCATACTATTAACACTGTCACACAGGTAAAGTTTGATCTCCTGACAAAACCTCTTGTGGCTGTCTCTTAATCTATTTAGTAATCAATATTAACACTCTCAAATGTCTCAAAACATTCCTTTTAGCTTGTTTTTTCAGTATGTACTATGTACACACACATATATTTCACTCCATATATTCATTCTCTATGTGTATATATATATATATATTTCATTCCAAGTGATAATTTTCTTTAGTGACTGCAACAACCTAGAATGCAACAGAAAGATGAACACCCAGATAACCTGGCAAAGAGCACATTATTTTGGAAAACAGGGTAGGCAGATGCTTTCACAAACCTACAATTCATATTGAATTCCAGTATAGTCTGGCACTTTTGTTTGCTGTCTTAAGAACCTATTTGGCTTTGTAACCTCAACCCTTCCTGACACCAACAAGAATAGACAGTGTTTAGTTTGGTATGGAAGATGGCCCGCCCCTCTCTTGACTGAGTCTATCATGCCTCAAGTATTTATACAGTCAAGCAATAAAAGATGCATTTCAGTGATAAACAATAGACAGTTTGCCTATTCCAGCTGTCTCATAATATTTAAAATATGCTGTGATGATACAAACCCCAAATACTTGACTGAGCTCTCACACCTAATCACTCCACTCCAAATGCTAGTGAAGAAGAGCTTTCCAGATTAACCACACCAGACACCTCGACTCCTTCACGGTGAAGCAGATTCCATTTTTCTCTTAAGCACATATTTCCTTAAGACCATTGGAACTTCAAAGGTAAAAGAAAATTAGCATGTGTCTTGGCTTATCTGAGACCTGGAAGGGTAGAATGGTTATTTTCTGGAAACCAAATGAGCGTCACTTTCCAAAGTTGGAGTTTTCACAAGCAGACACTGCATTTTAATAATTTATCTTCTCAGAGGACCATATTGTACCTTGAAGTAGAGCCTGAAAGGTTTTACCCTGTAGGGAATGCAGCTACAACAAAAGAAAACTGAAAGCCATTTGGCTGCTTGTGACCAACTCAGAGTTTGAATTGGCCAAATTCCACACAGAGCAGAGAGACACATACACACAGCGGCTGCAACCAGCTCACAGTGCCAAATTGCAACCATATTTATAATCCTTTCAAAACACTTGGGTCCATTTTTGTGGGAACAACAAACATAAAAATAATGAAAACCCAGTATTTCCTTTAGGAAGTAAAGTGTCCTCTCTCCCCACACACCCAGTAAAGGCAGTCATATTGCATTTCCTGCTACTGAGATTAATAATACCAGCTGTTAACATTTGTAGTTTCTTGTAAAGGTTTCTTTAGAATAAACATGCTAAAAAATAAGAACACTGAAAGTTTTGATATATATAGTATCTTCTGACTAAATCCAAGAAAAAGACCTGGGCCAATGCCCTGGTATAATTTAAACTATACCAATTCTTGTGAAGCTATTGTTTCAACACCAGAAAACTGGTTTATTCTTTAATATGAATTCAAAATACATTTAAAAGTGGCACAGAGTGAGATTTTGAACCTATGCTATGTGGCTATTAAATGTGTAATGACAACAAAGAATCTGTCTTGACACTCAAACACTATTGTAAAGAACAAATTAATTTCTGCTGATACTAGTCTCTCAAAATCACAACAGCATATTCATATATGCTCTTGTATATATTCAACATATAAAAATATTTTACATTTATGCATAACCAGGTTTTAGGGCAGACTATTAGCTAATGACATTGATCAGCAACATTTAAAATTTATACTACATTAGACTCTCTCCTTTACTATTGTGCTGTGCTGAAATTTAAAATTTTCTGCTTGAAACTCTGTTTGAAGAGACTTCCACCATTCTGAAGTTTCAAGATATCAGCTCCCTCCACTGTCTGCAATAACCAATTCACCCTCAGAGGATAAGTCCCGCACCATTCAATAATATTTCCAACAGCATCAGAATCCCAGATTGAAAGTTGTTTTCCTATCTGAAGTAGCAATTATTTATTGAACTGAAGAGACTGATCTAGCAAATAAAAGGAAGGAGACAATATTTTCCACTGAAATATAGGGCAAAAAGAAAGAAGAGAGAAGGATTATTTCCTGAAACTGGGCTAGTGTGGACTGCACAATGCCACTTACGATTCTGAAACATGAAGCAGAGCTGCAGTAAAACGACATTAGTAGCTTTCATATGATAATTGGTATAGAAGAGAAGGTTGTTTCAGGGTGGAGCAGTAGCTAAGACCAAGATCACTGAACCTAGCACACCATTCAATCAACCATGGAAAAAACAATGGCAGATAGAGATGGAGGAGACTTTTATTTTGACTTGGTAGCAGACATGAAGGCAGGGGGTGAGTATAGGGAGGGGAAAGTATGTAAAAGTGAGAATTCAAGGAAGCTAAATATTTGAAACATCTCTGAATGCACATATATTATTTATAACTATAAAATAACAATCATTCCTGCATTGACATACAGGGTGGCAAACCAAGCAAATGCAGATTTATATGAGATGTGTAATATATGAAATAATGAAAGAGGATGGTGGCAGCCTGCCAAATCTCCCCCTCCCCATTGCCCCCTTCCCCAGTCATTGACTTTCAAAGAGGAAAAGATTTCATACAACAAAATCTACCCTGACTTCCAGGAGATGCAATGAGAAGGGATTTGCACTTAGTAGTATCTTCTAAATAGTCCCTAATAAATTCAAGTTTCAAATAGTTCCTTGCAAGAATTGTCTTTTTATCTTGCTGGGACAGATATACAGGTTGGGATTTTCTTGTCTATGTCTTTTAGGCAGGATTTTAAATTTTTTTCCTGCCTTTTGGCACCATTTTATTCTTATTTTCAGTAAAAACTACAAAAGGCTGTTCCATTTTCATGGAAATAGCCCAGCAGTATGAACTTCAGCTCATTTCCAGGAGAATAATCTTTGTGCTGGTCAATCCAGTCAAGATAGTTTGGTGGCTTTCACACAGCAATTTACTAATCAATGACTAATTAAATAGTGTTCTATATGAAGATGACTTCAGAGGAGGTCTACAAAGTTTGGGATTCCTGGAATATCTTTAAACTGGCTACAGTCCATTTGCACAAAAATATGGCTGCTAAAAATCATGTTGATTTTTTGTGCTACCTAGCCCAAAATAAACCCTCCTGATGCACAAGCATGTTTCCTTTAGTCATATAGATATTTACATATGATTCAATACTCTTGGTGTGCCTTAAAAACATGTTTATAATTCAAAACCACAGAGCTGTTGTATTAACACTTTGCTGCACTCTTTGGGAAAAATCATTCAGGCTGCTCTGAGAGATGTAAGCCATGCTATCAAAATGCATTGCTGTACAGCATGGTTTCATTTGGAAAGAGCATGGGAATGGTTCACAGTCTTGCACCCCTCAGGGTTTCTCACCAAAAGTGTTATTTCAGAGTTAGGCATTTTCAAGAACTCAGGAGGGTATAATTTTCATATCAGTGAAACAACGAGGTAGCTTTTGCTTGACTTTAATGGGACCTTGCTGATACACTGTGGTTATGAAAGAGTCCTTGAATTCCCATCATGAACTGCCCCAGAGACCCACAAGGTCATTTCGGGATGCCTTGGCCTTTCCTCCAGCAGCATCAAGCTCCCTTGAGCCTGGCCACACCAGCAGAGTGCAGTTGGGGTGGGCACAAAGCATCTGAAGGAGGTGCAAGCCTTCTGCTCCGTGTCCTACACCAAAAACCCAGGCATCACCTGGCAGATATCAGATGCGTGCCTGATGCATGTGTTGTAGCTTTTGACAATCTGACCTGATGCACACTGTAGTTCCAGACTGAATTTACACCAGAAGATCAGGAATTACTATATTTTGATATCTAATACTAGAGGGTACTGTGAGGCTGTAGGGTGTTTAGGGGAAAGAGGCATTGCTAAACATCCTCTACTTGAACCATGGGTTGGATACTTGGTCTAAAGCAGTTTTGGTTGCATTTCAGCTGCTTTGTATCACTACAGAATTTCCTGCCCAGCATACATTAGGTGTCAAAAACCTGACCATAAGAGCCTATGTTTTCTCTAGTGGTAGATGGTTGACCTGCTGGGCTAATCTCCCCAGACTTGAGGAAATGTGCAATAAGGCAGGAAAGATTTAGTTTTCAAAATAAATTGAATGTTTGATCACAAGTTAGCATTCTGCAAAGCTGTGCACTGTTACTATGACAAGTTCTTAAAACTCGATCTAGCTAATAAAAGAATTTTATTGATTGTCATGCCACATCAGGTCAGAAATTCATTTAGTGTTTTATTGCACTCTAACACCAGATGTTTCAGAGGAAGGTGTGAAACTCCCATAACAGAGAATTATGCAATAACTTGCTTATGAGAGAATCTTCTTCCAAACCCAATGTTTAATGGTTACCATTATTGTTCTTCCTATGTACTGTCTTCCTATTTAAAGTGGTTGAAGCTTTTCTTTGCACATATAATCAGTGAGTCTTGCAGTCATTATAGTGGTATTCTAATGTTACCCATATGCAATGAGTTCCACAATGGACATATGTACAAATGATATTTTTCAATAATTTTTTGCCTTTTTTTTTTTTTAAAGACATCCCTTTCATGACCAAAACCACTTATCTATCCTGTACTAATCCTAAATGAGGATTTTTCCTATGAATCCCTTCTTGTTTCCCTCTCTAAATTCAAAATGGTTCAGTAGCAATAAAGACAGTAAATAAAAAGAAAGCCATATACTTGCAGACCTTTGCCTCTCTGTACATCCCTGTGTTAGGTAAGAACAGATCACAATGTGTTTGAATTTATTTCTATGAAAGATTTTGGTAACCAATATTTGCTCTGTGTTTTCTTATTTATGCCAGCTTTAATCTGGCTACATAGTACAAGTAACTCAAGATATTTTCATAAAGAAGAATGGGCATATATAAGTTCATGAATAAGAAACCAGATTACAAAATCAAAACAAAATTTCTTCAACTATTTTTGAATGTCTACTAAAACAGTGCTTTCATAAACTATCCTGACAGAAGCTCCTTTTCAAGAAAGCTAATGAAACTGAACCCAAAGCAGATGGGAATACAATCAAGACAAATTTGTTTTCCAATTCCATTCAGTTGTTGTTAGATTTTTTTTCTCCACTCTTCTACTTTCGGATTCCTCATCTGTTTTATGGGTTGCTACTACTTACTCTTCCCATAGTGAAAGATCAATACATTCATATTTTTCAAGTATTTTCAAATCTCTGAGTGAAAGAGGCAACTATATCAAATTCATTTTGAGTTTATAAAAAAGAAACTTAAAAGTTACTTCAGAGAAGGCTTCAAAATCAGATCAATACAGATCTGAGAACTGAATATAGTGAAGCTGAATACAGCATTATGCACATATTACTCAGTTTGGGCCTAAGCCAGTAAAGTACAGGTATGTGCCAAGTTTTACACACTGTGAGTAGTGCCACTGATCTCCAAGGTAGTACTCAGCCCTAAGTACTTCATTGGATTGGGACCTTCTTGTCATGGGGCAGAAAGGGAAGTGCCACAACCATTAGGATACACAGGAATCTATTTACATTTGTCTCCCAGTGGATTTCCCTATAAGGTCTCTTCTTATCACCCAAATTATATTTTCTTTAGGTCATGAGCAAAGATGTTTAATTTGTCAGCTTCCATAAGGATGGACACTTTGTAAGCATTCCTTTCAGCAGCGATGACATCCTTAAAATTAGCTACTAAGTTTTTAAATGTAGGCCAGGATAAACTATTTCAAAAAAGCTAAAATCCTTCTCTCTAAAGTAAATGAAAGTCAGTGGTATTCGGCTCACGTGGAAAAATTTTATTCAGCTTAGGTAGGCCCAAGGAGAGACATTGAACAACAAAGCTTTCCAGTGCTGCTGAACTACCTTCGAATCTTTCTTCCTACAGGATAAGAACAAACAGGCACTCATGGCTCGTTAAGGATACGATAAATGCCTCTCTCTCAATTTGAAAGATGAGTACAGACTTAGTTAGGAGCTGATCTCACTGGCAAATACTTTTACTAAGTTTCAAACTCGTTTGGTTTCACCTTCTGGTTGTCTTAACCCATAGAGTTTGTGCTCCTGTGCCTGCATGCATCAGATACCAGTTTGCAATACAGGAAGCTAGATTTCCTTAAGGCCAGTAGCTCACATTTCATAGAATCACAGAATATCCTGAGTTGGAAGGGACCCACAGGGATCATCAAAGTACAAATCCTTTATTACATTGCTTCCCATGGGCCATGGGTGGGGTGAGTTTATATTAGTATTTTAGTTGGATCCAGGAACTTTAAAAGGAAGTTTCCTAATTGTACTGACTTACCACACCTTGGTTCACAACACAGAGCAAACTCGGAGGCCAAAGCAGGCTTCTTATTTGGAAGAAGCTGATGTGGTCTAAGCATTCCAGAGGTCAGCTCATGCCCTCTGGGCACCAATGGGCTAAACCTGGACTTAGTCTGGAGGTAAAGACCTCAAAAATGCAGAGTGTGAACCTTTCATCCTCCTTGTAGGTGCTCTCCTTTTGCACTATGTTGCTCAATAGCGTACGTGGCAGTAGTAGGCCAAAACTTACAAATTAAGCTAATTGCTATTCCATCCAAATATCGATTCTCTACTGGACAGAAAACTCTGATCTCACTTCTGAGTGATGCAAAGCACCTCAGTGAACTATATTTTTGCTGCAGCAGAGTACAGGCGTGGAGGTGCCTTAGGGAGCCTGCAGTAACAGAGGCACTGCAGTGGGACAGGCTGGCTCACCTCTCCCAGTGGCACCAGGGGTAGGCTGGGCTCTTCCCCTGCTGGCAGCAGATTAGTGACACCAAAGAAAACAAGGGAGAGAGCTTCCAACAGGGCTTTAATCTTACCTCTGCGAGTTAAGGACAGAGGGCTTCATTCTTCTTTCATGCAGGTCTGAGAGGAGAATTTAGATTTTCAACCTGACATCATTCTGTTCTCTTCTTTCCAGCTCTTGCATCTTGCAGTAGTGGAACTCCATTTCCCAGACACGGATGGGATCAGTGTGCAATCCCATGTGATTATATTTTCCTGGGCTTTGTGACACAACATCGCAATGGAGTTCATAAAGGCGATCCTGGCACACACGTCCTATGTTGTACTTTATACAGTGATAAACCCTCAGTCTGGCTCATCCTTAGTTCCATAACAGCCTTAGAAATTCCAAAAAACAAAGCACAATTACTAAAACATTATGATTTATTCAGTATTATTTTAATATCTATTTACACAGAAGTTTAATATTCTATTTAAATGGAGGTTTGAGTGGTCCAGCACTTAAAATATTGTGCTTCCACTAAAAGCTTGTTCCTGCTTATAATTTTTTTTCAATTACATCATTAGAATATGTTCACAACTAATCCAAAACAAAGGATTTTTTTTCCCTTGCATGCAACCATAAAAATATTTACTTTACACTGTGAGAGCAAGGCTCTGTTCAAATAAAAAAAAAATTAACCTGGGGGTATTTGCAGTAAAAATGTCTCTTTTATAATTATTCCCTTGTGTTAAAAAAATCCTGGTCAATGAAGAATCAGTCTGGCCATGGATTCCTCCCTTTCTCATGTGAGTCTGAGTGAAAAAGCAAAGATGAAAGGAAGGAAGAGGTTTTATAGTTCCTTTTGCAGTCATTTCTTTCTCTGACTAGAATATGATTAAAGATATCTCATGTAAACTGGGAATAGGCAACACTTCCTAGCAGCTATTTTAAATTCTGCCCTAGAGGATAATATAATAATAAAAAAAAAATCCTCATTCTTACACAGCATTTTTTACCCACAGATTTCAAAGATGTGTCTTGTCTCACTACTAGGGTGCCCCACACCCATGTGGAAGATTTTGTCTCCTTACTTGCTGGCCCCCCTGAATGTTTGGAGGGGCATTGATGGGGGTGTTGCATGGCTGGATACAACCAGAGAAGGTGCCGGGAGAGACCTTTCACTGTCACACACCAGAGCCCATGGCACTGTAGTAAAGCCTGGTGAGGGTGCCCTGAGCAGAGGACACGCTGGATCATCACAGCACCACAGCAAAAGGGCTCTTTTCAGCTCAGAGGTGCTCCCTGGACCACTATTCTCACTTCATTACAGCTGTAGCCGTGACTACTGCAGTCTCCAAGAGAGAAATATTTTCTTCATCATATTGTAGTGCAATTCCTTTTTCATCTGTCTTCTTCACTTCTAAATCAATTCTCACTCAATGTATTCTTTTCTTTGTTTCATTAACTGATGGTTTTAAGGACTCTCAGTGTTGCATAGTTAATAACTTTTCTGTAGCTTGACTTTTTCCATCAGTTCACGTTTCCAAACCAATTAATTCCTTGTTGTTTTCCAATGGTTATTAAAAGGTAGAAAAATCCAGTTTAACCCAGTCTACCGTCTGAGGGATGCATCTATATGCTAATTACTTTTCCAGTTTGCTAGCAGGAAACTCTGCATGATAGAAAGGACCATTTTCAAAAATTATCAAGGGCCAGACTTTTAGAGGTAGTTAGGTGCTTAAAGATGAAGAAGTGCCTAGTGGGGTTTTCAGAAGTGCCTAGAGATTTAAGCCCTATTGAAATGAGTGTGATTGAATTAGGGGACAGAATACTGTAAAAGCCAAGCTCCACAAGACGCAAAAAGAGGGTTTTGAAAAAAAAAAGCTGTATTTAAAAAATAGCTAGTCATATAATGAGGAAGTTAAATATTTGAAAGAGTGGGAAGATATTTTTTCTTCAGTTAATTAAATTTTACGTTAATCAGCAGGATTATTCAATTCATGGTGCATTCAGCCAAGTGACTTCTGCTAACCAAAAGAAGCCTGAAAATATTTCATTATTGCAATTTCCAAAAGATAAACCTTTTCCTGTTTTGTTTTTTTCTTAAACAATGCCTGCATTAATTCTCAGGAAGGATATTACTCTGTGAGCAAAACAAAATTAAATTGTTTTCCTCTTTCACCAGGAAAAACTACAGAATATGTGTTTCCAACTGAATTTCACCCTGTTGTGTATATACTCATTTTGCTCTCCTTGACTTATAAGAGGCTGCAAGGCTGAGCTTAGGCCTGGGCTTCTTGTCTGTTGTCATCACTTAATTGAAAAGGCACTCTCAGCACTTGCTCTGGCAGCTTTTATCTGCCCCCTCTCCTTCTGCAGCAGCACCATCTCAGCAACATCAGACATCTAAAACCCTGCTTGAGACCCTTTTTCAGAAGGGCCCTAATAGGAATGGTTTGCAGGAGGCCTGAATTCCAATGGGCTCGGGTGAGTTCGGGATTTGTTCACAAAGCATCAGATCTCAGGAGCGGACAGAAATACAGGTTACTCTTGACACCAACCAGATAACAAATAACATGACTTTGAAGATTAATTCTCCTTGGTGCACAAAGGGATTGTTTTCCTTCACTCTTAAGGCCCTTAAAAACCTGACTATGGGTGAAGTTTGAAGAAGAGTCTCTATAATAATTGTCAGAAGTCACATAAAGCCAAGAGTCCTGAACACCCAAAGGTGTAGATCTCACAGTAAGCTGTAGATATCCATATATTTTCTGAATAGTGTTGAATAACCTAGTTTGGCTGATTTAGAAATGGTGAGCAAAGTGCAGGTTTGCTAGAGGTGGGATCATCTCTCAAAGAACTTTGGTTATAGTCACCTGAATTAGTTTTTCTGCTATCTACTGTATGAAGAATTTTAAAAGCATGTAAACCATTTAGGATAGACATCATTGCCAAGGTGGTAAAATAAGGATTATGGCCTCAATCTCTGGCTTGGTTTCACTCAGGACACAATGACCATGCATCTCTTAAGACTATCATCTCATAGCCTCAGGAGTGCAGCTAAGCAAAAACACAGGAAAAAATGTATTTCAGAAGAAAGGTTCACTGCTTGTTTATCTGATTTGTTCCTTAATCCACAAGTTGTATTTATTTCTTCCCTAAAAATATTGCAAGATTGCTTAAGGACAGGATGGCTCAAGGTCTGGTAATGGGATTTTTAGCCTTTCACATTCAGCTCATTTATCTGAGCATGGGTAGGTCTTCAGGTCAGTGAGTTGTTACCTGCTGAGTCTTGTCCAGTGGCCTCTGAAAAAAATGAATGAGCAACTTTTACACAGTGAACACTTGTCTACCTAAAAGTTATACCAAGAAAGGACAGTAAGATAAGAAACAACACAGCTAAACAAGAGTAGAGCTCAGATTTCTTTATGAGCACAAAAACATTTTAGAATTATGCTGGTAAGGAGAGTTGAGTAACCCAGCACTATTCAGCCCATCTCTTTTGCAGGGAGACACATTTTAGTGACCCCTCACTGTATTTCTGCTACACTTGCTCAGTACCTTTTGTAGGCAACAGATTTGGGAAAAATAGGAACTGTCATCCTTTGAAGAAACCACCAACATTATGAAATAAAAGTGTGAAAGGTCAACAAAGTTCCATATTGTGTTCAATGCTTTTTATAGTGAACACTGTAATAAAACCAGAAAATCAAAAGATACATACAAACACACTCACAAAAAAAGCTGAATATAATCTTAAATTAAGGATGGAAACAAAGAAAGCAATAAAGCCAGAATGATACAAAAGAAGAAAGCTCAGTCAAGATATTTCATTTTGTTTAGAACTTCCTTGTTCATTTTCCCCATTAAAAGCATTCTGAGCAGCTCTTCCAGGTACAGACTTTGAAAGGGAAGTGTGGGCAGTGTCAAAACTAGTCAGGACTGCAGGAGATCACCTGGCTGAGATTTCTGACCTCAAGTTCTACCTTTTGCTTTTTATTCAGTCTTGTAATTCCCACTCCCACATTGGCTAAAACCAGATAAGTACAATGGAATACCCTTAAAAAATTGCTAAAGAGCAGGAGCATCCAGAAATTACTTCATAACAGATGCTTTATCTTGGTTCTCTCATTCCTGATTATCAAACCCAGCATGCCAGTACCTGCTAAAAATAACCTCAGATACTAATGATTCATAATGCTAAGAGATACAAAAATCAGCCTCACCAGAGAGGCTGCTTTTATGGAATATTACTCTTCTTCTCATTCCTCAGCTCCTGCTAAACCCTAATCATTCCATATGTATGAATTGGATCATCTCTAATGATCTAATTGATTAGCATATTTAAGTAATCATCTAATATTAGTTGATGTTTTATGCTTCTGTTTCAGACTTCAAAAAGACCTCAGATGTGTCATTTTTTTCCCTCAAATATATTAGCAAGTCTATAAAAACACAGCTCTAGATCATCATACCAGTATCAATGACAATTAAAAAAAATGCATAGGTACCTGTTTGATCATTCTTCAACTGTAAATAGCAAAAATCATATGCAAAATTGGTTGATAATTGCAAGGATGAACTTGGTATGATTTGGTCCATATGTGTATATGTTTGTATACACACCTGAAATTCAGGCTTCCTGTGAATACAATAACATTAAAAAATATTTACGTCATACTACATCACTATATATGCAGAATATTGCAGTGTGCTGATTATTCAATATAGTATTAAGACTGTTTTCTTGGAAATTGAATGTTAAATATTTAATATCATCCACAATAAAAGGCAATATTTCATTAGTTTTATAAGTATTTGGTTTGATTCACTAGAGCAGGTAGAACCATAGAATAACTTGACTGGAAGCTCAACAAGTCCAATACCCTCCCATTTTCTGGAAAATACAATGTACATAACTAGGATGTCTTCATGAAGATGTTACAAATGCACTGATGGTGCAAGGAAAACAAAAGATGGAATGTGAGAATCCCGCCTTCTGTTACTTACAGTGTTAAATTAAAGACAATTCCTAGCAGTCTAAATTTCACAGATTCCTGTATTCTCATAACTAGAAAATCCCTGTGCCCTTGGAAACTTCTGATCATTTGTTTGTTATACCAATTTTTATCACATTTAGCTAAACTGAAACCATCCTAATTTAAATTTAAATAGTAGCAATCATGTTGAGATGTAGTTCATTAGTTTTGTAGTTTTAAAATGACATTTCAAGCTAAACCTCTGAAGTTTTATTATGTAGTGGTAAGAAGTACCTTGCTGATACTTTCCTTCTACACAGAGCATTGCACATCTCAGAAGATAAAGGTCTCAGACCAAAGCTGTGCAGGAGTTGAGGCATTTCTCCTGTAAATTAGGCAACAAGCCCTGAGTAAAGCTCAGTAAATAATGTGCTGACACTGACACCAGCTCAGGATTTGGTATGGGGAATGCAAATCCATGGGTGCCAAGGATGGATTCCACGGAGGTGTGTAGGTGGAGGGCACTGCCCCTTCCAGCAGTTTCTGGGCTCTCTTCTGGCATCTGCTCATGCTCTCCATTTTGAGAATGGTCCAAAGCCCATCAGATGAGCAGTATGTATGTAGCACTGCATGTCTTTTTGGCCATACCGTGACTTCCAGACATGCTGTGCCTAGGGGTTAACTTCACCCTGTAAGAGGTAAAAATCCCCTGCACCCGTGAATAGCCACAAAAAGAAACTGCTGAAATCTGCAGAGCTGTTGGCCTCTTTTAAGTGGGAACTCCCTTTGCAGTAAGCACAGAGCATGGCTTTAGGCTGAAACTGGATGTTTTCATTTGCATTGAACAGCTCTCTGCTGAAACACTGGTGGCACTAAGGTCAGCAACGAGCATCCAGATGGAAGTGTTATAGCAGATCTGACACCTGCTGCAATCAGATCACACTCATGATCACACTGGCCCAAGGTGAGAGAAAAGCCAATTTAACAATATTTCAGCAATGCAACATCAGAGCAAAATAATGTGCCACTAAACGGCCATCTCAATAACAAGTCGTGCTCAGAGTGGGGTAAGCATGTGGGTAGGGATGAGAGAGAATAGGCCTTTGTCAGAGGGCACACCAGGGCTCCAGATCCAAACATTCTGCAGCCTTGGAGGGGATTCACTATCCAAACTTCAGCGCAAACCTGAATCTCATTGCTACTCCTCTCAGTACACCGAGCTAAATCAAATTCCCATGCACGAGACTGAAACTCGAATGCCAATGGCATAGCTTGGCCCCATCTCTAACTGTAATATTACAAGTAATAAGCTGTCCAAGGAAAAGTGAAGGGGCATCACACATCTACACCCTGTACATAAAATATGCTGGTCCAAATTCTTGCATTTACATTTTGCTATCAAAGCCTACAGAAAAATGTTGATTTAAGCAGTAGGAGCCCTGTGCCTATGTCTCTCTGTAGATATGCTTGTTGTCTCTGTGCCAAAGCCAGAAATTAAGTCTTGGGGATATCGAGGCAGAGGAAACTATTGAACTCAAAAGAGACTGGAAGGAACTTGAATCCCAGTGCTTTGTCTAGGATTTCTTTCATAGTAATGAAGGCATTAATGATTTTTCACACAAAGAGGTGGCTAGCCAGGATACACAAGTGTGCATGTGTGTGTGTAAGGAAGGAGAGGGGCAGAGGTAAATGTGAGCAGCTTCACACTAAAATTAAATCAGTCTTTTCCATAAAACAGATGTTACAATTCCCTTTAAAAAAAATAATTAAATTAACAGCAGACAGAAATGTTCAGAAGAAGGAATTTGAGGTTGGGATTTTGGCATTAGTAATTCCCTATACTTAATCCATAAAAGTTTTCTTTTATGTTTACAGAAGGAGGTTAAAAAAAGAAGCAAGTCTGTTACTAAAGAATTTTAAGATACAGTGGAGATGTGAAAGGCACAGAAGATTTTCATTTCCTGTGTTATAGGGTGCAAATAATATCAGTATGAAAAACCTGGCAGGAAGATTTAAGATAGCAGTTTTTACATTGATAAGTATTTGTTCATTTCCTGACAACAAAAAATATAAATCTCTTCAGAAATTAAATACCCTGGCTTGTTGAAGCACTTTTGTGACGTTCTGTGGTAGACTGGCTTCCTTTCATTGGAAATCCACAGCTAGAATAATAATCACAGCATCAGTTATTATACTTGTATCAGTTCTGTGCGGCAAGAGGCTAATACAGTGTATGGCCGAATTCTCCTACTTTTGTGTCACTTATTTTCTCTGTGGGCCAGATTTGCATTTTAATGGAAGTAGTTTATAGACTTCTTTGCTGCCTTCATAGTGCCACAAGTGGCATCATTAAGTGAGTTAAGCCGGATTAATGCTGATAGTAAAGTCAGATAATACAATAACAGAGGCCTTCATTTCCATTTGGATTAGGTGAAGAGAGCAGGCCTGTCTGGTGCAGGGTGATAATTTGTAAGCGCGATATGTTGTACTTGAGAGGATAAGATTAAATTTAGTGGGTTTAACTGTCATCCCAGTAAGTCAATTACTTCATCTTTTCAGGCTTTGAATTTATTTTATAAATAAAATAAATGGAATATTGAGCTGCTCCACAGCCATTTCGAGCTTCCATGAAGAAGAATTACACATGCTGGGCCAAAAAAAAAAAAAAAAAAAGGAAAAAAAAAGAAAAGAGAGAGAGGGGAGGAGAAAAAGGGTTTCTGATTCGGCTTCATAAACAAAGTACAAACTGCATTGAAGTGCCATCATGGCAACACCTTGGGAATATTGTCCATCTCTCATATCACAAGCATGACAGATTCCATTGTGACTTTAGTTTATTCATAATAGGAAATATTTGCACTGTGCCTGGCCTTTTCTATCTGTATCTATTAGATTGTAGAAGGAATACACTAAAATACTGATCCCTGCTATCATTTAACTCTTTTAATTTTTTCCTCTGCTTCTGCTTCCTATCTCCTGTATATTTAATGCTTACACCTTGCTGCTAAGACAGTCTCAAATGGAAATAAATAAAGCAGATCTGTTCGGTTTTGGTTTCTATCAGATAAACCCTTTTTTAATTCTCCTGTCTTTTCTCCCCATCTTCACTCCTATTTGGGTACCAAATACCTTCAACACTATTTCTTGGGCTCAGGGATTTTGAAAGCTTTCTGTAAATTAGATAGAGGTGTATAAACACCAACATCTTCATTTCTGTCCACAGACCCAGAACAGGTGATGTCAAGGGATGCCAGGCATAAACAGGGGACATGCCTGTTGTGTTGTATGTGCTTATGCATAAAAAGAGATGATTTTAGAAGCCCCCCCAGCTTGAGATGTTTTCATAACTTCCTTTATTAAGCAGTTTTCTCCTGTGATTCCTGCTGTGGGGTATTATCACATGCAAAAGGAAAGAAACCTCTGCTAGTCTCTTTTAAACTATAGATAAAGCTCAGCACTGCAGTGAACTAAGTCTTAAGTCTTGTGTGTGGCAAGGTACCAGGTACCCTTATCTCCCACTGATGCTGAGAAAGAGCTGGCAGCAATCTCCTGGGAGGGATGAAAGACAAGGCTAAAGGCTAAGGCAAGTGCTCTTCATTCCCATATAAATATTTGGCACATGGACCATTAGGTCATTCAGTCAAATGAGCATCCTAAGATCCTGGCATTAAAGGGCTCTTTACAGAAGATGCTCAGCAACCTGCAGGGCTAAAACCATCATATGAATCCAGATACCCCAAAAAAGGCAGGGCACCTGGAGAAAGATGGACAAGAATGATGGATAGATTCAGACAGGCCTGTCAGGATGTGCCTTTTTATTTTCCTCTCACACATGGCACCTCTCCAATTTCACTGGGGACTGTGACACTACAAGATGAAAGGCACCCTTCTGGGTCCATAGGAGTAGGATAAGTACATACTTTAACTCTTATTCCATGCCAAAGAGCTCTATATTGATTACATATAATTTTCCACACAGTTAAGCTGACACAAATCATAAGTAAATAACTATTTGCAATGGGGGTTTAGATCATGTTCCCCTCTCTTTTATGCTAGTATATATTACATATAGCTTCCCAAAAGTCAGAGGAATCACCCAACAATCAAACCACTAAGGCAAAAAACTGGGTCTTTTCATGACACAAAGTTATATGAAATAAAATAGGATGTATCAATTGACAGAATCTGTATCTTCAGTGGAGGGCACCATCTAACAAAGGTTCCTCTGTAGGTAGGAGATATTTAACAAAGAAGGTTGTTCTTTGAAAAGTGATAAACAGTTCCAATTTTATGATTTCATGCCACAGTTTAATGGTCAGTTTGACTTTCAGGTATCTTAAAATGGGACTAACCTCTTTAAATATTTCTTAATGGATGACATTTACATCTTCCCATCTTTCGTTGTTGAACGGTTTCTGTAATTACTTATATAAAGATACTAAACAACTTTAATATTCACAGGGTTTATTTGCTGACATATATGGAGTTTATAATCAAAATGCCAACCCTGAGTGTTCTTACAGATATCAGTGTCCCATTTTCTCTCAAATTAGCAATGTCACGCAAGTTCTGAGAGGCTGTAATTACAACCTCAACAGAGCAGAAAAGCTTCATTCTGCTCAAAAATGAATCTTCCCTTGTCTTTAACACTGGGGAGTTCTTCCTTCTTGCATGCCAGTGTTGCGACTGTGATCCAAATTGTGCCTTTTTTTGGGCCCAGCAATGCCACATATTTTTTATGTGCAGATGTCAATATGGCAGAATTTGACCGGCTTGACTTTAATCTGCCCTGATTTGTCACACAGTTCTGCCAATTGAGTCCCTTAGATGGTATGGAAAATCGGTGCTGCTTTTCTCCAGAATGTCTCTTCGCGCACCAGCACAGCACACGGACAGTCAAGTGTGCAGCAAACAAAAAGCACAATAGCTCAGTGGGTCTGTCACAATCATCTGGGCTATCAGCCCTGGTTACCAGGTTAGCTCAGCTATTTCAGGGAAATTAGACTGTAGGTAAAATTAGCCTCTCCTTCCTTGGCTGTGCTACCTGAGCATCTCACTAACTGTGGTTAGCATTACAACAAATGAGTGAAAGAAGGCAGTACTAACCTTCATTTTCTAGGAATTGTCACAGAAAGAGATAAAGGCAGGGTTTAAAGGTAGTCAAGATGTCAAAAAATGCAGAGAAATAAGTAGTAACTACAAGTTTATAATCCGTTTTTGCTGACTTTCCCCTTTCCTCTTCAACTGACCTGATTAGACTGGGATGTAAATCTCTCAGGGGACACCTGCTTTATATCTTTTGCTATTTAAATATTTTTCATATGATATTAGCAAGCAGTAACCCTTATGCCCAGAGAAGCACCTCAGTCACTAGACGATGTTATTGTTGGTAGGGCTGAGCAGAAGCTCTGTGAATGGCTCAGCAAGGAAAGAGGCAATTCTACAGAGACCAGCAAGGCTAAAATCCATTCAACATTCCGTTTGATGAGCAGCTCAGTCCAAAACCCTGGCAAGCTTCAGTTTATTTGAAAAGAAAGGAGAAAAGTGTGGAAACCCTTCACGGTGCAGGAATCCAAATGGCATTGTCATGATGAACACTGCATAACAAAGTCAGAGGGGTTGTACCAGTGCACATGAGATCCTCAGGCCAGCTGCCACCCCACCTTACACAGGTTTTATGGTGATGTAAAGTCTCTGAGGCTGATGAGGTTGCTTTGGGCTGGTCACCTGAGGTACTGCAAATTTATGTCTGCACATGTCATACAGGGCTGCTTGAATTAATACTTACCCAGAATGTATAGAAGATATGTAGATATATATCTAAGTGCCAAATATGGCTATTTCTGAATTAGTTCCTATCTGATAAAGGACAGCTTTGCTTTTACTGGAGCAAAGAATTAGAAGCCTGTATATTTGTCATCCATTAGTTGTCTTAGAGTTATCTGTATGTTTTAAAGAGAGACAGAAGTGAAGACAGAGAGTGATTCAAAAATGATTCAAAAATGCTGCAGCAAGATCTCAACTTGCTTTCCTATAACTCTATATGGGCAAACACTAAATTGTGTGACAGGGAATGTCCTGCCTCAGCCAAGCTTCAGCTAAAACAACCTCTCTTCTTACTGTTTCAGTTCTGCCAAGTGCAGGAGGTTTGTTAAGCTTGTATTAGATGGCTTTGACAAACAGTTGTTCAAAAATATTTAAAGACTCCCAGACACATGATAAAGAAACGTGTATGTTACAAATGCCACACAAAACCAAAGGTTCTCAGAAGCTGAAAGCAGAGCCCTGTGCCAGAAAGTCTCAAAAGAAGAATTTCTACCCTTGAGATCATCTTATCCCATTCACACTGCAGAACAGAGGGAAAGTTTGGGAATTCAAATCCTTTTGAACATGATACCATAGCAGCAACAGCAGGGCCAGATTTATAGATGTGTAGAGTGGTTAATAGACTTTTGTATTTACTGAAGCTTTACGTCTTGTACAGTAGGTCCAGAAGCCCAGTATGAAACAGTCTGGTTTTATCAGGTAATATGCAGCATTAAATCCATTTTAGCGCTTGTAGTGGGGATCCTTTGACATAAACAGCAGCTCCTTTTAACTTCTAAGTTGAAGTCAGGTACTTCCAGACTGCAAATCTTTCTCCTCTAAGACTGAAGGAAAGCAGATATAGCAGAAAGGAAAATAATCACAGGCTGTCCTTCGAGGTTGATCTGAAAAAACATGAGGCACCGGCCTTCATGAAGTAGTGCAAGAGTTAGGGAGGGAGAAAATGAGTTTTAAGGAACTGCAGCCAGATATCCCATGATCTGCTGAACACTACATACATATGAGGTGTTAGCAGTGACATTTGAGTCTGCAGTGGGCTAAGACCACTAAACACATGATGTACATGAGCATCATCACTTTTTTCTCTTCTTTTTCTTCTTTTATCTTTCTTTTAACGTATATTCTTGTTTCAGTATGCAGGATATACTGGCTTAAGAGGAGGAATAAGAAGAATTCTTCCAAAGAAAGAGAAATAAATGGGTGTGAACTGCATAAGGCAGTCTGATTTTCATGTCAGAGAAGATCACCAAGAGGGTTAGCAAGAGGTGTGTATGCAGCTACATTAATTCTGTGGCCAACCAACTCAAACCCTAACTTGCATCTAAACAAAACCTACCTACCACAAGGAAAGCAATTCAGTACAATGCAACTGCCTACTGAGGAAGCTAATGGAGCATTTTATGGATCAAAAAGGAGTGCAGCAAGCCTAGGTCAATAAAGATGGGCTGAACTCTAGGAAAGAAATTACTGTAAATATACAATACTAGGACTAAATATTATACAATAGTCCATTTGTGCAGATCTGGGTGCAGAACATAAGTAATATTATGATATTTCTTGAGCATGTGACCGTTCACCTAGTGACCATATTATAATACACATACACAGTGTAATTTACAGTTGAATATGCTGCCTTTTACTTTGCATCTTTCAGTTTTTTGAGGTAGAAACATGTCTTTTCTGAATATACACCTGTGTGGGGAATTTTTAAGCCTAATATTATATTTCCACAGGAATGGAAGGGTGTCCATATGCACCTCACAAGATTTTCACACACCTCACTGCGTATAACAGACAGTATTTCAGATGATGCTGTTACTTTAAGGATTGACTTGTCATCTGTTAAAATTATATCTGTCAGAGGACTGAGATTTAGAGAGACTTCGGACTGTGAGTACATGGATTGCCACTTCTGTGTTGGTTTAGAAGATTTTATCATGTTCTACATGCCTGGCATCAATTTAACCAATTCTCAAATTTTGTACCACACTTTTTTATAAGATTTTCTTTCTTTATAAAGAAGGTTAAGGTAATTTACTCACCATGTTTATTATATATGAAGTTGTTGAAATAATGAGGGCAATAAAATTGAATTTAGCATTGTCTTTATTGGTTTGAAGGTTACATTCATAAGCTTTGTTTGTTTTAATAAGTTTATTGTAGAGTCTTAGGCATATGTTATTATGCAGCGATGGATATGCTTTGAATATTTTTGTAATTGTGGGTAGTATAAAAGTCATTTTCTGTTAGATTGCACAAATCCATTACATTAGTAGAAAGATACATTATTGTAATAGGATTAATGTGCAACACATAAACATGATCAGTAATATTCTTTTTGATAAATTATCTCATTTTAATGACTTCGAATGTAGAGAGATTTCAGGATAGTTCCATCTTTGATTTGCATAATTGTATTACAGACAGACAAATTGCATTATATTCTTCATTAACAATAGATGACTTGTATAACTATTGTATTTTTGAAGGCACTGCTTTTATGTTCATCCTGTAATTTGTCATTTTATGACACCACTGTTTAGCTTAGTTTGGAGAGAATAGAAACTAAAAGATTATTTGATTTTAGCTGAGCACAGTAATATCTTTGCATTCAACTGTAATGCAGTAAGCTATTGTTTGTTTTAACAAATTATCATGCACAGCTAAAGTTAGTTAAAAAATACTCTTCTCATTTGTGGCAGATTCCACATTCGTGGCGCTTCACAGCAAAGTGTCAGCACTTGTAAATGAACTTCAATATAAAAATACAACATAAAATTAAATTAGATCCATCAGAATATTTTCTACTTCTCTGCTTGGGCTTTCTCTCCTCCTTTTTCTCCCTTGCACATGCACACACACACAGACACGTGACGTGGTCTGTCTTGCTCTCACTGAGTTCCTGAGGGGTTTGTAATTCAACAGGCTAAATAAAACATACGATTCATTTTTTTCAAAAATTTTAAATTGTGTGTTTTCTCTATGAAAAGCTAAATACTCCCAAAGATATTTTAGAATAAAACAAACTATTTTTTCATTTTTCTCTAACCAAGCCTTCTTCAATCATTTCTTACTGCTAAGAATACCAGTAAATGAAAAGTTAGTAGCTTGAGACAGGTTTGCACTCCTACCAAATCAAAACCAGCTTCTTATTTTAGAAAATCTAATTGTTGCACTCTATTAGGGGACCTTGAGCATTGTGATTCTTGAAAAATAAATTGCTTTTAGAAAGAAATTATTATGGCTAAATCACAATACTTTTGTTTGATAATGAAACACAAAACTTCAGTTCCCATTTAAATCGAAGTCAGAAGTCGGGCCTCGCTCACTGAAGTTTGCTATGTTATACAGCATTTTAAAAATCTGAGCCAACATTCTTGTAATTTGATCCTAAATTTAGGTTATTAGTTTAGGTTCCAATACTATAAGAGTATATTTATTATTGCATGAAATGGGTAATTTTACCAGTGCTGATACAACCAGTCTCAAATGAAAGCCTGATCCTATAAAGCCAATAGGGGTACACTTATGAGTCTGATGAGTGCAGGATTTCATCCTTGTCACCCACCTACTGACACCCACCACAGTTCTGGCTTCCCTAATAATATTGGGGTTTTTTAATCCATTACACACTAAAAATAAACTTTACAGAGAGATGGGAAAAGGAGAAAGAGTTTGGACCAAATCAACATTTTTCCTCCAGCAGATAAAATATGTTATTACAACACTTTTAGGCTTGTAATATGTTTTGTATTTTATAAATATTTTTTAGATACATCAAAAAGAAAAAATACTTATCTTGCATTTTTTTCATTCTTCTGGAGAAGAAACACATAAAATTATTAAAACAGAACTTCACACAAATTTGTTAGAATTCTGTGCATCTTTTATAAAATAGAAAAGATAAAACTGGTACAACAGAGGAGGAAAAATATAGATATTTACCGGGAAATGAATAAAACCTCTGAACTTGTTTTGGTTATGCTTTTTTAAGTTTATTCCTTTTAGTTTTCTCAAAATAACATTCACACAAATTTCATTGGCCTGCCCCTATGCTGACAGTGTTATTGGATATTTTCCCAAAAGCCTGAAGGTTAGTATTTCACTATCTGTCGTCTTGGAATTTCTTTGAATGTCTCCACTTTGTCTTGGCAAAACCTTAGTGCTCCAATGAGGGAGAATAAACATTATCTACACCATCACATGGCCTCCATGGCTGCCTGATACTGAGAATTAACAGTTAATGAACTCTGCATATGCAAGGACAGTGTCTGAAACAGGCTGGCAAAAGGAGATCTCATCCTAGTGCTGACAAATGAGAAAAGGTATAAAATTCAGAGACTGCTTACAGATAATTCCCAAACACAAAACAGAACTACATTTGCAAGCAATTTACAACCAACAAATTGCCAAACAGAGCGCACATTTACATCAACTCTCACAAAAGTCATTTTCAAAAATGTTTCAGTGCTGATATCTGCAGCTGACCTCCCCAAGCCCCCCAGCATCAAACATCGCTGATGTGTCAATCTGATAGTGTTTTGTACTGCTTGACACCTCTCATCAAACACAGAGACATACTGGCTTTTCCAGTCCCCATGTTTTGTGTGTTTTGTAAACGTGCACATTGCAAGGCAATTGAGATTTAGGATCATACATATTTAACACTCTAAAGAACTCCAGGAAATATCATTTTGCTGCTTACACTAAATAGCTAGAAGTCTCACAAAACAAGTAATGTGAAAAATAAGCTTATGCTGTTATTTACCATCACAATAATTCCTCTAATCAAATACACACAGGCCACACTTTCTCAAAAGCACAATTCTTCAGACTGTTTAAGTAGGGTAAAACAATCACATCCTCATCAGTTGCATCTACCATGGCTCACTGCCCAATAGGCTCTTCCAAATTATCTCTCTGTACTCTCCTGATGGAAAGCCAGAGCGCTCTGAATGTTTCACCCACCATAAGTAGTCCATGTGACCATCTCACATGAGGCAAACTGGGCTTGGAAAGGAGGGTTAACTTTTGGCCATCACTGACTCATCCTCTGATCCAAGACAAGCACATTCTGCTTTTATGTCTGCATGTATTGTTGGTGCTCTCCATTAAGATGTCCTACAGGAGGTTTTCCTGCCTGTGTGATTTAACTACGGATATTAGAAAGATAAATAGGGAGCAATATTTTAGGATGTGTATTTATTCTTCTTCTAATAGCTGCCTTCCATCACCTAATTCTGATTAATGCAGTTGAAGAAGTTCCCTCCGAGACTATACGTTACAGCATCAGTGTTTTTCAGGCTTGAAAGTTTTCCTAATCCACCCAGAGGATAATTATAAATATCAACAGAAATAAAAGCTGCCACATGTAAAAATATATCAAACAAGAAGAAAGCAAAAAAACCCCTAAGCCAGCAAATGTCTCCTTTTTTAACATGTTTCACTTAAAATAATTCTTTTCTCTTCTCTCCTTCTTTCAGAGATTCTTCTGAACAGAAAAAATGGGATGCATATGCTGTATTGTACATATGGAAACTAAACATAACCCACTTCAGGAACTAATAAGATTAAGTTACACTTCAGTGGGAAATCAGTGTACATAAATTAATGAAAATTTCCTGTGGATGGTGGTGAAGAAAGCTACTCACTGTGCCAGCGAACTGATGCAAACAGACAATTTATGATGAGAAAAAAAATTACTGAAGAAGATTTAATAGGACCTACCTACTGTCTATGACAGAATATAGGTGACCTCAAGTGTCCCCTATGAGTCAATGTTTTCCATCACGTCTGTAAGTGAACCAGGGATTGTGTTTTGATGCAGACATCAGGTAAGGTGTTTTTTCATTTGTGAAAAATGTCCTGTCAGGCAATCACATCAAGGTTTACTTAAAGGTAAGAATGTGTTTAAATGCTTCTCTGATACTTGTAGTCAAAAATCAACCAACATCTGCTGTTGTCTTACATGTTTTACACTGAAGGAGAGCACCAGCTTCTGTCAAGTGAACAGTCCTTAGAAATTTTCTCTTGGCCTTGGACGTTTTATTAATGGTTCTATCTCTCATTTCCTTTCAGAGCTGTAAAGGTCACCCTTACAGGTGTAAAGCTGTAAGGGTGACCTCTAGGCTCCCCAGATTCTCTCATTTCAGGCTCACCATTAGCCAGAGTATGTGTGGAAATTCACCTAAACCTAGTACTGTGAGATTACTCAGTGCTTTCAGTCCAAGCATCCACCCTTGATTTTGATATTGATAGCAAGGATGTTTTTGAGTCACATTTTTAAAGTTGGTTCTTGGAGAATAGGCTTGACCTTGAAAAATCACTTTTTCTCCCACCCACAGATGTCCCAGGGTGGTACTGGACATCTCATCTATTGATCATCACACATGCATGTGGGGAAATTAGATTTCTTTCTCTTCCATCTTCTACCTGTTATTTTTGCTTGCTGTTGAAGAGTGATTTAGGTGCAGTTCTTTAAATATAAATTATATCTGAATCTTGGCATCTTAAGTTAAATATTCTTCTAATGAGGTTTATTTTTTTCAGAATCCAGGAAAGAAAGGGCTTTTGGGACTTCTGCAAGACATCAAATTTATTAATATGTTGTCTATTGCACCTTACATTATCAAAGAAGAAACCTTCCAAAATTCCCATCGGGGCGTTATTTCCTTATTTATTAAAGCTTGCTCATAGAAAGCATTTTTTAGAATTTTCAGGTCCCTATTTTATTGTATTATTCCCAGTTATGTTGTAACTAGGATCACTAACTATTAATTTATTACAAGAAACCCAATAATATTTGATCAAATAGTCATAACACCTTTAAGATTCCCAAGTCTGAGATTATGTTTGGTATTTTGACATTTATTGTAGCTATTGAAGCTCTCAATGCTTTTTAAATTCTCCTCGTCATGTGCAAGTGTAACATGGAGCTTAAATATCTCACCACCAAGTGAACTAAGTGTTTGATATGTCAGAGAAGAATCTTAGAGATATAAAAATGTATCACTGCCCTCCTATTCTTTGCCCCAAGGTGCCATATGAAGTGTCTAGTCACTTTAGACAAATGGAATGATGATTGTTAAAGGGCTTAAGTGCATTTAAAATTCAGTCCTGAATAAATAATTGTTTATAACTGTGGGAAACAGGAAGGACTTCTGTTGTTCTCTTCAAAAGTTGTGTTACACACAGAGATCAAAATAAAAAAAACCCTCTGAAATGGTTAGGTGGTGTCATCCCAGAGGGAATAAATATAACCACAGGTTATATTTAAGTATTTTTTCAGAGCTCACATTGGAACTAATACTTAACTGTAGATCAAACAGAGAGGCTATTCTGGGATCTGAAAATGGGCTTCCAAAAAAGCCCAAATGCTCACAGTATCCATGTTTCCCTTTTAACAACAAAAATGAAAACTTCATAGACTTATAAGCGATGGATTTATTTGAAAAAAAAACCACAGTAAATGGCCTTCTAAGGTCAATATATTAGTTTTCCTCTAGATATACAGTTTCAATAGCAAGTGATGCATGAAGTCTGTTAAGCCTTTTGAATTGTCTATCAGTTCTGGGAATTATAGATTTTAACCCATATAGATACTTGGCTCAAGCACAAAATGAAAAATCATTAGGAAAAAAGCACTGTATATTATTACTCCAATATGTAGTCATGATTTAGAATTGGCATTTCAATACACAATGAAAATTCTTAGAATCATCCAGCTAAATGCAAATGGGTTCTATAAATACTTTAAATAACTGAACAAAAGAAAGCTCATCAGAATTTACCACTCATCCAAGTGTATACAGCTTTTTCTATTACACAAACATAAACACTCTTTGTACTTCTACAGTTGATTGAATCAAAACATGAGAAGGTCTGAATACATTTTTGTAGCTTTCTTTAAGTTCTACCACTACTGTAATATACTCCCTGGTTGTGCACAGGCCATACTCTGTAAATAAATGTGTGTTTCATTTTCAATTGGAATTTCATTAATCAAACCACAGTAATAGTAGAGTATTTAAAACACATTTCTCTCTAAAAGGGGGGGTAGAACATTCCAGCAAACTACTGATACAGTTCTGCTGCACAATTATTCAAACCATCTGAGGAGATGGCCTTCTGCCTTTGGATTTCATGTCAGCCTGGGCTTGAATTTTTCCTCTTATCAGAGGCTCCCAAAGCAATTCCAACAAAGTCATGAAATCTCCTCTTCCAGGAGTCAAATGTCTAATTCTCCTCCTCATTTCATTCAGTTAGTGTAGCAGTGTCATATCTATGAATCAAACCAACGGCATATAGGTGACAGTGGTTTACCTTTAATAACAATACCTTCAAATATATATAATGTCTGCTGCCATTATACACAGCATTTCACCTGAAGTTGGAAAAGTACTTTATGGATGAAGAAATAGAAAAACTGATAAGAGGGTGACATTGAAATGTCATTCATTGATTGAGCTGGGAACAACCAGAAAATATCCAATGTGCAGAAGCTTTGTCCCTGCCTTCACAAAGTAGCAACAAAGAGCCAGTACCCTGGTCCACAGAGATCTCACATGAACATACTGCAACAACAGCAAAAGCATCAGTAACTGTTTCCTGGGTAAAGATGGGTTGTACATGAAGCTTTCAGCTAAGGTGTGGGTAGCTACAGCTCAGCTGCACAATGACTCTCCTGATTCCCAGAATACCTATGGCTTCGTTGTTTGCAAATCTGGAATCGTAGAATCATTTCGGTTGGAAAAGACCTTTAAGGTCATCAAATCCAACCATTAACCCAGCACTGACAAGTCCACCACTATGGACAGAAATTAACAGTGTCCATTGAAACCAACTAGCAGTTGCTATCAGCTTCATATCTTGGTCCTCAATGTTTGATGCTGCAGGTAGGGAGAGAGAAGGTACAATTGGGAGAAGAATGAATTCCTTAAGAACCTCTGAGGATTTCATGCAGAACAATAAAAACCTAAATTAACTTATTAATTTTTATCACCTGATGAGCATAATTAGCAAACAGTACATAATGACAGCAAATAATGGCTCTTTTTTCCTCTATTAAGATAGTTTAATGACTGTATTTTCTCACAGTCTTAAAGCTGTGCTGTATTTACCAGTTGTACTTACCCGAAAAATGTTTTGTCTGTCAATATTGAAGTTAACAAAATGCTTAACTAGAGCACATAATGATTATAACACAGAACAGCACTTGAACTGAGCACGGAGACTTTTGTAGTTCTCACTGTGCTTAAACCTCTGTGACAGCAACTCAGAAAAGAAACATGACGTAGCAAAATTTAATAATTCACTTCATCTTCCCGGGATGATGACTAATAAGCAACCTTCATTTGTGATGTGCTTCTTTCTTTTATGAGTTTCACTCTCCATGCTTGAATCCCAGAACAACCATATAGAGAAACTTGATGGTAGAACTGCATTTTAATGTAAGCACTTTAATATACAGCCACAGGATCCAGGTACCCTTTGGTAACATTGAAGTACCCCTTTGGGTTTCAAGGTTGTGAATAAGGTTATCAAACTAGCTTGCTCTATACTCACACTGAGACACCTTGCAATTAAACCTGAGGAAATGGCTTTTCTGAATTTTCTAGCAATTGAAATCAGCTTTTTGCAACAGGAACAAGATGCAAAATGTCTTGTCCAATGACAGAATTTTCATGCTATATCTTCAGCAGCAAATGACACTGATTGCATTGGTAGCTATTGCTATCTACTGCCAGACAGAACAAATTCAAACTAATTTGGATGGAGTATAAAATTTACCTCTCCTCAGGGCACAGTCTTGCAAGACCCTGGAGACTGAACTCCCATTGATTTCCCTTGATTTAAAAGGTACAAATGATTCGCATGACCAGATCCAGAATGGATAAAGATGGAGAACAGCAGTGATTCTGATATCATCCTAAAAGCCTCTGTGACCCTCACTGTACAGCCATCCTTTGATTCATCTGTCACAGATGTATCTAACAGAAGCACTTTAAAAGATCTTCCCAGCCTATTGAATTTTTCCTACTGAGACCAAGTCACAGCTTAAATGTCAACTTCTGTGTCTTCCAGATGTCTGTATTCCACCAACATCTTCTTGTCATACAAAATGATCAGAAGTGTTTCTTAGTTCCCTTTTTCTACATCAACTTGCCCAACATGATAATAGTCTGTAAGCAATACTTCATGGCCAATTAAAGTAAAAAATATCGAGAGATAAATCTAAATAAAAGAAAAAGTATTATTTTTCCTTCTCAAAACAAAGTATTGTCTATCTGGAAAATAAAAATAATATTAGATCTGGCTTAGTCCTATCCTAGCTGATCCTTTTGTGAGATTTAACACTAACAATATATCAATGCACGAATTTTTTTATTTTGTTCTCTAATAACATACATTGAAAAATCCTGCAGCTTTACATAAAGACAGCATATAGCACTTACCATAATCTGGATGATGGTTATATTGATAGTTTCTCTGAGGCTTCTAAATTCTGTGTTATTGCACAGTTGTATTAACTGGATATACATTATGCTGGCGGATGTATGGCTTTGATGATGGAAGTTGCTTTCCTCATGTCTGGGGCAATATATGGAAAAAAAAGCAGTAGCGTGTTTTGCCAGTCTTGGAAAAAGTGAAAAGGTTCTGGATCTTTTTATTGTGGTTTTGTTTGGTTTTCTGTTCTCTCTGCAGAAGAACTTTCAACAGTATTGCCTCTTTCAAAGACCAGGGGTTGACATGGGCCTGCAGATCCCCATGTGACTCATTCAGTTATTAATCTGCTTCTTTAGATGGATCTATAATTGAATCACTGCAAACTACTTCTACTTTGTACCTACTTCTGCTTTGACATAGAGGTCCCCACATAAAGAAAAGATATTTACCCTTACTGTCTCTCAAATTCTTTCATGGTTTAGTTTTACTTCTTTCATCAGACATCAGTGAGGCATGAAATGGTGAGATAAGAGAAGACTTGCCAGCCACTCATGCTTCTGTTACAAATCAGGACCCTGAATGCTAGACCCAACCATTAAAAGAGTAGACATTACTGTACATGGATTTTCTGTGTGGCTGGAAAAGATACACATTGAACTTTATTGGATCTGGTTGGCTCTATCCTCTCATTACAGGGAACGTGTGGCATTGATGATCTTACGCTTTCTAACAAGATCCAACTAAAGAAGATTATTTAGCAGCAGAGGATAATTCAGGGAAGAAGCCTGGAAGAGTTTGGTCCTTCAGCAATCGGAAATTATGTCAACAAATAATCTGACAAGTACAGAAACCTTGTCAAAACTAAGCTCCTACACCTTGAGGTGTCTATTCTACACTCACCCTTTTTTTCATCTTTGTCATGGCTATTTCTAAGTAGACTTTAGCACTAGGGAAAAGGCTCATGGCTTCTGGACCAAGTTTTTCTGTGCATACTGAAGACTGATACACCCTGTATCAAATGGAATATTAGACTCTATTGCAAAAACTTGAATCATGTACCTCGAGGACAAAGGAGAGACTGGAAGAAATGAATGAGAGCCCTGTGTATGTAGATACATACTTGCAAACACACACACAAATGCTTACTGATACTATAAATGTTATATAATATGCTGGCACTTGTTCAAAACTTTGAGGCATTGGCATTATTTTAATCATTTTTCCATTGAAGTAAAGAAACTGCATGTATAATTAAACAGTTGCATTGTATTGTAGAAATAACCATGTAATGACATAGTTAGAAATTCTTGGTTTTTCATGGTAATACCAAATATAATTACCATGTAATCTGCAGAAAGCAAACAACACTGTAATTATTCTGTAATCCAATTAATTACAGGGTAGCAGATTGGTTATTTCTTTCCAATAAAGCATACATGAAAAGGAAATTAACTGGTAGAGAAGAGATATTTTTTCCTTTGAAGAAACTTATTTAATTAGTAAAAAAAGGTTCACTAGCATTTCTGTGTCAAAGGACTCAAATGAACCCAGCTGTGGACATGCCTCTGACCAACCTTGCAATGTGTAATCTGGCATCACTCTGTCAGCACAGATACTTTCTTTACTCTTTTCTATCTCTTTTAGCTGCTAAAGCTGTAACCCTTCCATTGCAATAACACCATATATTTGTATGGTTCTATGGGAAGATACCAAGTTAAAAGCACAGAAAAAGGTACTCCTATAAGTATTCTCAAAATAGGAATTATCTAGGTTTGGAAGCCTTAGCTTCCTTATGCCACTTCCCACAGTCATGTGGGACCAGCAGAGGATGAGCTGACTGTGTCTGTTCCATCCTGTGCCCTGGCAGTAACCACAATGTTTTGCTGACTTGGGCTGAGACTGTTCCTTTCATTTTTACAAAGTGCCCAGTCTCAGCTATTAAGGGAGTCCTTTTGTTTTTCCCATAAGTGAAAAAATTATTTCTACACCAAAAAAACCTGTTTGAGGTCAGATCATCCCCTAGACAGCAGTGAAATATTTCTGCAGGCTGTACTCAGGTATTTAGTGACCTCACCTACATCCCCATTTCAGTTCTGTAATTCCAGTTGAGTTAAATCATCTGATTTTTTTTTTTAAAATAGTAATAATTGTGAAGCATGCTACAGACATATGGACGTAAATCAAGGAAAAGTAAAAGGGAGACATGAATGCAACAGCTTCCAGCCATTCCTGCTGTAAGTTTGAATTAGTGTATTCTATAGTCAATAGGCCTATGTGCAGCTTGAAAATATTGTGTTCCTTTATATATGATTTAAGGACACTTTAAAAAATGCTTTTGTTCCTGTGAGCTATTTCTACTGACCTGTTTCTGCTCCAGGTATTTATTCTGGTTCCAGACTACTTAAAACCCCAGCCTTGGGATGAAAAGATCAGCTCCCTAAGCCAGCAAAGTTCCACTTTTGTGGACTGTGTAAGGATATGCACAAAGTCAAGACACAGTCACGAAATATCAGGCTATTGTCCTCCAGTGCTTTCCTGCTCTATTTCTTTGCTTCTAAAGTTTAATTGCAACAACATCAGAGACATAGGTACCCTTTGTCCCAACAGAGACTGAACCCAACACTTGCTACCAGCCCCATGGTCCCAACAGCCTTCGGTCTACAGGTATAGCCCTACATCCTTTTGTCAACACTGCAGTTTTGTACAGTCATTGGATTGGCAGATTTATTGCAAATCAACATTTTTCCCTACTCCTGTCTGCCCAGCTGGCTCTGACTGCCTCTTTTTAACCTCCTTTTTTTTTTTTTTTTATCCTTGCACCACTCTAATCCTCAGTGTTTAGTTGTTAATCCTTTTGAGAAGAAGATGAAAAGTGGTGCAGTAAAGCAATGCTTGAGGGTGTATAAACAATTATACTTCTGCCCTTAGCAGGTGCTGTTTCTATTTCTGGAAATTGCTTAAAAATCTTCAAAGTATAAATAGATGGAGAGTACTCTTTCTGCTTTGTTTCCTCATACACAGCATCTTCTTCATAAACAATACATTTCACATTAAAGGAGTCCTGGGGATCAAGATTTCACTTAGAAAATTTCGGCACTCCTCATTAGTTATTAAAAAAAAGCTCAAGAAATTTCATCTATTTTGATGCAAATATATTTTTGAATGTGCATAATGTTCTATGCACATTCATTTTAGAGCATGAAACATCTACACCACTTGAATGAATTGGGACAATAGAGTTTTGTCTCCTACAATATAAGTGTGAATTTCTGGGGAGGGGGATAGGAAGAAGCAAATTTCAAGGGTCACACACTGCTGTAATACTTTTTTCCTATCTGCCTTCTGAGACAAGTTTAGAAGATTAAAATGAGGATAGGCTGTTACACAGCAGGAGTTCTAGAAAGGAAATGCTTACAACAACATGCCCATGGAGAAGCAGTTTAGCCAGACTGCCCCAAGTTTTGAATTTATGGATATTCATTATTGGGTAAAGTAGACCAGCCTGGATGTGTGGAGCTGATTTTTTTGACCCTTGGACACACTCTTGTAAAACTTGCAACTAGGGGATCACATTGCTGTAAGATTGGTGGTAAGATCCATTCCTGCTTTAAGACCACAGGTCCTCTGATGAATGGCTTGGAAGAGTAGAGAGGGAATCTCTGCCTTTTGCATGGGTTTTTTTTTCCCTTTTCTCCTAAGGGAATTAAGCGTATGCAATCATGTCACGTCTGAGTGTTCCCTCATCCTTTCATTTTGCAAATGATTTTTTAGCCTGCTAGGCAATGTCAGCCAAATTTGAGAGAATGGTAGGTATTGAGTCTCTACAAATTTCTATGATTTCTATTCTATTCAAATAAATATAATAATATATTATATTTATAGCAGCTGAGAAGGGTGAGAGATTTTATTAGTTCCCCTGTGGAAGGTAAGACTACAGCTTGAATCTATTTTCTATTTAGCTGTGGGAGAAGCCATATGGGCAAGAGACATTATGAGTACCAGGACTGGAAAACCATCGAATAGGTCTCACATCAGTGAGTACAACTGCAGGCACAGGCCCACAGGGAAGCAGCTTTCACTGATTCCACTTGCACCACAACTTCCTGATCCCTGCTATAGCTCAGGTTTTAGTCTGGCATTATCAAAGCCTCTCGGCATTATCAGAGCAAGGATCCACATGAACTGATGCACTAAAACCACTGTCAAATAACATTTAAAGGACATCATGGTGACAAAATCAAGCTCTAAAAATATTGGGAATGACGTGATTCAGCATGTGCACATACATGGACTGCAACAATATCAGTACACAGAGATGGGCTTCAGTTTGATTCATTAAATCTTTCTACTTATATGATACAGCCCCACAACAGTATTATCCACCCACCCAGTAAGAAGTTGTTTTCCTTTTAAATCTACTTCTGTATTGCACTCTTTAGAGTAACCAGTAGCTTCACAACATGCAGCCCATTGCATCTCATAACACTTTGCAGAACAGATGTAATTATCATCCCCATTTTACAGCTGCAAAACAGAGGCAAAGAGGAGCCACATGGGATTGATGGTACCAATCCCATCTACCTGAAATCAGTTTGTTTGGGTTTTTTATTGTTAGGTCTTCTTGTTGAGTAGCCAGATTGTAACTGCAGTTTTTGCATTCAATTCACAGCTCAAGTTGACTCCTGTTACACTTGTAAGAACTCAACTTCTCTCCAAATTTGTCCACGGATAAACTGTAATGGACACGCAGAAAACGAGAAACTCATCCCAAAGGTCCAGCTGTGCGGAGACTGAGGATCTGCCCAGTTTCATAGGGCAGACAGTGTGAGACAGCAGCAGGAATGGAATCCAGCTTAACCACAGGATGTGGCTTCTCCTACTATTGCTCCATTGCCTCTGTCATTTGCCTTCCACCATTGGAAAAAAATGGGATGGGAAAAAAATGAGCACAGAGAAGAACTCCATTGATTGCATAGCATTCACTTGCTCCCAGGGCTCAGTACAGTGAATAAAGCAGGGCTTTTTTGGAGGATGATGAAAACTTCCTAATCTGAAATATTCTGATTTGTGACACCACATATCACTGTAATACAGTGTTACTTACTGCCTGTACGTTTCACTTAAGGATGCTAAATCTGGTTTGCTTTGCCATTGAAAATGAATATTCATATTGAGCATGAAATAATGACTTTTAAACTCTGTGCAACAACCTCAAAAACTCCTGTGATGACAGGAGCACTTAGTGCTCTGCTAATTGAGTAATGTGGATTAGCAAGAATGGTGTTCCACTGTATAGTATGTGCTCATGTAATTAAAGACTTGTAATGCCCCAACTTTTCCTTTGTTTCAATTTAGTTTCTCGATGGAATTCAGAATAAAAAAAATAAAATTTATCTCCTTCTTCATCTTTCTGCACACTTCCATCATGCAAAACCACATTAACTCCACCCCAGGTCAGCAGGAGGATTCAAACCATAGATACTTTACTACTTGTCTTGAACTGTTGACAGCTGGGGACTTATAAAAACTCCTAAAGCCATTGAACAGACATTGGTCAGCCAAGGCAAGCATTGATCTCTGCAGGAAAATTAAAGTGTGGAAGATTGGATGCTCATTTCTTTACTCCTCTAGAATGAAACCTTGATAAGGATACATTTCAGGGAAGACTGGTTAGAATATCCCTAAGACTCACTGAACTCAGTGCTTAGCTTGTGCTTTGTGATAAATGGACTTCTGAGTAGCAGTTCTGGACTCAAACTACAGCTTGAATTATGCCTGGCGAACAGTTACAACTCTCTGAACATCTTGGTCCCTAAATGTCATGTTTTTCAATCTCACTTACAGGGATGAAAACAATATTCTCACCAAATCTGACTTTCTAATAAAATATCAACCACATGAGTTTTGTTTTTATGTTGCTGGCTTGAATATTGCTTTTCTACTTTCATTGAGAACTTCTGTACAGAAGTTAAGTTAAAGATTCAGTGCATTTTGGATTCATTGAAGTCTTAATTCAAAAGGCGTTCACATAACCTTCAATTTTTTGAACACCATTTGTGTTTATTGTGTGAAAGCACATGTGCACACTGCTGTGAGGGGAAAGCAGGAGAAAAATTGGTTCAATAACCTTGAATTATTTTGAATCTAAATGTAACATTAAAATACATTTCTATGTTATTTAGATATACCACTTGTCTAGACTTTCAGGAGAAGGAATAAGGAAAGGGATGATAAAAGATATAAATAGAAGGATGTAGTAAAAATCCTAAACAACCAATAGCAAACAACTCACTGCAACTGGCTCCCTCAGAGCCATTCTATCCCTTTATGTCAATACACACTATTAGAGATCCTTAATTGATGGATTATTGACACCACAAGCAGTAATGGCTGCTTTGGAGTTGTTACACACAGTGGTGTTTGGTGTCTGTTTAAGTAGCTTTAATCTGCCAATTATTGACATGACAGAAAGTAATGACTCCTTGGAAACCATTATGTTGTACTGTGTCAAGGCAAGTTTTTCTGCCTACTCAAAGTCATACTCTGCAATTCCATGCTTTAATGATAAGTAAGAGTGCTGTAGATAATACTAAGAAATACTGCAACACTGCAGCACCATACCTGCAAAATCAATACTGTAGACAGCAAAATACCCACCAATGGATTGCAATAATTCATGTTCTTGTCCAGTTTCATCTGCCTGTGTAATGAAAACCAAATAATAACACCACAGGAGAGGTCAGTGTTTATTTCATACCAAGTGTGGACTCTATAAAAAAATCTCAGTCTAATAGCTTTTATGTTTGTGATGTGTTTCATCCCCAAAGCTCCTGAGCAAGCACAGTGGCACTTAAAATGCCCATCACTTTTCAGAATGAGTCATGGAATAGTTGGTTGCCAACACCATGGCATGTAGAGTGAGCGCCTGTGATTGAGACTAAGATGCAGAAAAACATTTTTCAGCACTCCTTCTCTGGTGCCAAGGCCAACATTTGGGTAGAAAGCCAAGCTTTCTAGGGAAAGAGGAGCTTCTTCATCATAGCTATTCTAGAACCTCCACACTGTAGTATTGTTTTGCCAGCACAGCTGCTCCTGTGTTGGGAGATTATACTGCTCATAAACCGCACTTTGCAAAGCCCTTCACCAACCTGAGGAAGATCTGTTCTGTGTATCTGCAGTGTGGTCCCACCTTCCCTCCTCAAGCCTTGCATTCCCATCCTCTCCCTTGAGACAGCATTAATGGTCATACATTTGGCTGTGAGCAAAAAATTACCATTGGGGTTGAGGGATATGTGTGTGTGTGTGTGTGTTCAAGATTTCTTTTGGGCTGTATCAGCTCACTGATGCAGCCAACTACACAGCTGTCCCCTGTTAATGCCAACACAGAGGAGAGGGAACACACAGCAGGACGCCGGGCTTTCTTTGGCTTAAACTGCTTCATAAACTACACTCGTTGAGTGGTACATGCAGTGGTATCTCATCCAGTATAAAGATCACTGGTACAAAGTCATCAGAAGTGACAGCTTTGGCCTAACAGAGAAAGTTTATCCAGGCTTGGTGTTTTGCATCATTCAGTCACAAAATGTTTGATCCAGTGCTAGAAAGCAAATTTATTATATCAACTGCGGTCTCAGTCTGTACTCCAAACTACTTCCAGTTTGAAAAGGCAACTAAAAAAAAGCTAGAAGAAAGGGTGTATTATCTACCCACTTTCAGTGGAAGATGTAAGGTCAAGTGACCTGACCAAAACTGCACGTCAAGTCTACGGCTGAGAGGGGAATTTGATCTGGATTTTACAAATCTCACTTTGATGTCTTAACCATAAACCCACCCTTCCTCACTGTTATGCATATCCTTTTAATTTCAGAGACAGCAAACTATAAGGCAGGATTTTTCAAAAAAGCCTTGTCCTTTTGAAGTACCACAAAACACGTTTGAAAACCTGACCTTTCTGAAAATGCTTAAGTGAAAAGTGAAAAATCTGTCTCTATTTACATATGCAATGCATTTGGAAAATCAACACAGAATAGTTGCTTTAATGATTCACTCCTTAGGTAAAACTTTGAAGATGACCAAAATTGTAAAAGTCGTAGAGCAAAGACAGGCAAAGGAGTATTCTGTTCTCATCCATTTCTAGTCAAATATGATTGAAAAGAAGATCCAATACCTAATATCTGAGTATTAAAGAAGTGGTAGAGTATTCTGGGTTTCAAAGTATTGGCATTTCTGATATTGAGGAAAATTAAGCATAATTGTGATGTAAAAATTTTCTTTTCTGGTACAATTATCTACTGGCAAAACTACCACTTTCTATAAAATAAGGTTATTCTAATGAATCTATTTCATCTAATCTTCATAATCATGATATCTCCAAGGAAGAAAATTAATTGGATGAAGTTAAATATCCCCTTTTCATGTCAACAAAATTGGTTTTTCTGGGGATTAAAGGATTAACGTGGTGTTAAATCCCTAAAGAGGTTAAAAACACTTTATTATTCATTACAAAACACAAAGATCGGACCCTTATTTTGTTCTTATGTCACTCTTTTTCATTTCATTGAAACAAGAAAAACAGGAAAACACTAATGATTTAAAAAACAACCTAATGCTTAAAATAATTTTTTAAAGTGTGTTGAAACCATTAAATTTTGTTTATAAAAAATTATCAATTTTTTAAAACAAAAAGTATCTGCAGTTTTCAGCTTCTACTACACCTATAGATGAGGAACAGGAGATAATACAGTGCTTCATTGATATGTTAGAATTTCAGGTAACTCCACAAGTATTCCCAAATTAATCTTTTCTTTAGTTTTCTTTCTTAAAGCTATCGAATGAAGAAAATGGTCCATTAACTCTGTGTTCAGAAGGACTTCTTGCTGAGGGGAAGGTTCTTTAAGTAGAAGAATTAATCCTCACAAAACACTTCCCTCGCCATTCTGGGACTGATCTTATTAAAGTCAGTGAGAGTTTTTCCAGTACTTTCAGTGAGCAATGGAAAAAGTCCTAAGAGTTGTGCTTGGTCAACATCTAAAACCTATGTATTTTTAATCTGTTACAGAAACAAAACTTTGTATTAAGGTGTTCTTTTGTTTGACCTCCTATTTTGAATTTAAATAGATAAAACATTCTTCATGTTAACAGCTTCTTCTACCAAGGACTCTTGCCACTCCTACTCTGGCCAAATAAACAGCTCACAGTTAATTTGTGCCAAAAGCAGGATCAGTGTATGGATTTCCTGATGGAATTCAAAGATGGAATCCTAAAGACTGTGAAAAGTCAAGGGTATAAAAGGGAATGTGGTTTTCCAATACCTTCATGGTGTCCTGTCACAGCCAGCAGCATTAGTCAGTGGGATAGACATATCTGGAGAAAGACTGACTTACATTTTCCAAGTGCTCCTAATGCACAAATAGATCCCCCAGATATAAAAAACCTGCCTCTGTCACCAACTACACCCTGAAAACAAAGTTCAAAATGTCTGTTTCCACCAGCTCAAGACATACCACAAAAGAAGTTTGCAATTTGAAAGCTACTTCACAAAAACTTCACTGATACAAGTGAAATGTCACTTCAGACACTAGTTAGCAGCATCTGCAAGAATTCTCTTTGACCATCTTTCAACTATTAATCCACGCTACATTTGTATGGAACACGGAGAGAAGGTGCATGGAGGTACATGAATGTAGGCATACCTGCTGAAACACATCGTATAACCACCTCCAGTCTTCTGATCTGCTCTTAACTGGAGAAGATCTGGAGAAGGTCCTTGGACACTGAGGGATGTCCACATAGGAAAAGTGTAATGAACCGGATAGGACTGATTTTTGTTATTGTTGCAGTCTTTGGGTCAATGTTACTCCACTAACAAGACACAACGCTGGAAGCCTTGGTAGCAATGGGCCATTCTTGGAGGAAAAATGCCCTACAACAACACTTTAGCCTGTGTGAATTTGACCCAGCTTCTAATCTGTATTGCATGATACAGACCGTGAACCCCCCATGTTTTACTGCACACACAGGCCCAGCCAAGGTGTGCAAGTTCAAGCCAAAATATAACGAAAGCCAGTTGCATGAGGGGTATTTTACAGAGCAAAAGAGAACAGCAGGGTACAGGATGAGGGGAATGAAAATGTTTTCAAAGATTTGAAGAGATGGAGAGTCGGGGAGGTGGAGATACAGGAAGGTGGTTCCAAAGGGCAGGAGATGGAGAGAAGCACAGCCATGCATATCATCACAAAGTGATGAGGTGGGGGGCAAATATGTGGGCATTTAATGGGGCCTAAGAAGCACCTTGTTTAGTGTGAATGTTTCAAGAGAATCTTGAAGCAGATTATCTCCAGAGGTCTGAGTGGTGAGATACTTACTTGCTTGCTCAGACATGCTCAGTCCCTAAATGAAATCCATGCAGTCACATCTCCAACAATATTTTGGATACAAAAGCTTAAGCTTAGGCTATGCTTTTCTCCCAGACCTTACTGTTGGCTGTGAAACTATTCCAGTCCCATTTCCTCAGCTGATGTCAGTCTGATAAAAGCAGTAAATTCCTCAATCTCCCACTGCTCAAGCTCTTTTCTAACCCTAGTGTCCAATTCAGCCAGCCTCATGTTGCCATCTCCTCTACAGAGGTTTTAGTTCAGCCTTCAGCCAGTGAAAAAGGAATGTCAAAGTACAAATAAGTGAGAAATAAAAAAATAATGCCAAAATATCACAAGAAAGCTGGTCTTGGAGCATTTCCAAGCTGAAACAAAGCAGAAAATATAAAAGTAAGGTTTTTTAAAAAAAACAATATTTTTTTCTTGGTATCTCCTGCCAAATTTTGGCAGTCCAGTAAATAGGAATAAATTGACAAACTTTGAGTGCTTATGCACTGAATACAAGCTTTGACCCATATTAGTTATACCCATCTTTAGTCAAAACTCAGCTTCACAAACCCCCTGAGGCTTCTTCCAGTTGTGCTGCTTTGATTGATGTCTGTATAAGGAAGATTTATACTTGGAGATTCTGGACTATTTCATATGGTTCAATTTTCAGCTTTGAAAACCCACATCTTTTTTTTCCTAATTCTCACCTCATACATCATATTATGAGGGAATCTTCTGTGCTGCCACTCCGCTGCAGTGTAAAAACTTTTCTGTATCTTTCCCAGCAACAGACACTGTCTTTACAGTTTTGTTTTGGGACACTGAGAGCTAAAGGAAAGGGATGAGGCTCCATGGAAACTTCCCTTCTGCTGACCATTGTTATCAGCTTGGTAAGAGTTACACCCCTGGCACTAAGAATCCCATTGCTGCAATCACACCACAGTGTGCTTTATCACCTAGCACGATGCTGAAACAGATGCTGACTTCGCCCACGACATACATTTTGAAAGAGGGAATTTCAATATTCACGTCTTTTAAAGAAATAGGATAATTTTTGAGTGGGCGAAAGAGTAAAACCACGGTTGTGTATTGAAGGTAATGCACATTCTTTGGCTCTTTGTTGTGCTCAGCAGGTGGTAATCAACGGCCTGATAAGATTAGGGAGACCTTTAACATTTCAGAAAGGAGTTTAGGAGCCATGAAAAAGTCTTATAATTGACGGTATCGCAGCAAGCTCACCCAGGGCAAGAGTGTATTGCTCTAATATTTTGTTTATCTCATCCCTGACAGGAGATATCAAACTGTTAATGCATTTTCTGAAAATAATAAAGTATCAAGACAATACTCTTACAAACCTTTTTTTTTTTGCTAATGATGGATTCTCTTATTAAATCAAAGACTATCTTGGCTTGCAATGGAGAAAAATAGAAACCCAGAAAGTTGTCATTTGATTTGAAAGAAGTTGCACTGGGTTCAGTGCTGATTTCATAGCATAGAATAAACACTTATGAAAAAGATAAGAGATAAGAAATTTTGAGGGTAGATATATTTCCTGGTATATTTAATGACAGCACTATTCCACAATGATGATGACCACTACAGTTTTTCAAATTAACCCATGGATGAGATGGACGGTCCTGCTGTTTTTTCCAAAAGGCAATAAGCCCTGGACACAGTCAAGACTTTCACATTGTTCAGTTGTTGTATCCCAGAATTAGATATATAGGAAATCATTCAGTATTACTTTTCCCTGCAAATAAGTCTCTTCAGTGCTACAGGAATAATATATGAGTATGGATAGAAAGAAGGTAGTTTTCTCTGGCTGGAAGCTGAAAATAATTGTATAGGGTGACTTTTTTTTCAGCTGCCTTTGTGAGTTTGTAGTGCAGTGATTTCAGACTAAAAGACTGACAGTGGAGCTGGTTTGAGATTTCCTGAGGATTCAGAGCTGCAAATTTCTAACTAATGACTCCGAGAAGTTTCAGTACCAGAATGGAGGAATTCTCACAAGACCAATAATAGCAGTCAGTTATGAGATTTGATCTCACTACATACATTTCTATCTAGAGACAAAAACACAAGCACAAAATGCATGTCAGCTCCTGTCAGCTGAATCTAGGAAATGTCCTGCTTTTGTCCATAAAGGGTTGGGATTTTATAGAAACATTACAGCCCAAATTGCTGTAAGTTTGTTAGTTTCTAACTACCCTTTGCATGAAATAAATAGGAATTGCAAAAGTAAAGGGACACAACTTAAAAATTTCGCTGATGTTAATCAAATTATAAATTACCATAAGTCAAAGGCTTCAGCAGGCTCTCATGCCAGTATAGTCTTCCTCCTCACCAACCTCATCCATGTGCAGCAGTATCTGGCTGCTGAAACCATTGCTTCTTCTGCAATAGTTCCAGACATCCTCAAGTGTGCATTACCAAAAGCTGGATTTAATGAAAAACATTTTCTTTATGTGTTTGTGCTACATGATGCAAAATTAAGTTTTGTGTGGCAATGGGAGTAAAGTATGACCTTTTCTTAGGTTCTATTTCCATGATTGAAATCCACCACATTGCTTTTTTAATCGAGCTATTTATGAGTGTGGGGTTGTTTACTTCCTTGATTGTACAGGTTATGCTGGAATCTGAGCTTTGAAAACTACAGAAGAAGGTAAAGGAATAAGAATCAACAATGGTGGGAAACCTTTTTGTTTTTGTGAATATTAACTACGGAGAACTGTTGAACTAGAGGTAGATGCAACTTTATTCTGGCTAGATTTATGGTCTATAAATTTAATTTGGGGCAATATTCCTGGAAAAAAGAGAAGAATGTAGCTTTTCTCTCTCATTTATGCAGAATCAACCTCCAGCCACCTGGAGTTAAGATGGTGGATATGGTTATACCTCTGGTATGTGACAGGATGTTTGAGGGAAAGGGAATGTATTTGAAACCCCAGAATGGGACAGAAAATGAAGACAGACTGGAAGATCAGAACTGAATTATTAAGTGACATGAATTCAAAAAACAACACATTTGGGAGATATAGGAAAAAATAAGATTTGGACTCTGTGCAGTTTTAAATTGCATTATTGGCCTTTTCCCCAGCAAATAACCCAGAAAAACCTCATTTAGTTTGCCAGAACTCTGGGATGATTCTCTACATGAAAGAAAAAACTTCTCACATGAGGAAGAAGACTTCTCAGAAGAGAATAGGCTTCTTCCTCCAGAATTAGGCCCTCTGATTTATTTTTGCTCTCTCACATAGCCACAGAGAAACCACTTCAGCTCTTGGCCAAATATGAGCAACCCATATTGAAGAGTGGAGACGTTGAACAGATAAAAGCAGGTCCAAAATCAACACTTCCACTATCAAATGAAGTAAATCTGATTCTTAAATCTAGGGGCCCCTTCCTATCTGAATTATCCTGGGAGAAGTCTAAACCATTAAATGAGAAAGCATCCAGCCCAGACATTGATTTTGCAGCTCCTGCAGGCTGCGTACTGTACTAGAGCCAAATGACCTGCATAGACCTTTGCATTAGTTGCAAATATCTTTAAGTGACCCCTGTGCCTGAGATGTGCAGTGTAGGCACACCAAGTTTTGAAGTAGTTGGACAGAATATCATACATATATATATATATATATACACACACATACACATGTAATGCCATAAAATGCTGTCAGCATTATACCTGGAACAGCAAGAATCAAACACTTATTCTTCCTCTTTAGCAGATTCTTACATCTGCTCTGAGTACTGTGTTGCTCCAACAGGACTGAAACCTATACACAGGAGCCTCAACAATTTAATGCCAGTGTGGATGTATCCATGCTGTACTTCAATGCCAGTATGCCATCTGCACAGTTTTTACTATGATTTGTGTGGGAAGGAAGCAATGGAAAGAGCCCTCCAGATTGCATGAGCTGCAAGAGCCCTAAGTCTATATCTTTCCAGGTCACCACAAATAAGGCAGAGAGAAGCAGGTTTCACAAATTCATGCAGAAGACCAGGCTTTAACGAAGGAAGGGGTCAGCCCCAGGGTCTCTGGAGCTGCCTGTAAGGGTGACTAAACCAGGTTGTATTCAGGGGTTATCTGTTTGGAGGATGAATGGGACAATGCCCCCACTTCTTCTCCCTGGCTTACTCTCAGATGTGGCTCTGCAGTGCTCAGCTCAAATATTTTTCAGCAACCGGGACATACACAGAAGATTTTTAATTGACTTCAAAAGTCTTGAATCCAAGTTATAATATGAAACTGAACTTCAGACAGTAAAATCCTTAGGGCAGGAACATCAAGTTTTATTAACCGGAAAGTCACTTAAACCTCACCCACTTTCACTTAGAGCATTACAGAAATGATCAGTGTGAACCGTGCAGTGCAGCACTGTGCCTTTGAACATCACTATCTCTGGCCATGGCTCACCTGAGTTGAAGGATCACTAGAGCCAAAACTTGGTCATATTAATAGATCCCAGGCATCACAGCTCCACCTGACCACAAAAACACCCCCAGGCCACTACAGAAGGTAAAAGACTTGCAGCATTACAGAGAGAACAATAAAACTGGTCAGAAGCTCCACACTCTTGTCTTTGTCCTGCTAAGAAGAAGGGGTTAAGGGAAGCATCTCTGCACTGCATAAGGAAAAAGGAAGCCTGTGGAAAATGGTCTCAGAAGACAATGTAAAAGAACCTTCTTCTGCACCAGCTCATGGAAATCAGGGGTAGCACCATATTTCTCGTGTAGCTGCATTGCTTACCTAGGTGTGCCTTTCATCAGAGGCTGAATTGTGAGCCTCCAAACTATCAGACAAGATGGTCTCTGGAAGCACCACGGCAGTTTCTGTAAGGTTTATATGGAGAACCAAACAGAACAATTGTAGCAGTACTCCTGACACCGTCCTGTGGGGGGAAAATGAGAACTGTCTTGCTGGGCCCGTGTACCTTGCAAATATCATGCACAATATAAACGGCCCAATTGTAAATTTAAATTATTACATTTCAATTATAAAATAATTATTCATTTATCTGTTATTTTAATATTTTAAATTCAGGAAATAACATATTAATCTAAAAGGACCCCCTTTTATAAAACCAGCTTTGATACTGATCCATAGATTTAAAGCTATAAAGTGTTTTGTTGGCCAAAGAGAAATCATTTTTCCAGCCAAGCCACAATAAATTCCTATGTTGTAGTTCCTAAAATATTTTCCTGGAATTTATGGCATCACTGGAACTTATTCCTTACATTTTTTAAACACATAACTGTATTATTTTGCCAGTAATTTTATGTTTTACACTAAATCACTGGGTTATGAATGTTCCCATTCTTGTTAGGCTTTGTCTTTTGTAAATCAAATTAATCACAATTTAGAAGTACATAAACTTGACAGGACATTTTTATAACTTTGTTGAGCATTTCAAACTGCGTGTACACAAACCCCATTAAAATAAGAAAATACTTTGAATCAATATTATTTGAATTCATTTATCAGTGGTATAGAATAAATTACAGTGTCTAGAAACTGATTTAGGCCACTCTGTAGCTTCAGTGACAACCACAAATCACGTACACACATGCTGGTTTCCTTACATCTCCCCAGTCTCCTCTGCAAAGAAATCTGCTTCCTTTCTGTCCACTCACCCTTCTCAGCTCACAGTGTTTCTGGACTCTGAGCCTTTGTTTTCTATTAAAAAAACATACTCTGCTACTTAGCAGCAAGCATTAAGAATGAAGAAGTCTGTGTACGCTTTTGGTGTTCCCCTAGAATTATCTTTCCGTACAAGATGTAACTTTCTCTTCTTCACCTTCTGCAGCTATAAAATGCCAACCCTTTGCAGCCAAAGAGAGGCAGAGATTTATTAACCTGTCTAAGCCAGACTTTGAGAAGTGCAGAGGAAATTTCTGCTGAGCAGATGCCCCGTAGAAGGCATTTTCAACACTTAAAATTTACTTAACATTCCCTTTCAAGAGACTGAGCAGCTTGTAAAACTTAGTCTCTCTTTGAGTTGCCAATGTTATTTCAGTTATAACTCTTGCTTACCCCCGATGATGGGGTTTCAATACATTCACTCAACTATTGCCACAATCAGGAAGAATAACAGGTAACAGCCTAGGGAGGGACTTATTACAAACACAGGGTAAGTCCCATCAGACCAAATGGCTGATAGGGAGGTGCTGTGGGTGCAGACCACAGAAATGGGCTCATAAGAGTTATGAACTATGTTAGCCTGCCCTGATCTTCTTTGATTTCTCAGCAACAGCCCATTTTAGGTCCTTGTAAACCTCACATAAACACACTTTGATGAAGTCCCCAAGTCCCCTGAAATTCCTATCATCTTTCTTTCCCCTTTTGATGAGCAGCTGGTTTGTCAGCATGTGTTCCACAGAGCTGCTGCTGTCCCAGGAAACATCATGGTCCAAAGCTAATTTGATGGCTGACCTATAAAGCCTGAAAAGAAGGATTTGTATAGGATACGTTGAGAGACTTGTAACAAGGACAACACAACAGCAGCTGGTGTGATAAAACTTATACTAAAATATTGTTTGAAGAGATAAAAAAAAATAATGCACCTGAGAAGAAAAAATGTGTTTTACCACTGCATATTTCAGTGAGCTGCTTTTAAATAAAAGAACAAATAAAATACTGAGGAATATATATATGTGTATAATATAATTTATATAAAATACATAAATGCAAAAATATATAAAGATACAATTTATATTGAGATATCGCTATATAAATTATTATGTGGCTTTTTAGTCAGACCATCTAAATGTTAGTTCCAGAATGAGACTCTTCTGTTATTGAGTCTATCACACACAATCATGGAAAATCTGTCAGGCTTGGTATTTATTATCAAAGGGCTCACACAGCAGTGCTGGAAACCTCCATATGAATAACTTTTGATGCATTGCCCCATCCAAATAAGGCCCCAAACAGGCCTGTTTCCTCAGTGCAGCAGGTCTCAGGGTGAAGCGTGACAGCTGGTAGCAATAGCACTGAATCAGAATCAGAACCAGTGAGCAGGCAAGTGCTGTAAGCTTTTGTTAAACCTGACAGTTTAACCTACTGCTGAAAAAGGAATTTATGGACTCCTAGTTTTGATTTAAATCACTGATTTATTGCTTTCATTCTATCCTGAACTTTTCCCAGCAAAAGACTTTGCATTAACAGCTCCACTTTTCTTAGCAGAATTTCTTGGTGGAGATTCCTTATGTGAAGTATTAATCAGGCTCTTCTTTCAGAATCTGCTTTCTGCCAGTGTTTTACAGTCACACAAGATATTTCCAACACAGCAGGGTAAGATTTTTCAGACAAACTAATATACTCATCAGGAAATGTCATGTTGTGACAATACATAGAAATATTTGAAAACTCAGATGAAATCCAGCAAACATAATGGAATAGATAAATTATTATAAATAGATAGATTTATATTTATATTATAATTATAAATAGATAAATAGAAAAACTAAGTGGAATAGATAAATAATGCCTAAATATTTTATTTAAATATTTGATAAATGAAACATTTCAACTGCTGATGTCAAATGATCACCTTATCTCATGACATTAGCTACTTTAATAAAGAAATATTTTAAAGATATTTTAAGAGTAAAACCAAAAAATGAAATTGTTTCTGTTATTTCTACAGACCTCCCCTTGGTACTGTGATACGAAGGCAAGGATGAAAGACCATCACAACTGATACTGGCACAGTAATAATGGCCATGATCTCTCTAAGGCTGGAAAAGTGCATGAAGCTCTAATCTAAGGACGGGTGCACATTAAAAAAATCTGATTTAAAGAAAAAAAACCCCCACAGCATCAAGTTTTAAACTAAAGTTTCGTCCTTGTACAAGTAGTACCACATATTTCAGCTACCCACGGTATCTTAGAAAAAATACTGCATTGTGAGACTGCATATAAATGATGTGCAATATCTGGAATGAAGTGCAGGAAATGTCAAGGACATATATTTTATCATTGTTTCATAAGATGCCCCAAGAAGAGACATGAGTGAAAACCTGAGAGCAAATAGGTGCATGAAAAATGGACCTTTTTCCCTTCCTGTTCAAAAATCCTGAAGCACTGGTTCCTGGCTGCACCACAACTGCTTCCGACTACATAGCAGTAAGCAAAGAAAATCTTGAATGAGAAGAATAATGTTTAGTGGCTGTTTATTATCACAATTACAGCTGTTTAGTTTAGTGTGGGAAAACTCAGTCCTAAGTCATTTCCTTTTGTCATACTCTTAAGAAGAGTGACTTCTCATGGCCATAAAGGCACTGCACTGTCCACAGCATATAGCTTCTGGCACACATTTGGATATCCTGCCTGTATTCTTCTCTGAATATTACGCAGATAAATAATTAATTGTTTTTTAGAAGTTCATGAAAGCAAAAATTAAGAAGTGAGAAACAAAAGCCCAACAAATCTTAGGGAAAAAAATCTAATGCCGAACACTGTGCAAAGCCAGAAGGGCTTTATGTCATTTGAAAAATCAAGATAGCAGTAAAGGAGTCCATATATAATCCTGCAGTCCATGTTGTATGTGCTTTACCACACTATCAGCAACACATATAAACATGAGGGGAATTCTACCTCCTTCACAACATCACACACTGACTCCTGACATTCTTGAAATAGACTCTAAATTATCTTACGCTCTCTCTCTCTGCATAGGAGCACTTCACCCAGCACAGGTAGTATTTGGCATATAATCCAAAAGATCCGCCTTCCCCTTTGCAAACTTTCTGTTTGCCCATTACTGAAACTAGTTCCACCACCATAACTCCCGTAAATCTAATTGCCAGTGTTCAGACTCAACTCAGCTAAGAAGGTACGTCTGGCAAAAGAATGATAACTGAAAAGAGAGAGAAATAAACTTTATCCAAGCCACTGACAATGATTTGTCAAGCTTACCCGAGCCTTGCACTCACTCAGTGGTAGGAAGTAGCTAGAGAGATCTTATACTGAATCCAACCCTTATGCTGCTCTTAGGTTATCCAATATGTTATACCTTGAAAACAACGCTTATGTAAGTAAAGTTACAGAGTACTCATATTTCATATGCAGAGAACCAGCTGCTTTTTTAATTTAAAAAATCTAAATTAAATCATAACTTAAAAGCTGTGTTCCGTCATCTATAGAACATGCCAAATCATATGCCTGAAATATAAAACTGATGCTGAAATTCTGGTAATATTTAACATGTTCTTTATGAAGAAAACATTCTTCTTGAGCTTGGAAACTGACTGAACAATAGCAGCTTTAGGACCTCCAAAGCCGAAGGCGCACAAAGGTTATGAGAATGTGTCTGCCCAAAACTACAAATCAAAAGAGTAACAACAATACCATATGTTACAGAACATAAAGTATCCTTCACAAACACTATAAAACCCCCACATATCTCTGCCTCGAGAGTCCCACTGGCCAGTGGAAGGTTGTGTTTCATTACACTATCACCATATAAGAACATTTTTTCTCCATTTCTAATGGCATGCCTAAAACATAGTGGTACCACTGAATGACCTTTGGAGGGTTAAGATTAAGTAGTAGTGACAGAAGATTGTCTTTGGCCTAATACTTTTTAAAAATGCAGAAGCTGATTTCAGAGAATGTCTCCAGCTGTCTTTAAACTACAGCCAAAAATGGTCTTTATTGAGGTTGTTAGTTTGTTGTTTTTAATTTAGGGGAGGTGCATGGCTTTGTCCACTCCCATAAGACCCGTTTCTTGTTGGAGTACTTCACCCAGTAGTCCTGTGGGTCCCTGTGCTCTAAGATATTGCAATAAGAAATGGACACATCTGGACTGGCACCCAAACAGGGACAAGAGAGAACCAGGGACCCTCCTTGTTCAGCTGCACAGATCCCCCAGACTGGGCTTTATAACACAGAGATGCACCCACCACGTCACTCAGCGAGGAGCAACTTGGGAGAAAGGCAGCTTCTCCCACAGCTCATTTCAGCAGTGGGAAGATTGTAGTGAAGTGCCACCACTGCTGTTGACAGATCATTTATTTTATTCCTTGCAACAGAGAGAGATGCCTTCAAGCATCTACAAACCACAGATGTGATGGAGCTGCCACAGTTCTGCTCCAGTAAAGGCGCAGAGAATTTGGTCAGTCTTTGAGCACTGACTCCTACAGCAATGGGACCTTTACAAAACCTGGAATTAAAAGCAGTAGATGTGAAGATACACCTACAGTCCATTTAAGATCCTTCTAAAAATCAATGAATTAAGCTTTACAGCAGTCACAGAAGAAAGCACAATGAGACACAGAGGAGGTCAAGCTTTGAGCTGTAAAGTGTCTGCACCTGGAGCATGGGTTAAAGTGAGCACATACACAGCCTTATCCTACACGTAGCTCTTTGATGAAGGTCACCTCTCTGTTGAGAAATATTAATATAAGATTATTTGAAGGTTCACTAAACATAAACATGAAGCTTAAACTGTAACAATAGATCCCCCAAATTTTAGGCAGTATCTGGAATACTCTTAACCAGCCTTTAAAGTAGAAGGTAATTAACAACAAAACTATCAGCCTCTCTTTCCTATATTGATTTCAGAGAGATTTTCCTTACTCCATTAAAATTACCTTTTCAGATTCCCAACACAACACTTGATCTTGCTCAGCAAGATCAGAGCTTGTGTCTGGTTTACATGGAAGCTTAGGTAGACCCTTTCCATACGGTTAGGAAAAGAGAAATTCCCCCTAATTGCCAGTACAAACTCTCCAGTCTCATACTAACTTGTGGATTGCTCAGTATACTTAGTCTAATCAAATGAAAAATTACACAAAGCCAAGATGGAAAAGGTTTATAACTACATGAAACAAACCAGAGTGGAGTATTCCCGCAGAACCTTTCTCAATACAAGGTTCTCTTCCTCCTAGGAGGAAGAAGGCTAGAGGAGGCATTTACCTCCTCTATACAGGTATTCCCTGTACTTAACTCTTATACCTATTCTTGGACTTAGCAATTTAAACTTAGCAATTAAAACTTTTTGCAATTAACAGTAATTAGAAGTGTTCTAAGTGTTGTGAGTTCTATAGAGGAAAGTTTTTCATGCCCATTTGGAGATGCTGCAGATCTAGGAGATGTGTTGTAAATGGCAAACTGTGCCAAGGTTTCCCCGCAGCACAGAAGATCTGGAAGAGAATTTCTATAAAGTTCAGACACGCCCAACATACCCAGAGCACAACTACCAAACAACGACCCCTTTCTTTGCCTCATGCCACATGAACAGACTTATCCGTAGACAGGGCTGAGGAGAGACAGTGACAAGAAATCCTTCCAGGCTAGGACTTAAATCCTTGCATTTCTGATTGAACTACAGATTACTGTGGCCATATGCTGCCTTTCCACACCAGGTGGAATACACTTTATCAGATCTGCCATTGCCAAGACAGCTATCATTTTACACATCTAAAAGATTTATGCCCCAATTGTCTTCTTTCTCTCAGACAGAGGGCTTGTCTATGTGGGAAATTTGCTGTTCAGTAAGCCAAGCCACATGCTTTTCCACAGTAATGCTCTGAATTCACATTTTTAAGGAAGAGTATTGTTACATGGGTGTTTTTTTGAGGCACTCTGAAAGAATATGTGGTTGGAAATTGGTGCAGAGAAGTTATGTAAAATTCACAGCCTCTCATGCCACAGACTGACTTTCTCTGGTGAAAGTTAGTGTAAACAAGCTCCCACAAAACTATCTGAGAGAAAAAAAAGGTGCATAAGATCCAGCCTCCCACTTCTTGCTCTTCCCTTCTCCCTCTGAAGGCTCTTGAGCCTTCCTGAAGGTATAACTCCTTTAGAAGTCTGGCAGACCCGAGGCTTATTGCTGTGGTCTGTAGTCAGACAAAGCAACAAAAGATATTTCAGTATTAATGGAGCTGAAGCCCTTTGGGCCTTCAAGGAAAAGAGAAGAGTCCAAAATTTCTGACAGGGCTGTTTCCATTTGAAGAACAGAATTTCACCACAATAATCGGTTCACTTATCTCTGCCACACTGGTATAATAATATCTTGTGAGAGTCACCAATATGATATAAATTGTGTCAAGAATAGGGAGGGAGTAGTGCAAAGTTAGAGGAAGCCAGTATCTGCTGCTTAGTGAAGTGGTCTCTCAGGTGGATGAACAGGCTAGTGCACATGAAATGCCTCAGGATGTCAGTGATTCCTGTTCCCTCAGCACTTACTTTTCGGCTGATATTCCTGTGCAGCTGTTCACCTCAGAAAGGGGGGAGTTGGGAGACGAGCAGGAAACCCCACTGTGCAGCATAAGGGGCGAGGTGGAGACTGGGGGTGCCAGAGCTGTGAGGGGCACGAGGCCATGGCAGCACTGCTGACCCAGGCACTGGTCATACTGGTGAGGAGGACAGGCTGAGTTGCACACAAGTCAGGCTGGAGAACTACTAATTATTCTAATTTCTCTTGCTTATTCTAATTTTTAAGTGCCCTTTTCCTTGCATTCTGACAGCCTAGTAGTTTTTATCCCTTTCATGGAGAGATTCCCCCAAGCCAGAGCTTCCCTCTGGAGTCTCCTCTTGAATTCAGTCTTTCTTGTCCAAACCTTGCAGATGAAGAAGCATCACAGGACAGAGACCACAGCCTTTATGAGGGGAGCGTGGTGAAGCCTTTGCTCCAAGCCGGGCTGACATAACGTGCCACATCCAGACGCAGGGCCAAGGCAGCCCCAGGAGATCCATCATGCAGGGAGATAGTGCAGCTCTGCCATGTCATGGTCAGATGAGTCCTTGGGAAGTATCTTCTTGTGGTTGCAGCTGAAAAGTGGGTAGTTTGTCAGAAAAAAACATCCCATCCCTCACTCCAGCTAACTGCATAAAGAAAAGCATGAACTGGGGTGGGCAGATTTATCATCAAGAGCACCCACATCCATTTAGTTTCAGTAAGAGGTAATTCTGTGTGTTGACTGGAGGTATTGCACTATCACATTTATGGCAGTGCCACATATGAAGAGCATAAGGTGTTGCTGTGCCAGGTACTGTACATTATTATTATTTGTACTAGCACTGTGCCAGGAGCCAGCTGCTGTACGACATAAACCAAAAAGTAATTCTCTTCTGCAGACAGGTTACAGAATAATGGCAAAGGTGACCATTCCTGACCTGGACAGCTTAGTCTAGATCAGGACAAAAGAGAACACGCATCAGATATCGTGGTTAAATAAAACATTTGTTTTCCTCACAGAAAGGATCTTTGTCTAACAGGAGTCGGGATTGCAACCTTGGAGTGGGGAAGAGAGTGAGAAGAAACACCTTTATTATACTGTGTTTACTTGAGGTTCTTTTTGAAACATTTTATCAGAGAGTCTTATTTGGAAACCAGTGGTGAAAAGTTTAGTCCTGGAAGAGGTAGAAATAGCCATGAAACCCAAAACCCTTAGGCATGCAGACTTTACCCTGAGTAAACTCTTCATTTGCAAAAACCCATGCAAAGCACTGCCTCGTTCATACACCAAAAAAGTAAACATCATAAATGTATCTAAAGCCCAGTAGTTTTTTCTTCTGTGGATGAAGGTGGAAGAACAAATCCCCAAGCAGACAGACAGGTTCTCACTGCGGTTGCATGCCAGGTCAGGCCTCAGCACTGCCAGCAACCTTCTTCATGGAAATGGACCAAATAATCCTCTAAAGAAAAGGGGTTTCATCATGTTGAACTTACAGTTCTTTTCTCAAGCCCGAAAGTTAGGGGGAAAAAAAAGGTTCCAAATCAACATATTAGGTTCAGAGTTCCTTTTCTAAATCAAAGTATAATTTATCAAGTATGCTCACAGCAGTGACCATAGCCTCACCATCTGCTGCAGCCAAGTAAGACTTATATTTAAATAAGCAAAACAAGAGAAAAATTTGTTATTTTTTGGGGAGGGGAATGTTTCCGTGACACAGCATAGTGCTTCCAACATGTATGGAAAGCCAATCTGGGATAAACGGCATCAGGAAACCCAACTTGCTTTTTCAGGGACAACATCAAGCCAGTACACCTGGCTGAATGGAAGAGATGAAACACGGGGTGTGGGGAGGAGTGAAGATTTGGCTTGATCTTTTTCCTTTTTCTTGTGTATTTAAATTTCAGACTTCAAAGTTTAAAATTATAGTGGAGTTTCAATATGATTAGCAACAAATGTGGGATTGTAACCTAATTAGTGTCTTCTTTGTCATAAAGATTTTCTGCCTCTTTTACAACTGGAAGGCAACATTCAAAGCCTCCAGGAATTTCATCAAAACATCAGACCTTACAGGTAAGTGAGGATGTTGCTTGTATTCTATTAAGAAGATCCTTTAAGACTTGTTTTGCCAGAATGAAAGTGTTCATGACACAGGTTTTTCAAAGGAAAGCTGTAGCAAAGAGAAAATGTCCTCCTTTTTTTTTTTTTAATTATAGAAAGCATGCCAAAAGTCTTCATAAAAAAACTCACACAATTCATAATAAGATCTGTATATAACATCAAAATTTGTTCCAATGTTTCAGACCACGTTACACTGTATTCTCTAGGAAATTTAAGTGAAAACTAACAAAAACGCTTGTAAAGACCTTTATAAAAATCTGATTAATGTGTCTTTCTTTTGATTTGGATGAATGCAAAAAGGAAGTTTGATAAATTTTGGGTTAGGGCATTCAAAGCCCATTCCAGATGCACCCTTCATCTTGGTGCTCATTGTCATGTATCTCAACCCCACACACGGGGTCCAAACCAATGAACTGCATTTTTGCCATTGTCCCTATAAGGTGACAGATCATAGTCCTAGTCTTTTACCTGCCTAATCCTTTCTCACAGAGGGATGCCCTTAATTCTAATTAACTGCGTGCCTTTGGGTCCCTAATCTATGCAAAATCCTCTTCAAAATTTGTATTGATAAAAGTGCCAGGAAAGTATGTATGTGCCAAGATCCTATATGGAAAATAGAAGAATTTACTTATCCAGACACAGTCCTTGTGAGTATTTCTTGACTTGTGTGAATCTTGCACTTTTAGTAGAGAAATGAAGGTTATTTGAAAATGTAAGACTCCCCTGAAAGAGCCTAGTACTTGTTTTAAGATGATGAAGGCATTCTGTGGCTAAAACCAAAATATTTTCTAGGGAAGGGTTGAGAAGCCAAAGGCTAAAAATTCTGCTTGCTGAAAGAGAGATTCAGAGATGGTCTCAGGCTGGTTGGCATTGATTACCATCTAAGTAGCAAAAAAAGGAGCACAAGGACAGTACCCAAAAGAAGCCTCTCCAGGATGATCCTTCAGGTGTCATAGCTTGGCATAGTGTTATCAAAGCTGAGGTAGCAAAGCACAACAGCTCCAGAGCAAGGCATCCAGGCCAGGCAGCATTAGGGATCTTCAACACACAGTTGTAACCTGGGTTGGAGTTAACTCTCTGTGCCTTAAGAGGAAATGCCAAAACCAGTGGAGCTCATATGACAGTCACACCTGCAATGTGATAACACCACCCTCTGAGAATGAGATACTTCCGAAGCTTCAGAAGCCCTCCTTTCAGCAAATTAAGTAGCTACCCAAATTTAGCCCTCTTTAAAAATACATTTTATAATTTCTGGAGCTAGGTCTTGGCATGTTTACTCCTGGGATCTTGCCCTACAAGAAGTTCCACATAAAGCACTGTTCCTAATAAACAATAGATATAATAACCTGGATGGGAATGAAACAAATATTTCTTGACAGATTTCATAATTGGTGAAAATAACTTTAACAAAATACAGCTCCTCCCTCCCCCAGTAGTCCTTCATCTGAGTATTGTGGGTTTAGCAAAGCCCCCTCTGCAAGCTGAATGAAAACCCTGGCCTCTCGAGAGTCTCCCAAATCAACAAAATGCCTCCTCCTAATTCTTTCTCTGTTAGAATTTGTTTTGCATGGAATTTATTTGCCTGTTTTGCATGAGCTGTTTGGCTGTAATCTCGGCAGCATGCAGCCTTGCCAGATTTCAGAAAGATGAGTAAACTTCTGAATCTGATAGCGACTTCAGCAGAATACCAAAAAGGGCCTTCTTTGTTCTCCATAAACAGACTATTTACTTTGATCTGGTAAAATGAATTAATGAAAGGAAATGACACCTTCCAATTTTGTGTGCAGGAGAAAGAGAAGTGGGCTTAATTTGGTTTGGGTTTTTTTTTTTTCCCCCTTCCTTTTTCTAAGGATGGAGTAGGCTAAGGGGCATCCTTTCCAAAGTACAGCGCTCTTAGAAACAGACAGATCTTTTCTCTGGTAAAAAGTCTCCTCAAAACACTGTAAGGTCCATGTATATGCAAGTAGTTCAGAGTTATTACAAATCTAAAATAGGAAGCTATTCACTTGATCTTTTGGTTCAATCCTATTAGGACCCCCCTGGAGCTCTAAATGGATACCAGCCTGTCACAGGCCTGTTGCTGTGACGACCCAGTCTTTACAGAACAAGAAAAAGAAATGATAGTGATTGGCAGACCTTCCTTGCCCTAGTATGTAACACAAAAGGAGACAAAATGAAGAGGAAGTCAGACTGTTATTATAGGTTTGATGCTTCTTAACCTTACAGCACCTTACACCTGGAAAGTGTCACCCTGCAAACTCAAACCCTCACCAAACTAGTGTTACATTTCAGAATCAGATGTGAAGAGCTAAGTCAGATATTAATTTATACGTCCTCTTGTTTTATTTGATTGAAATGCAAACAGCATTCAGAGCAAAACTGCATTTGCAGAGGGAAGAAATAAACACGGGGAGCCAAACCCTGCTCACCATGCCCACAGCAGTGAGTTTGTTGGTGTAAAAGCTGCAGGTCCAGCAGGATTCAGGCCACAGCGTAAATGAATGAGTGGCCAGCAAAGCAAGGGCTGCAAGAGGGAACTGTCTACAATCCCTATTTGCCCTACATGAGAAGGGAAAGAATTTGATAAATTCTACCATATGGTGCCATACTGTATCTTGCTAGCTATAAATAATATTTTTTCTGTTTCTGGTTTTCTTTAGCTTTCCTTGGTAGCTGTGACAGATTTTCAGCAATGGTTATAAAAAAGTGCAAAATGCAGTTTCTCCACCTTTTTTTTTTTTTTTTTACCAGATAAAAAAAAGTAAAAAAAATAAAGATCTAAAGAAAAGGAATAAAATAGGAAACTTCCCACTAGCTTAACAATATGAAAAGCCAGATGAAGTCATTGTGATGTTAGAATATTGTACACCAAATTGTTGCTATCAGGAGCTGTCAAAGAAAATTATTGTTTAAGGGTGATAGATATACACCTGCATCCTCAATGCTGGAGCTATATTCCTACTTTATGCATGTTTTTCCTAAACTTAATTATAAATTTTATTACTATCACATAATAATCTTGTAAAATTCCTAAGAGCCAAATAGCTGTCTCATGGCACCCCAGAGAAAGTTCATGTAAAACTTCTATATTTTCATTTCTTTCCAGGTCCTCTTTAAAGTAAAAATTTTTACTCATAAACTTTCAAACAGCATTTCTGACATTTGTGGCACAATCTTGTATTTAAGAGTGTCACTAAACAAATGTTTGCAGTCAGATGAAATCCAATAAACCATGATCCTTAATGATGGTATAAAAGTTTGCTGCATTAGCACGCTCGAAAAATGACATTCTCTAAAGATAATAAGGGAAAGTTAAATTAGTAAGAACAGAAAATCTGGCTATCTTCTGAAATGTCTTTTTAATACTCTAAGTCACAGTTCAAAGCATTAATTTTCTTGATTAAGCAAAGCTGAACTTTTAAAGGTTTGTAGAAAAGCACTTACACTTAAAATCAGAGTCAAAATAATAGCCTGGATTCTTAGCTGATACAAGCCAACATAACTCCACTGACTGCAGTGGTGTTACACCGATATAAAGCAACAGAAATTCTGATACAACCTTTTAAAAGCTTTTTTACCTGAAATTTAAAATAATATGCTATTGAGTGTTTTGGATAATGCTTTGGATATTTACATTTACAGCTCTCCACTGTTCTTCCCCCCTAACCCCTCACTTCCAAAGTGAGACCTTCAAGGCAAAATGGAAAATAAGTAGGTGTATGTGTTGTTATTAAGGTAGGGATTAAAAAAACTATCCAACATTTCTCAGAATTTTAAAAAGCAAATAATTTAGCATTAATTTAATCTTATAGCTTCTTTTAATCTTTATGCAACTTAATTCCTGCATACCTTTAAAAAGATTGTTCAACAGCATGTTGAACAGAGATATGCTTCTTACAACATATATATATATGCATACTGCCTGAAGAAATCCGCTTTCATAAAAGCAATGCAAGTTTCTGTACCTGGAACATATGTAACATTTGCCTGAAAAAAAGTATTTGTTAGCCAGGAGAGAAAAAAGGTTAAAGGTGTCCAAAAAATATATTATAAAAAGACAATTTTTCATTTTGTTCTGGAGAAGTATGCTGAAATATACTGCTTTTTGTATACTGGCAGTCTAAACTATCCAACAATAGGCTTTGCTAATCACTGACAATTGAGAAGCTTAAATAAGTGGTTCTTTTACAGAGTCTTGTGCTTCTTAAAAACAAAACCAAAACCAACACAAAACAAAAAGGCAACCAACCAAAAAAAAAAAAAAAAAAAGGAAAGAAACCTCAAACAAACAAAAACCCACTAATAACTTCTGTAATATTAAGAACAATAAATTGAGTCTATTTTTTATTTTCTGATAAGCAGAACTCATGTCTATATACTTATTTTTTCACAATGTAAAATGAGTTTTCAAATGACAGCTTTGTAATAACACACTGAGATTTTTAAAATTAAATAAAACCTTCAGTTTATCTGAAACTAATGAGTTTATTTTTCTAATGTTTCAGTAATTCGACAATCAAGCCATGTTTTACACAGTTTTGTCACAAAGACAAATTATTTGATTTGTTAAATTACCACCAAAGGCCATTCAATATATTTAAAACTCCTTATTACTAATGCACACTATTTCAGTAAGCAGAAAGGGAAACTATTTAGTGGTCGAAATTTTGAGTACGAGATAACTGATAACACAATTTCATGACAGAGCTTTTAATTTTTTTAAATTGATACACAAGGAGGCAATGGCTTATTAGAATCCATTTATTTTTACTCTTATTAATTCATTTTAGTATTATTTTATGAAAAAGTTTAGAAAACAAAGAAATAACTTGTACAAAATGGAAAAAGCAAGCACAAAGAATCTAAAATATGATCACATTTTTGTCTGCATTCTGCACAGCAAGAATGGCTTGTCCTAGAAATACAATACTTTAGAAGTCATTTGTTAATACCTTTATTTTATCACCATTATTGCAGCATGATAATAGCAGTTCGCAGTGTAAAGTTCCCCTGCGTTTGCTCCCTTTCACACAGTTAGTATTGTCAGCCTTGAGTACATACCAAAATACCAGAGTTACGGAAGCATGCCGGGGAGGGTGAAACCTCTAGTATTTTTCCGGGTAATACAAGTTGGAGAGTTGTCTCTGGAAGAGCAAGATTTGTCTCCTATCGGTGGGATGAGCAGGGGCTTTGCACCACCTCCTGGCGCGCTGGAGAACAGCCGGAGACCAGGGCTCACTGATCCCTTCTTGCTGCTGTTTTTCTCTCTTTTAATAGCCTTTACCCCTATATTTTTTTTTAACCCTCTTTAAAACTTAGAGCTCAATAGCGCCAAAAGCCCTTATCCTGCTCTCCTGTCCCCAGATCCCTGAAACAAAGCGGGGAGGCAAAGGGTCTGTTTACATCCACTCTCTTGCTGCCCATCTAAGAGAATACCTCTGTGGATAAAGCCAGCACTGAGCACATCGCTGATTTAACACGGACTCCAGTCTGGGAAGCATGGAGATCCTGAAGGGATGGAAAACACCTCGACCTTGCAATGAGAGCTGGGCTCCAGACTGACCGCGTTGGGTGGCATTGCCACAGGGTGTCAGTTCAGGCAGGATCATTTGCACAGGGCCTTTGTCACAGCCCTGTTCCCTCAGCCATCACTGCTCTCAAGCTTTTATCGTCCTCAGCTGCAGGTTCCTAGAGAAACCCCTAAGTCCCTGGTCTGAGGGCTTGCAAAAATGAAGAGAAATACTCCTGGAGGTTCCAGCAGGCTTCAAGTCAGCGCTAATAAACACCCAGAGGCAGACCATTCTTGGGATGGGATAGGCTAGTCCCAAGCCTCTTATGCTTGTTGATCAGCATAGGTCTACAGGGTTTCTGACACAGAAAATGAATGAAACAGAACAAAAGGCAAAAATACAAAATCCCAGAGCTCCTGAACTGAATCGTTGTCTCTTGCCCTGGCAGAGCTGTTGTGTGATGGGGATTTGGCCCCATAAGTCTAGTAAACAGTCTAGAGCAAAACAAAAGAGCTAATAAAGGGGTTTCATCATCTGTTTGGCTTCACAATCCCAGCTTTAAACAAAACAAGACTCTAGCACCATAATACCAGAAAAATAAATGCTTTTCTTTCTTAGGTTCATAAAACACTCATTACCCATAATTAATCATAATGACATGCTGTATTCAGGCCTCTAGCTAGGTTCTGGCTGGGAGCATAGAGAATTGGCTTCTCACAGCTTCCAGTACTTTAGCCAGTATGTTCTTCAGGATGCAAAAGTGATTATCCAACTTAGAAATCTCTTCGTTTCCTTGGTTTTTGTCGTGTTGAAAAACCTATTAGTTAGTTGTTAAGTCTCTGCATTTTCCACTTCCCTTAAAGAACTGGCTATTTAACGACACTGAAGTTAATGGGGTTACCCTACAGGGAAGTCAACCTACCACTTACAAAGTCATTACAAACTTGACCAAAACTTGGCCTGATCCTCACTAAGGATTTTGGGCCACTACTGAGATTGTTAATAAATTATGTATGTCTTAATACTATCTGCTCACAACAGACCCCAGGATATAATACAAAATATTGATTATAATGCAATCTCTCCTTGTTGAAACAGCAATTGATACTATTTCTGAATACGATTTTGACATTTAAAGCAAAACAACCCACACCACAATAAACACTTCAATAATAAATTTCCAAGGTATACAAGCCCATACAAAAATCTTTGACTCTAAAAGCAAGAGTGAAAGGAGAAAGCAAATGTTGTTGTATATCCATTGGCCCAGCCAACTCCGACACTTAAAGTATAATTCTGCTGGAGATATTTTGTTCACTCTCACATCACTTACACTCAACTCTGATAAAAAGAGGTTGAAGCTTGATCCAAGGTCTGTCCAGTCAACAGTTTTCTACACACCTCAGCCTACAGGTCAAAATGGATCAACCCCCCCAGGGACCACCATGCATTTTGGCTTCCCCTATACCACGTGGGATATCAGGTCAGTAACAGAAAAACAGCCACTGGCTTTTGGAGTAATTTCTACTTCCTTCACTTCCTTGCTTCCTCACAAAGTATGGATACCTGTGCCAGCTTGTTCATGCCAGTGGTTCTTCTCCCCTCATCTGCATATGAACCTTGATATGAACCAGGTCATTTTCCAAAGCTCAAGGAACTAACAGACAATTGCTGCTCATATACTTAAGACAAGCATTTTGCTCTCTTTTTTGACAAATCTGACCCCTGCAGTGTGTTGCAGAAGTAATTACCACTGACTGCTCCTCAACAGAGCACTTGCACAACACAAGCAGGATACCTCCTTCTCACACGCTTCAGAAAATGGGTTTGCTTAGACAAAAGTGGCAAACCAACACCGACTTTCCCAAATCTGAGGACTACATCCTGTGATTTCCTCATAAAGATTAATAACTAATTATAGTCTAATAACTATAATTTTGATGAGTGTACAAAGACTTCTTTGTATGAAGAATTACGGATTTGGTTCAGGGATCTAAAATAGACTTTAAAAGAAAAACTCCAAAGAAAAACTCTCAGTAATATTCTGTGGGCCAGACTGTGCTGCCTTTCTGGGTTGGGCTTAGTGCAGTGGGTAGGCTGTCAGTTGTGGCTCCCTAACACATTCCCATGGGCTGCTCCAGCTTTCACCAGATGGCAGTGGTGCCTCAGGGACTATCCATCAGATGAGGTTAACAGCAGGCTCTCCTCCCCTCTCCTGGCATACCTACCCAATGGAGGACTTTGGGGAGCAAAGCATTGCACCATCTCTATGCTGTTCAAGACTCCCTCATTTCCTATGGCATCTGCAGTAGAACATTATAGGAAATCTCTAAATCCATAGGACTATCTGAAAAACAACAAGAACAACACTAAAAAGTAGGAGATCCTGGCAGTTCCTGTAGCAATATCTACAGACTTCTGTGAAACTCCATAGATCCCTTCTGTTACTAAACTTAAAAAGACTTTTTCTATAAATACAAGAACAAAGAATAGTCAGGTGGAATCAGAGCTTACAGATTCAGGTTTGCCACAAGCCCTGTATTTGGGCTAATTCATCTACCCTTTCCATTTTTCAGTCTGCATGATAAGCATAGTTAGTTCTCCTTCAAAATGATGTATGATGGGGTTTAATTCTGTAGTCATCTGCAAAGTGCTAAGGCTGATGAATATTATGGAAATATCCATCTGAATGTTTGTATAAATAGGCATAGGCAATATTTATATTCATGATTGTGGAAACATACTGACATTTCCAGCAGGAGATTTCCATCCACTTCTCCCAGCCTTTCCATAGCTCCTGTCACACTCCACACTCATTCATAAAATCTTGTTTATTTTTGTGACAATGATTAGCCTGTCCTTTCTCTTATACAGCAAAGCAATTTTCCCAGTTTCATTCTCACTTTCCTTCGTCGGTTAGAGTTTGGGTTAGGTAGGACTGAGAGGTTTCCAACAGTAAATTATCTAGGTAGTAGATATGGACAAGTTTTTCACTGTGACATCCTTTTACATAATGAGCTAAAAAGGATGGCAGCACAAGATGGGGGACACTCTAGCAAGAAACTGCTGGTCAGTGTATGGATTCTTCCAGAAGTAAGACAGTCCAGATGGAAGGTTCAGACCAGCTCAGTAGTCACAGAGAAGAATGGCTTGGGAAATGGTACCTCAAGACACATGCAGAGGGACACAAGCTATTTTCTCAAGCAAGTTGCCTCTTACCCTCTAGTGGACCAAGAGATTGAGCAGATGTCATACAAACTGCTGATCTGGTCAAAGAGTATTGATCTACTTGTGTATATCTTGAGTAAAACAGAGACACACAGATGTACTTTAGGTGTACCCATCAGAAGCACATGTGTGATCTGCCACATGTCTCTTTTTTGAACTACAACCCTGGTAAATGCTGAAGGTTTTCCATGCTTAGATAAATCAATTGTACTGTTAAGAGAAACGATGGCTGCGGTGGCATTTCCTGCTTCTCTAAGTGGTGGGAAGTGGTCAGAGAATTGCCCGTGGAATGTGGGCTGAGACCTGGTAACACCTCAACCCTCCTGAGACGTGAGAAACAATATATTATCTTCTGTAATGTGAAATATGTTCTGAGGCACAGGAGAAGTCTTGTCTGTTACAGGGAAGCACAAAGAAACAGGACTGGCCAGTACAGGCTGTGTTACTATGCTGAATTTATATTCTTGCAATGGTGAGTTTTGAGCCACAGCTTCATCCCCACCTCACCACAACCCTGCAGCTGTGCAGATGTACATGCTGTACTGCACGAGCAAGAGACACATTCTTAATAAGTTGTTCTGACATTTCTACACTATGGCATTTGTATTTATTACAGCAGACCATCACTGCGCACATTGCAAATCAATACAGTGAATGTGAAGCTGTTCGTAGCACTCAGAGCCTTGTCCATTACTGTAATATCCAGTTGTTTACAGTGCAGTAATGAGGCACTTGTAGACCTCACTCAAATATGGCTTTCATTCCCCAGCATGATCAAATGCCAACATGCTGTACAATGGTTCCTTTGTGGATCAGGTATATACTGATTTAGCCTTGGATAACACTACAGAAGTCAACAGGGTTGTAGTTCACTCACATCAGCAGGTAAAGATAAATTAAGTCAAAACCTCAGACCCAAGCAGTTTCCAGAATTAGGGAACTTTTGGCTCCAATCGCTTTCTATCAGGAAGAGGAATTTAAAGAGGAGAAAGTGAGCACAAGGAAAAAGGGGGTATGGAGACAAGAACAATATGCCATTTCAGCCATGCATTGGCTGCTTCTGTAAGACAAGTCATGAGCACAGCTCAAAAACCCATTTCGCAGCTTCTTTGGCTGAAACAAAGCCTGAGCAAGTGTCTGTATTCCATTCCCTATCATCACAGACTGACTCTGCACAGGAGAGACTGCAGAGGCACTTGATGGTTCTCTTTGCCATGTCCCTCAGCCCTTCAGAAGTCCCAAGTGTGGGCTGTTGAGTGTTCATTTAGCAAATATTCTGGAAACCTGCACTCCATTTCTATGGAAACAGGTAAACATTCAGTTTAGAGGGTTTTAAACAATAACAACAATAATAATGGTGGTGTTTGGTTTTATTATTATAATACCTTAGCAACATTAACCCTGTGGGTAAGCAGACTACAAGCTGAAAAATTTCATCCCAGGTAACTAGGAAGGAGGCAACACATTCTAAATTTTATTTTTTGGGTTTTTTCCCACCAGCAAAACGAAGGGTCTGTAACAGGTAGGAGGTTTGAACTGCTACAGTTTTGGGAACAAACTGGTGTTGCACTAGGAAACAAAAAAAGCAAAGAGCTATTTTACTTGCAGACCAGAAAGATTTCAATGAGATGCCATGAGCAGCACAGACTTACTTAAAACAGGTCTTTGTCCTTCTCTCAAGCATCTTCAATGACCATATTACAGGTAAAAACAGAAACTTGCAGTGAGGAAAAAGAACAGATGGAATGTAAGTATTTCCTTCTAACAGTTACAAATTTGTTTAAAATCTTCCACCTGTACTTTCTTCAAATTTCACCTTTGTTCCTCTTTTCCTTTTTTCCCCAGTCTTTTTTCTCACTTTTCAATCTCTCCTTTCCTGCCAAGGATTTCCCTGTCCACAGATCTCTTATCACATTTATGTCACACCCAGCTCCTCCAGTGGTCCTTCCCTAGTGGACCTCTCTCTACTCCCAACCCTTCATTATCTCCCTGCAGCTGCAGGCTTTATTATTCTGCTGTTCCTGAACCACAACCCAAACTACCAGTTTTTCAGCATCCCAGCTCTGGTGCAGGGCCAACCCAAAATGAGCAGCCTAGGTAGGCTGCACCACTACCTGCACAAAAATGTGGCCAAGGAAGGCAGACTGATCGTCCCCAGTGCAGGGTGGGAATGGCTACGCCTGGATCAGGGCTCTGATGTTTGAGAAGGGGAAGTAACATGGTAGATGCGCAGATCTGTAAACAAGTGCCTCTGTAGAAAAGCTAGAAGCTCATGGAAACTGGCCAAAGCACTTACCTGGGAAGGCCATGGTTTCAATTTTATTATTTTGTTGTGTTACAGCAGTCAGATTTTCACTAGGTTATGGCTTTTGCATGTGCAGTGGATATACTTCCATAATGTATGTCATTTGACCTTCTAACTATGCAGATCGATTTTCTGAATCCAACCTAAACCATAAAAAAGCCCTAAATTATGTTGTTTAGTTTATCTTTTGGATATCCAAAAAATAGTCTCTATTTGTTGATTTGTGCATGCTCAGATGTAATGCACTCCTGCAGACTATCTGTTTAACGCCCAAGCAGCAGGGCTGGTATATTCCATATGCATCAGAGTAACTGCACACGCATCAACCTTCTGTCCAAGATTTCCAGCAACCTGGTCAGAAGAGCAGCAGCTCTGTTCAAGCTGAAACATTGGGCAGAAGGAGGACATGGCCTGGCAGGTAGCCTTTGGGTGCTGAGCTTCATTCAGCTTCATGGAGCTGCTACAAGGCATATAGATACTGGTAGCCTTCCTTCCCAGATGGTCTGTGACAACTGAATCTATGACTGGCTCAAAACTTGGTCAAGAACGTGCAAAACCAGTCCTGGAGGAGAAATGGTGACTGACACATTTATTGAGCAGCACTTAGTTAATATTAAACATAGCAGGCTCTTCAGCACCTGGAAATGTAGAGCATTGTAAACATTGTTATTGAACAGAGTAGAGAGGGTGAAGATAGGACTCACCTGACCACCAACACACTGAGCAGGAAGACTAGAAACACAGCAGCAAGGCTAGAGCTTCAGTGACAGCTTTCAGCAATGAATGACATGACTGTCCCCATGTCAGTTCCTTATCCAAAACCAAACTGTTTTTCAAGTTTCTCAAGAAGTCAATAACTAGGCAGGGCTGCCTTGCCAAATTGTTACAGGACACATACAAGGAATTGTTGCTACATCTGAAATTACTCTGTTTGCTTGCCTTAACTCTTTTCTGGTTTTATTTGCTAATCTGCAAATTATAGTAAATCTCTTACATTAGCCAATTAAAAGAGAGTGGTTTTGGAATCCTTTACATTTTTATAGACATACACAATCTATAAAATTTACATTTCATTCAGCAGTAGCTCCTAATGAGATCATAGTAACTGCTGTCTCAAGTGAAACTTATTGTAGCCACTGCAAAAGCTGAGTCCTGAATGTGAGGACCTGGTGGATCAGATGGGATGCAGCGAATCCTCCAGCTGATGTGTTCCCCCCTTACATCTACCCTGACCTAGCATGACCACCTCAGGAGTGTCACTGCTGTAGAGCTGTGCTATTCTGCTTCACAAATCCACCCTTCTCTAGTGTGTACAAATAAAAAACTCCCTCGCTACCTCTCCAAAAATATTTAACAATAGTGGCTCCAGGGATGATTCACATTATTGAAATGTAATTAGTCCTACAAGAAGTGTAGGAACATTTCCTAGTCTATTATATTAGCATAAAGAATAATTACAGTGCAGGGATTTTTTTTTTAAACACAACTGTAGAAGTACATATTTTGCCCTGTGAGCACACAGAAAGGCGGAGACACCCACAGAAGAGTGTTTATTTGAGTCATGGAAAGAAGAAAATATCCAAGGTTTATAAGTAACCTGAAAAAGGGACAAAGGTGCTGCAGTGATTCAACAAACTGCTTATTCTAATCCTTATAAATATGCACCACATGTATCTTTTATAACTGTTATGTTTTTCACTATTTAGGCAATAGTGGGTATTGAAGGCTTTGTCAGCTATGCTTCAATGGATTCATAGAAGCACCTTCCATTTTAAAAAAGAGAATTTCATAGTAATGGGCAAAATTGTAAGTGCTGTCAATGGCTACATTTCATCTCATTGATTTACACTGTGTAGGATGATTGCCTGATGTGAATCCCGGATGCTGGAGATGTGCCATGTTCAGTGCAAAAAAGAAATGAATTAGCAAAAATCACAGACTCTGTCCATGGAAAGCTCACAGGGTTACACTGAGGTGATCTCAACTGTGCAGCAGCGAGGGGAAACTAGCAAACAATGAGTCTTCAGATGACGTCTTTAATCTGTCTGGGGCCAAAATACACCTACTTAATGAGAGGGTGTTCAGGTTTTGGTGCAAAACATTGTTGAAAAGAGGCCTTGGGCTGGGACAACCACTAACTACAGCTAAGTGGAGGGTGTTTCAAGATGAAACTTGCAGATTGGGAGAGTTGGCACTATTAACAAAACACTACCAAAGCCTGGGTTTGCTGGGGCTTGTTCTTGCCCTGGGCAACGGTCAGTAAGGTGGGAGGAAGCCATGGATGGGTTATGACCTGAGCTATGTAAGCCAAGTTGTTTGTGCAGCAGGGTGGAGGGGCTGTTTTGAACTGAGTGATAAGTTAGGTGTGTCACTTGGACTTCAGACTTTGTTACTTGGACTTTGTTATGGTCTTCACAGTGCATGATAAGAGGTAACACCGTGGCATACTCCACCTAAAGTGTGCTGTCATCAGTAAATCAAAAAGCAGAGGTTTGTTTTGCCTTGCACTTCACAGCAAAGATCAGAGACAGAGACCATATTTTCTCTTCCAGCCTATTTCATGTAGGTCCCCAAAAGTTACATTTCTATTCCTCTATTAGATTAAGTAAGGGCATAGTCAGCATAGAAACTTTTATTTTCTCTCCTTCAAACAGGGATTCAGTCTGTGAATTCTTGTGGAGTAAATGCAGAGCTCTTATCCCAAAGTATAATAGTAGGGCAAGAGAAGAGTGAGGTCTTTTATGAGCTGTAATAGCTTAAAAATTCAGCTTAGAGATAGGCTGATTAATTGTGATTAAGTGTGCACTGCACAACAAATTTTCCTCAAACTAAAAGCATCACGACTCTGGATGCAAAATACTTTCAGCACAATTGAAATCTTCAATGTAGAAGTAACTTGAAAAAGTTGGCCTGGATATAAAATATAGGTTGTAAGCCTAGGCAGACAAAAGGTTAACTCAGAGCACAGCAGAACAGGACAAAGGAGCCTGAGCAAGGTCAGAGGAAGGTAAAACCTCTATGCAGCACAGCAGAGAACCATGCTGAGTTTGAGTCCCAGAGGCAATACAGATGCACCAGTGCACATGTTAATAAGCTTCATCTCAGCAAAAACTATTAGCATGGGCACAGCCTCCTGCTGCACCAATTATTCCACTTTGAGTGCTAGTTTAGCTACTTCAAGGTGCTCCACTGCAAACAACAGCCATGCCCTCTGCTCCCCTGCCCTACACAACTCCTTTTCTAGCAAATAAATCTGTGGTATGCAAAAAAAAAAAAAATAGACATGGCTTAGTTGTGGTCTGGCCTTGATTCCAGTGCTTGCGTTGAGGAGTCAAGAGCTGTAACAGTTTTGACTGTTTGAGAAGCTCCTCAGGGTATTTTTCCCTTGACACATGAGGGTGATGGAGGGTATGAATTGGGAATGCTAGCAGGGACCCCAAAGCCAATTCTGGCCAGAGTAGAGGCCTTGCCAGCAGAGACTGCTCACCTTTACCCTCATCCAGTCATATGTGGTCAGCCCTGGCTGACATTGGGTTTCCTCTGTGTGGTGAGTGTTTAGGAACAGGACCTGCCAGGGAGGACATCTCTGGCACACCTGGCAGCTGTTCTGTGGCTGTCATTGGTCACTGCCACAGGAATGAGTTTACCCTCAGGCTGACTCAGCTGCTGTCTGGCTTCAAACTCAGCAGAACTTACTTTGGGTCACATCTGCCCCGAAACTGTTTTGGCTGAACTGGCTCTTTCAATGCATCTCTCGGGTTTCTGCCCTCTCTGTCATGTCTTTGATGGTGCCAGCCCAGGGATTTATTGCAAGGTTCTGGAAGTCCCCAGAGAAAGGGATGAATTCAAATGGAGAGGTTGCACCATGGCCAAGCATGTTGGCTTGGGCTTTGACTGACCCTCTCCAAACCCAGGCATCAGTGACTGCTCCACTGCCCCCTGGAAGTCACCTAGGGAGGTAAGAGATGCAGCCAGGGAAGAAGGTAAGTTCTGAAGCCAACGAAAATAAAGTTGAAATCATAATTATAGGGTTATTGCATGATATCACAAGAGATCATCAGGAACTTTCCAATGTCTTTCTCTTCAGACTTATTTTAACTGAGCTTACTTTGAGTTTTCTGTGAATTATAAGGCTTGCTTGGGGGGCAATTTGATGTGTTTTATGCTGGTATGATTGATATATATACCAGCCTTAACTTCTTAACAGGGGTTTTGGCACAGTTCAGGAAACAATTCTTCTGGTCCCACTCAACTTACATTTAAGTGTAATAGCCAGTACTAAGGGGGATTTCTTACACAAAGGGACAGATGCAGAGGCAGGTCTTAGATCTCTGAAATTAGATTTTTGCGGTGAAACTTAGATCCTCTTGAAGGTTGATCATTTTGTACAGCCTCTGAAGTTCATGGATGGAGAGGTGGGGGAGCAGCAGGAGCAGGAAATGGCTGCTACATTGGAAACACTGGGGGGGTTAGGTAGCAGATAAGTCCAGTAGTGGTACTTTATCAAAAGATACTGTAAGTCCATCCCATCTCTGTTACCATCCGTTTCATCCTGCCACAGAGAAGGCTTTGTGTCTCAGCAGGGAAAACAGGCCTTCATCCCAGCCAGCCCTGGAAGGGCACACTGTGGAATTAGGATCAGCATACAGATAGATGGAAGCATAAAAAAATAGGTTCAACTATTCATGTTCTGAGATACTGTGACTGACATCCAGCTTGCATACTGCTCCTTGCCTAGATCTATATCTATGACCAAGTTCTATGGATCTGGACCATTTCCAGGCTACTTGGCCTCAGTTGTGCTGCTCTCTTTACCGTCTTTTGTTATTCTGGGTCAACCTATGTCCTCTGAGTACAATTCTCCAGCCCATGGAAATTTCCTGGATATGTTGTTTGGACATGTATTTTTTAATCCAGTTGACTGTGATCTTCCTACCAATGCTAACACTTTTTTTATGCAGGCTAAGCATCATCATACATTGGTCATTACCTAATAAACTTGATCAGCACCACTGCAGAGTCTGGAAAAATGTTGAATCTAATCCTGTCCCACTTCCACCACGGTCTAGTGGCTCACCATGGCTGGGAGCAGAGTCAGGCTGACCCTTGGTGCGGTGCTGTGAGTAGGTCTCATACCTGGGCCACAATGAAAACCACTCTGTTTGACTTTGTAAGCGAGTGGAGAAGCCTCCCTTCTTCTTTGCCTGCGCTGGAGATCTGGTTCACAGTTGGTGGTGGAGCTAAACACAGACGCTTGAGGGAGCCTTGGTTTGCAAGAAAAACATGGAAACTGCTAGACATTGAGAGGGGCAGTGAGGAGATAAGAAAAAGCATTAATAGGAGAAAGGAAAGCTGACCTAATAACCAGGGTACAGTGTTCAGGGACTAGGTAGCAGTTGCTACTGTCTGATACCCACTTTATTATGCCCTTGGGCAAGTCACTTTGGATCCCAACATCTGAAGGCCTTGGGCATTTCATGAGCCTTCACACCTCAGTTTCCCTTCTGTAAAGAAATAATACTGCTTTCTTACCTCTCAAGCAACTTGTGAGAATAAATGTATCAAGGTTTGCCAGCAGCACAGGTATAGGATGATGCACACCAGCAAATACCTCTGGGTTCTTCTTGGTTGAAAAGCACATGAGCCGTGAGGGCATGTGGGCACTGGGTGTGTGCAGCCCAGCTGGGCCTGGGGGGGCCAATCAAACCCCATGTGTGGGGGAGCTGGTGCCACAACATGGGAGATTTACACCTTGGCTGCCTCCACAGTAACGTCCTTGTGCACACAAGTCCTCACTGTACCTGCAACGTTCCCTGCAGGGATGTGCTATTAATTCACATCCCAGCCTTGTGTGCAATAATTTTTCCATGGAGACAAGCCCCAAGACAGACGTGAGAGTGGAAATGTAAAGCAGGGCAAAAATCAAGGCCAGCTGGAGCAACAACATGATGGGAAAGGAGGGTTGTGTACCTTTTCTCCACAGGCATGTGCAGGATGAGCAAGGACTCCTGTAGTCCCTTCAGTCTTCTCTCCTCCCTGTGCCTTAATATGTCGAGGAAGCAAATCCTATGAGAAAAACTTTTATGAATCAGTGAATACAATGTGGAAAAGGATGGAAGGATTTGTTTTGTCCCAGCTTTTTTACACAGACCAAGCTGGAGCTTGCTGCAGGATTGAGCGGTTGGCTGCAGTTTGTGGTCACGGATTCACACCAAAAGCATGCCAGGAGAAATTAATATTAGGCAAAAAAAAAAAAAGTGTGCATGCCTGCTGTGAGTGAGCATGTGGCTGTGGAGAGGGGCATGTGCAAGACAGAAAGTAGATGAGGGACCTGCCAGCGGCAAGTGTGAAGATGAACACCCAGTAGTGACAATGATGTTCGGGCCAATCAATGATGCTTGATGCATGGGGGACGGGGTAGATGTCATTATTCTACAAAACCATACACAAGCAAAAACAAAGCCATCTTTTTAAAATGAAAATGAAAGAAATGACAGGCGAAAAGCAAAATATTTGTGAGATGATTTAAACAAAGAGAAGTAAATCCAAAGAATATATTTTTTCCCAACCAATATGATGTACTGCATGGTTTACAAGAGAAGAAAGAAAAAAATCAATCTGTGGCAATATCTGACGTGCCTCTGTGTAATAAACTGTTCTGCAATTATATGAACAAGGTGGTGGTGGTGACGAGAGTTAGGGGATTTTTGTGTCTCCAAATGTGCTGGGTTTGTATCATCCTGTCACCAGTTGTTCAATATTGTGATACCGGACAATCTCCAGTGTTTTTCCCAGTAGGTCAGTGAACTTATTTTCTTATCAAGCCTTAAGGCAGGTGTAGACATGAGGAAGGCATTTGCCTTTGTTTTTCTCCTTCAGCCCAGCCCAGCAGCTCCTTAGTATGCGTGGCCAGTGATTCAGCCACACAAGTTTCCTCCTCCCAGTATTTTCTTTATAAGGATTGCAGCGAAAAGCACAACGGGGAGAAGTTTCATCTTTCCCTGTAAATACAAATGAGAGAAGTGTCTAATACCTGTTATAAAAGGTGGCATTTTAATTACCACACCACACTGCAGCAGGCACACACACACATCTGCTGCACCTACACAGTCACAGAAACACACACACACACCCCACGTTGCACCTCTCCCCCCCTCACCAGGATGAAGAAGGTCTTCTTCCTCCTCCAATCCCTTCTCCGCCTTTATGCAACCCGGGGAACACGGGCTGATTGGAAAGGTCTCTTTCCTTGATAACAACAATTCAATGCGCCTTGACATTTTAATAGCCTGCCGTCCTAGTGAACACAATCGAGCTGAGCAGTGAAGCAAAAATCATTAGGTAAGCAAGATAATCTAAACGAAAAATCAGCTTCAACTGGTTCCCACATCTGGGGCACATCTGGGCAGACGCTACCCTTTCCTGCCTGCTTCCGAACTGGAATCCTCTCCTGGGAACACTGTCAGGGGAAAGAGAGGTGTCCATGGATTTATTGCCGGGGGAAATCCACCCTCTCCTGCCCCCCTACCCCTCCCACCTTCAACCCATTCCCTCTGCTCACACCCCCTTTTCCATAGGAGTGAGATGCTGACTTTGCAAGCCATTCGCTTTATGAATATGACCCTCAAAGGGAAGAAACCCTCTCACAAGCCCAGAACTATGTTATCATCGTTATTAAGGAGCTTAAAAAGGAGCTGGGAAGAGGAGACACCGGTGGAATTGCAGCCTGATTGTGATTGATGTGTTCCTATTAGCTCCTCACTGTTATCTCTCTGGATGGCAAGAACAGCCAGCGGCTTGTAACACAACAGATTACCTGAGTTTTCAGCCCTAGACGGATGTTTAAATAAAATATAGTCCCTTTTAGCGAGAAGCTCATTTTCTCTCCGAGGCTCCCAGACTATTTCATGTCAGCTGTGATTCGCTGTGACTCTCCTCAGTAAACATGTCTTATCATTAATAATTCTTTACAAGCACAATTTCATGGAGTCTTTTTGTATGAGTGCGTGGGGGGAGGAGGGGGCGTGCATGCGCAAATGTTGGTCTCAGCCTCATCTCGATACAGTTTGGGGAACCCAAGGTGCTTCTCTTCAGAATTTCACCTGCCTTGCCAAAAATGATTGATTACCCCTAGCAGACTGGGTGTCCAGCTATACCCAACAAATGACTTTGGCCCCTAACAACAGGCCTTGGCCAGATAGAAATCAATATTTCACCATTAAAATCTATCAAAGAAGAGTTAAGGCACCATCTGTCCCTGCCGCCTTTCCATGGTGTGTGAACATTAAATCCGACACTTGTAGTACATGAGTAATCAATATATAGTAGTTCACAGATCATTTGTGGTCCCCTTTTAGCAGTGATGGATGCTTGGAATAGTTGTGATTCATTTTGTCACACCATTAAACAAGATTCTGTCCAGTTCCTTCCTGATTTCATTTAGAGGATCATTCTTCACAGTTCATAAGAGAGAAACGGTTTTACCAATCTGCTTCTATTTCAATAAGTCACTTTATAGAGATTTTGTGTCCTGCAGACTGTAAAAATTCTGGAGAGATAGTACAAACATACCTCTAAAACTATTCACTGCATGACATATGCATAAAGTGTGAAAAACTGAATGTAAATATGTTTACCTCTTTATCTACAAATATTGGTTTTAACCCTTCCCTTGCTACAGGGGACTTGAGGCAGAAGGGTGTGGAAATGCAGCCTCCCCTAAGGCAGATACAGCCAAGTTTGGAAATGGCTTGTAATTAAAAGCATGAATAAAACAACTGCAAACTCAGTGATAGGGCTTTACTTCTGGAATTGAAATGGTGAGGTCTCAGTAAAATAAACACCTTTCTTAATTGCTTCTGCTCATACGCACCCAGCTTCTTCTGAATTGCTCATTTTATACCAACAATAAATGTATAATTGCAAAGCATGTTTAAGTGGTTCCAAATAAATGGCCTTCTTTTTTTTAACTTTTCTTATAATTGTCATTATTATGCAGACTTCTTCCTTTTTGGAGGAGGGGGGAGAATTACATATTAATGTTCCATAGATTATTAATCTCATAAAAGACCTGCTCTTCCAGTCTCCAAATCATTCAATCAGATCCTCAGACGATGCTGTAATTGGGCATCGTGATGGGGCTTCTCGGATTTAAACACTTTAGGAATTGGCCCTGTCTGGACTTCCCCTGGCTGCAGTAAGATATCCAAATAATATAAGCAGCAGACTTGGACACGGAGATAAAATCAGAGGGAGCCCTGAGGATCTGTCAGAAGACATCGTCTAAAACCTGCATTGTGTGACAATTTTCCTAATTAAAGGACATAAACAGCAGTGATTCATGCAACTAGCAGTGCTGGCCTGTCCTCTGTGGAGCGCTTGATGCAGTAATTTTTAATCAGGTTGGTCATTTATAACCCATACATTTTTAAGAATCTCATTTGGCTGCTGGAGTCTGCTGACTCACTAAACAGAGGGCAGAGGAGGAGGAAGGCAGAAGCCTGTCCTCAGCTGGACGAGGTCCCACCAAATCTTACCTGGCAGCAGCCCAGACCCCACAGACATTTAATTCAAGTATTTCTTGAGGAAGAACATAGCTGAGTGCAAAAAACCTCAAAGTAGGGTTCCCCCTTCTCTATGTGTGGCCATGTCCCAGCAGTGTTGAGTGGCTCCAGGCAGATGGGAAGAGGCAATAGGAGAAGGGAAGAGCCCTATTCTCTTCAAAGAGATTACTGGGAGCAGGAAATGCAGTAAGCTGATGAGTTCATACAAGTAAAGGAACCATAATATTAATGATAAAATTGTACAGAGGATTTTTGTAAGTAATGATGGATCATTGGAGCAAAAATCCATAGTGAAGTATCCCTGGGGCCAGGCCTGGCTTTGTCACAACTCCTGGGTGGCTGGGCTCAGGTACATAAAATGGCTCAAGGCAGAAAAATTTGCCCCAACTACACGTGCTTCTGGGCTGGTGTTCCAGGAAAACTGCCTGTGGTTCCATACACATCGGAGCAAGGGTGAGAATGGGGGAGCTGGCTCTGAGATGTGGGCTTAGGCTGCAGCTGTGCCTTTAACTTCTTGCTTTATGTAACCATCTCTTGTTAATTCCATAAACAGAGCTGTGCTCCTGGGAGATAACAAATGCAAAGTATTACTGCTAAAAATGTGCTACTTAAAAAAACAGGGCCTTCTAGCACAAATCAAATCTCCATCTAGGTTTCAGTGAAGATGTTCTGATTTGCACACGCACGCAGAAGCCCCTGTCCCTTATGTTTAGGATTGCTGTATTTCAGAGAAAAGAGAAGGCAAAATAATTACTGACTGTTTTCCAGAAAAAGCCTCACATGGAATCATAGTATGGAAGCAGCTCCTAACTTCAGCCATATGCCTGATGTCCTGGACCTGGAGGTTGCTGAAGGTACCAAGTTTCTCCTGTTACCACCTAGAAACTCCAGAGGTTCAATGTAGAAGCCAAGGAACGAAAAGAGACGAAAAATGAAATCTAGTAAGAAATCTGAGTTATTACCAGTAAAAACATTGCATGGAGAATAGAAGAAAAAATGAAAACATGCATCATCTTTACTCTTCAAATATTATGCAGAGCACCCCTGTTCAGCTGAATTTCTAATATATTTCAACAGATATATGTATTGATTTTTTTGCTAATAAACTGCATAGCTGTGATTCCCTTATTATAAATCTTTTCCTAAGCACAAAAGTGACCAAAGGGAGGGGGAAGGGGTTGTAGGGTAACAAGACTAATCAGGACTTCACCATCAAAGCAAATACATCCAATTAACAGCTATTAAAGAAGAATTTTATGGCACTGTGCACAGTGAAGGCCATTATATCCAGTGGAATTAATCTTAATTATTTGTACCTGTGTACATACATGCAAAGGAAAGCAACTCGCATTAATCTACATTAAACTTAATACACAGTTGCTGTATTATCTTCTGAGTCAAAATTGACTGCTGGTTTCTGCATATGTATAAGTGGTGCAATCTTCGGTACATATGGGATGTCTAAGGACAGAATTTGCTCTGCACAGAACAACTCAGCAGTTAAAATCTTTCCTGTGATTTTTAAAAAGCAAAAAAACCCAGACCAGTGCAGGCAGATGGGCAGTTATTATCATCTCAGAAGTCTTTCTTAAAAAAAATAAAAAAAAGAGACAGAAAAAAGGCCAGAAGAAGCTGCACAGATTTATTATCCAGCTTAAGGGGAAACTGAACAAATATAAATCTGCAGCTTTCTGAGGTTTAAATAACAGCAATTACTAAAATACTGCATTTCATGCACTGTGGACAACGTTGTTAAAACCACCCACAATATTTGGGACTGTGGAGGGGTTTTTTTCCCAGGTTTTTACAGAAGTTGACAGTAAATTATGTTGGTTGTTTGTTCACTTGGTTTGCATTATTTGATAGGGCTGGCTGTGGAGGTCCATGCTGCGGTAACAATAATGAATGGTGTACTTTTTACTTTAAATCCCTGTCTAATGAATATAGACATAGGCAAACAGCTACTTAGGATTCCAAAATATAACTAACCACAAAGCAGAGCTCCAGCTGGTCTTCCCTCCTAGCACATTGTTCAAGGGCATTTTCCTTATCAAGAAAAGGATTTTGAGTCCTGAGAAGCAAAACAGAGAAACTGATATCTGTTGTGCCCAGCAAAAGCACTTCTGATATGGTGGTGATCGAGTCTCAACTGCTTAATAGTCTGATAAATGTTCACATCTAACAGTGGGTTTTATCCAGGTAATAATATGCAAAATCCTGACTGTGCAGAAGTCAGTAGGTCCCAGTTTGGTGCTGTGTCTCAGCTCAGGATCCCCAGAGCAGGTATTATATACATTAGCAAACATAGAAAAGCTCCTTGTCCTGTATGAAAGCCTAAGCATTGCATTTTAGCCTTCAATAGCTACCAAGATACTAAAATCTCATGGACCCACGATGCCAAATATTTCTCTTAAGGCTAATCATAAGTAGCTGCAAGTTAGAGTCCTTCCATGCCAGCATTTGCAGATTTGTCAAAATATGCAACTAAGTCCTATTATGCACTTCAGTTGTTTTTAACAAGCACTTTGAGCTAACAATTGCAACTATGAACCTCTGATAGTAAAACGGGCAGATTCATGAAGATTTAAAGAAAAGGTTTGATAATGTTTCGTGTTATTTTCACTCCTTCAGCAATGTTTAGTCTGCTCTTGAATGTTTTAGGAGCTGTTATATTTCACTCTATGCTATTTAAATATTGATGCATGTTTCTCAGCTGTTAAACCATTACACCTGAAGTGATTCCTCCTGCCCAGGCTGCTCCTGGGGCTTGCTGCAAGTACAACTGCACAGGATACTCAGTGCTCTTTAACTGCTGTGCAGTCTGGCATTTTAGCATGAAATCAAATTCTTATGTCAATCCTACTTTTTGCACTGTCAGAGAATATCAAAAGGGGTGGTGTCACAGGATTTGCTTTAATTCAGATGCTTACTGAAGTCTGAAGTGACCATCCTTTCCTCTGCTTGTATAGCAAACCTGAGGTTTTTCCCTCAAGCCTACATCACTGTCCTGTCTGTGCACATTAACCATAAATCCACAGATTATGTTGCCTTTGGGTTTCTTCATCAGGATGACAATATAAGCACCACAAACCAGAAAGTCTCCCAGCCCAAGGGCATCCAAGCAGCAAGGAAACTAAATGGAGAAGCTCCTGCAAAGGTGGGGAGTACAGAAGATTAATGGGTATAAAAGGAGACAAACTTAGAAGAAAAAATGGGAGAGTCACCTGCCAAAGACTGATGTGCTCAGAATGACCTCAGTGACTCTTTTTGATAGGATGTTAGAAAATACAGCATCTCTTACTGTAGAACAGTAAGATCTGAGCTCTGATGCTCTTCAGAGCAATTCTGCACTTGGATAAGTTTGCAAGTTAAGACAATGAAGATGGTAGTGAACCTTTAAGAAAGCCAATGAACTCCATGATGGAATGAAGACAAGGGCAGAAGTATGGATCAGTATAAATACCATCATTAGCTGCATTCCTGAGGTCTGCAAAGTACGACAGAGATGTCTGTTCATGCAAAAAGTTGTTAGCAAGCCTCAAAACCACCAAATAAGCGGGTGGGGATGGAGGAAAGATTTGTATACAAAGATGAGTCTTTGTGAGTAAAGAAAAAAAAAACAAAACCACAAATGGATGTTTCTGAAAATATCTCTATCCTGAAAGATTAGCTTCAGCAGAAGTGTCACTGCAGAAACCATCTGCATATTGAAGAGGTTGCCTAGCAAGGGGTTTTTTTTCCTCATTATTATTTTCTACTTAGATTTCTAAGAAAAGATCTCTCAGGAGAAATAACAGTAGGATCATAAAAATAGTTCTGAATCTGCCATTAAAAATTCAACATGGATATTGTCTAAGCCATCTGTACTCAGGTTGTTTTGAAGCCATCACATTAAATAGGCTGAGATTCTCTGCTGAACTTGGTTAAAATTCTAGCACTTACTGAAGTATTTCCCTGAATTAAATGGCCAAGGAGCAGCATGGTGTTCGGGGACCAAATATGAGTTGAAGGGGGCTGTGACACCAGGGCACAGTGAGCAGGCTGTGTCCTCCTAATGAAATAAAACAGGACAAGGAGTTGCTCTGAGATCAGAAAAAGAGATCCATAGGAGTTACCACAAGGACAAGGAATTGCACGCTTACTAGAAGAGCTGATCCATAACAGTTACCATGAGAAACTCCTGCAATAAAAATGGAAAGGGAGTGAACCAAAACGTAATGTTTTCTATGTTTCTCCCCAATATATATGTTGTTATACTGTGACCCCCCCCGTTACATTTTGCCCTTTTCTGAAATCAGACAATAGTTTCTATCATGTACTATTTCTTTTTTCCTCTTTTCCCCCTCTGAAAACTGGGCATTCCCCACACAAATTTGTTCTTTCCCCATTTAGTCTGTCTCTCCTCACTATTTTCTTCGTTCACTGCCTATCCCATCAAAGGTCTCATTGCTGCCTTCGCCTCCCCTGGGTTCCCTGCTTGTCACAGGATCTGAAGAACCCAAAGAGCTCAATGAAGACCATCCTCCCCTTGAAAACAGGAATGGCATCAGCCAGCACAGTTTGTAAGCTATTGCTTTTTCACACAGTTCATTTATTAGGCATTTTTGCACTGTGGTTTGTGTGCCCGGACAATGGCAAGCAGGAGGAGCCTCAGGGCCAAAACACCCCCTTACTCTGTTCCTGCAGTGCTGTGTGCAACTTGTTTGATTCCAAAGTCATCACTCTCAGGAAGAGTAGGATGCAGCACTTCTGTGGTGCAGATGTTTGTTTATGTTTATATTTATATTATTTACTGAAGCAAATTTTATTTGGATACACTTAGTGAGGATGAATGTAGCAAGCAGAAACATGTGTTAAATTATGAATCTCTACATTTGGAGGAAAGTGAGTAAAATGTTGACATTGGTTAAGAATTTTCATAATTCATCTTAATGTGTCAAATACAAGTTGAAGTGGGTAAAACTTCAGCCCTAGTGAAGCTAGTGGAAAACTACTGACTCCTTAAAACATCCAGCAGAAGCCAAAATTTTAGGTGGATGGGAAACACTGTGAAGATTTATTATGTCCTAAATTCTCCATCACTATAGCCTCCAAGCACATCTCAAATAATATGACTCATTGTTTCTCTTGACCTTCCTCTGGGGACAGCAGAGAATGCACCATGAAATGGTTTCTTTTGCCACCAGCTGTATTTCGAGGGCTGCACATCCTGTTTGTTTCTGCAAAGAGAGGAAGGCAAGGTGAAGATGCCTGTACCCTGTACCTGATGGGCAGGTAATTGTGTCTTTGATGACTGTACATTCCCAGAGGAGTTTGCTTCCCAGGCTGGCACCATGAACACCCATCCTCGCAGTGAGAGAGCCAGGAGGCTGCCTGGAAATGAATTCCAGCATGCCAGAGGCATGGAGTGGGCAGGCACTGCCTCCATCTCAAGCCTTGAGCCAGCTTGTCATATATCCTGGTCACAAGCCACTGAGCACTTTAAAGCCTCAGACCTGTTCAATAACGTCAGCGAGTGCGTAAAACCTTTTGTAGTCCCACACAATAATTCGACTTCCATCAGTGCTGCTGATCTTGCCAATGCAACAATACCAGCTACTGCATGCCAAAACAATAAAATAGCTGTTTCCATGAGCAGCCCAATGTAATTTGAATTCTTCAGTTCTTTCCTGTTATTTACAAGCATTGTATGTCACAAACAGACCACCTCTTTTGTAACGTTCTTTAGGAAAGCTGTGTATTATATTGGCATAATAGTCTTCTTCAGGGAGAGCATTCTGTTTTAATAAAATGTGTGCCACCATATTTAATCAATCAGATTGATTGACACCGGCACTAGCTGCATCTCCCAGAAGATGCTGCTGCTACCTCATTCTTATTCCAGTTTCATTTCTCAATCAAATCCATGTGTAAAAAACATAATGTGCTGCCAACATAATGTAATAAAACTTCAACTGAAATGCACACCACCACGACTGAAACTGATAAGTCAAAGTATGGGGAAAGTTAACTTTAGCAAAATCATTTTTGACGTGAAAATATTAAAGTTTTACAGTTCAGATATGCCTTGGCTAACCCTAACATAAATGCAAAAGTTTCTCGGGTGTTAAAAAAACCCAAAAAAACTAGAGAAAGAAATTCTGGTTATTGAGCTTTTAGCTGTCTCCCTGCATTTTCTAATCTTTGGAGTTTGCTAGTGTCATTCCAGTTGGATTTAGGTGTAGGCTGCCCAAGTGAGATGAATTATAACTTCTATCTGAACAGCTCAGGCACCTGCATTAGGTGAAGACCAGGTAGCAGTGACACATGGCTCAGTGACAGAGGCTGAACTAGCAGGTTTGGAAGTTAATGATTTATACAAGCATAACAAGAACCCTGACTGTTAGGTGTCACACACAGGATGGAACTACTCTCAACTCTATTAAAGTTCATTCTAAATAATCTCCACCCACCACGTTACCCACAGGGCACCTTTGGTTCACAGAGCACTTTTCCAGGTATTTTCCTTTACTGTACTTACAATTTCAGACCACTGAATTTGAGACTCCTCCTAATACAGGTGGGTCACACCTCAAGCCCCCAAGGTCAAGCTTCAGCCTCACAGCAGTCCCCCAAAGCCAGCTGGGAATCAAAGCTGAGAATCTGACAGCTTTTTTTACCATGTGCATGATGTTTTCATGCGTAATTACTGAAAAGGTATGAAAAGAGCTCAAGATCAGTTTTTTTAAGGCCCCACAATAAATTACTTCCCTTTCATTTATTTTATACTTCTCCTAGTGATGATATGGTAGGAAACACATGCCATGAATTCACATCCCACCGATTTCCATACTTCTGTTAAAAAGGAGAACAGAGGTTTTACCTGAGAAAATGCCTGATGCTTCAGAACACCCTTTTGCCTTCCTCATTTCAAATTAATGATTCATTTTCAAATTAAAAGGTTTCATTAGCTGCAGTTCTGTTGGACAGTGCTTTGGACAGTCTCTGCACCCACTGTGCTCACACAGAGAGGGAGATTGGCAAATTCTAGGCAGCAAGGAAATTGCTAGAGATGAGAGTTTTTCAGCCTCTTTGAGCAAAATGCACAAATGTTAACTATATAAATACAAACAACATTAAAGAAACATCAAGGCTCAAATATTATCAGCCTCTCAGTGTTTATCTCCCCAGACACAATAAGCCCAGTTGGAAGGTGGGCTGGGGGACTCCCCACCACCAGCACCATGCTGCGCTGTGCTGCGCTGTGCCAGCCAGTTGAGATCCCTCCTTTATTCCCCTGGGATTCAGCACATTATGCTGCTGAATAACCCATTTTTCTCAGAAATAATGTGTTTTCAAAGAAAGTTCCTTTAATACAGACAAATGTCCAGGGGTGCTCCAGCCTCACAACACGGGGGCTATCACATGTAGGCTCCATAAAACAGGAGTAAGGACAGTAGTAGGTGTTGTTCAAGCTGACCTCAAACCCTGAGTGAAGGCGGGTTGAGGTTTGACTGCTCAATGCTTGGGATGGGTTGCTGTTTTTCTTTGCCTGTCCCAAACTGGTGCTTACCACCAGGGCTACAACACCAAAATGTCCCTGGGTGACAGAGGCAGGGAAACCCAGCAGTGTCCCAGCACCTCCTTCTGTGTCTTCCCAGAGTGGGGCTGAGGATCCCTGCCCGCCAAACATAACAAAGACACAAAGACACATGAAAGAGATTCCAAAAATGAGCCATGGAAATGATTCAGTGTTTGGAAAAAGCCTGTTTTGTAGTGCAAAGATCAATCCATGCAGTTTAATAAAATGAAAATTCAGCAATAGTTTAGTTATCATCCACACATAGTATCAGGGGAGGAAATTCTGACAGCAGAGGGCTCTTTAAGCCAACAGGCTGAGATACAGAAAGATCTGGTAGCTGCAACTGAAGCTGAACACATTTGGACTGAAAATAAGATGAAATCTATTAATGATGAAAAAATCAAATCTCAGGGCTTCCTTGGTTTAGAAATGAGTTGGATTCCACAGACAATGGAATTGTAGTTCCAATAGGATTGTAAATATAATTTAATTTTAATTTAAATTAGATTCATTTTTAAAAAGAAATAAACTTTAAAATAACATTTGTTATTATGACAAGCTATAGCAAAACCCAGACTTAGTGTTATCTTGGAGTAATTCAGATGCATAAAATAACACACTGCATCAATGAGATAAAAGTGGTTTAAATTCCATAATCAATGGGTTTTAGCGTGTAGTCCAAGGAAGAAACTTGACCTTCTGGAAAGAGCCCAGGCTAAAGAGACTTGTCACACAACCATGCAATACATTGCCTGCATTATTTTTTTTTTTCCTTTCAAGTTTGAAAGTCCTCAAAAGCTCATTATTTGCTCCAGGACTAAGACATCAACCAGATATGTTTTTGTTCCTTCAAAAAACATGTCCTCTCCTTTTGCACAACAAGCAACCCATGTTCAACTGAATTTTCCCAGGGAGAGGTCACAACCTGCTGCCTCTGAGAGCACAAGCACTGGTTCTGCAGCATTAAAGTGTTCATTGCTGAAGACTTCATCCATGTTCATCAGAAACAGGTAGATATTTCTGCCAGAAAAACAAAGAAAACTTCTCATTTTGTGAACAAAACTGAAGGAAGTTATGTATTACATATTTGAGGAAAGGTAGAGTTAAATGAACCCAGAGCAGAGTTTTCTTGGAGATGATACAGTGAAAACAATCCCATGTGAAAAAAAAGGAGAAATTTCTCTAAGAAGTTTTCTTCAGCACTGCTGCTGAAACAAGTGCTGTGCCTCTATACTACAAAGTGAAGTAGCTGGAGCAGGGTTTTTCATGGCACTTGACATGTGCCTCAAGGAGAATCTGGCTCTCATCATGGTTTTAGGAGACAGAATTGATGGCCAGGTCCCAAGCAGAAATGGCTCTATTAAAATATGAATAAGAAAGAAAATATAGCAACATGACTCTTGACCCTAAAATCTTTAGATTAAATTTCATCCACATCTGTACTGAGCTTCTTTCTGGCACAGCTCTAGCAATGTCCTTCCAGGCTCTAACATTTCTTGTTATTCCAGATAGTATCAATGGAACACAGTTACATCCAGACCTATTACTTTAATTTTCTGATTAGCAACACAGCCACTTTTCTTAATATCTGGGCATGTTGTCACTCCTAAGGGTGGAAATTTACAATAGAGACCATAAAGCCTTTCCCCACTGTTACTGAATTGCCCCTCCAGCAAACTCTCTGAATGAGGCACAGTTTGCCAATGAGTATGTGGAGGAATTAAAGCTCAGAGGGTAAAGCTCAGCAGCTGAAATGTAGGTCTCTAGTGCCACGTGGGATGCTCTGGGGACTTGAGACATCAGTATGGGGCTGTCAGGAAGGAAAGATGACCTGTGTGAGACCCCAGTATTTACAGAGGAGACCTGGGCTGGCCCAACAGAGTGTGTTACAGCAGCCAAATCCCTTTCAAGTTGAGTGAAACCTGCCCAAGCTCCTCTCCAATAGGACAACTATTTATACAGCAAGAGGCTGGTCCACACCAGCCTTCCAGAGCAGGAGCTGGATAGGGACCCTGCTCATAGCTCACAGTCTTCATTTGCCCCAAAGTACCTTTGGTACTGATAGACCCTCAAAACAGGGAATGAGACAGTATCCTTTGCAGGAGGGACAGACATTGCCTGTCTGAGCTGACACCCTGCAGGCTCTGCCACCTCCTCATAAGGATGCCTATTTGACTAATACCTTTGCATGAATGTTTCTGTGACCTTTTCTGGCTTTTGTTTAACCCATAGTTCAAGCTTGTCAAAGACATGATCACTGAAGTGTATTTTTGAGTATAGCTTTGGCACTAAAGACCCCAAGCTGTGCATTTCAGTCTTCCACCACTGTTACTTGTTGCTTCCTGATCTTCTTACATGCATTTTTTAAAATTATGATTTTCTCCCACTCAACATAATTTCTTAGTATAAATAAGGGCACACTTCTCACTTCCATGAGCATTTCAGCCCGGAAGCAGAGTGTGCTGCCACTGTACTAACACTTCCACTGTTTTGTAGTGGAAGTGAGGAGATATTGTGCAGAGGAAGAGTGGATCTCTGCTCCGGATGCCTGTGGTCAAGGTGGGGAGGACATATTTTTCCTGTCTTCTGCTACCTCTTCTTGTCTTTCCCTGCTATTCCTTGGCATAAAGTCATGGCTGTTGATTCTCTCTCCCCTGAGAGCTGTGACCCCCTGATTTGAGTATGGATGACAGAGATTTAAAAAATAAGCCATAGGAGCGAGTGATGAGGGCAGAGGAAATGGTGCTACTGCCCTTCTCCCCATGGCCAGCCAGGGTTGTGCTTCCCTGGCAGCCCCAGGCGTTCCTGGCACAGTCTGTTCCCTCTGCCTCCACTGCACTGCTCTACTGTCGTTCTATTGGTTTTGGACGCCTTCCAAAATTTCCCTCAGGAATGCAACTGGAAGGGGGGAAATGGCAGTTTTTAACACTTCATATTTCAGCCAGAATGGAATGAAGTTTTAGTGGAGCAAAAACATGGTTGTTGAGCACCTCCGTAGCCCAGGGCCTGTCTGCTCACCAAACACCGCCAGCACGCCACAATCCCAATGTCAGCCTTGTGAAGGGAAAAGACACAGGACAGTTCTGTGAAGGGACATGTTGCATTAAAAAAAAATATTTCTTTGCATACTCTGCTCTAGTACATGCTAGAGAAGTCGGAAAAAAAAATCTGGATATTAATTTCATTAAGTTTCGAAACTAATACAAATATCCCCAGATTTTGGAAACTTCTCAATTCCTATTCAGCATCTGTGGCCTGACTCCATTTCTAATCCATTTGTTACTACACAGACATTTAAAAGTCCTGTCCTGTTTGTCTCCCATGTCAAGCTCCGAGCTCCCTCCTTGGCAGAGCGGGGCTTGCAGTTGGATTGCAGCGCCCTACGCACACGCTGCTCGCCCGGAATTTGGCTGCGGGGTTATTTACAGCCTTCCCCATGGAACAAGGCAGGGTGATGGTTGCCAGCTGTGCTGGGGGCTTTTGCAATGAGCAAACTGAATGCTCTGAGTTTGGCTGGAAATGTATAATTCATTGCATATTAAAAAAAAAATTACCACCATCAGATGTGACGCTCCTTTTAAATGCCCTGCTGCTTGGCTCAGGTTTCTCCTCATCTGTGTGAAGAAGCTGCTGCACGGCCCAGGACTATGGAGAAGCTGGGACAGCAGCTGTGCTGCAGTCATCGTTTTGGAAAATTGCTGGATTGGAAGCTAATTTTACAGACTTTGGCAAGGTACAGAAAGGCAGAAACTTTAGGATATCTGGCCAACATTGGGAATGTCCCACTGAGGAGAAACTCTTCAGACTGAGGTGTTGATGATGAAATAAGTTGATGGCATGCCAATTTACACTTTCCCAAATGACTCAAGGAACAGTTGAGTAGTACCAGGAGAGGGGGGGTTAGACTGGAGTATCCTCATCCCTGCCCACAGACAGTCATCTTATACTAAAGGCTTTTTTACACCAAAAGTTTTGTTTTATCTTATCCAAGGCATCTCTCCTGATGTTTTTCTTGCTTCATCCAGTTGTTAAGGCTCATCATTCATATAGGCAGTCTGTTTGGGACTCACATATTCAAAAGAATGGAAGCATAACAAAGCTGTAATTTGCATAAAACTATCAGTGCTGCCATGGTATAAACCAGGAGTTTTCTCATCTAGGACAGGAGAATAGTTTGTAAACTACTCTGTATCAAGTATGAGAACTTCCTTCCCATGACATTAGAATAGAATAACCCAAGTGATTCGATTTATTTGCTGCACAAGAGAAACTGCGTGGACTGTGACTTGATGAGAGCCATTCAAAGAGCTGAAGTTATCCCGAAATTCGAATAACATCTCCTGGAGAACATGAGGCAGAAGGAGCAACACTTAATCGAATTCAGGATTTCATTTGCTTGGACTAACAGCTAAGGAAACTGGTTTAATTTCTTCTATGAGAAAAGTGAGATAAATGATGTGTACATGTGTCTCGGGTAAAATATTTGATCACTTACCTTCTTAGTCATCACTGCTCTTTAATCGCACATTATGTAACATTACACCCAGTACAGATTACATCGGGGGGAAAAATCACAACCATGCAGCCTGCAGAAACTAGAAAGCAATTTGTCTCCAGGAGGAAGGATGCTGTTTTCTGCACACTCTGTGTACAGCACCATTTATCACCTGGGAGCATCGCCCAGCAGAACAGCACCCAGCTAAAGTCACATCAGGCCAACTCTCCTCTTAGAAGCTCCTGTACCAAGAGCAGCCAGACCCTACAACTTTCCTAGGGCAAAGGCCTCTAAAGCAATGCCAAATCAGTCAGTCCAAATAGGTTTATAAGACCTTTTAAACTCCTGGGCACTGCCTGTAGTCTTTTCCAGACTGTCTCTGTCATAGTGCCTAATTCAGACACACGTTGCACTTGCAGATTGAAGACAGATCTATTTGGTAATAAAAAAAAAGAGAAAGAGAAAGAATCCCAAAGCCAAACCCTCCAAACAAATTATTTCCTTCTGAAGAAACTTTTCAGCTCCTGTGAAACCTAACTACACTTTGGCATGTTTTCCCAAACACAGTATGCAAAAGCAGTAATATTTTATGTTTTGATTATAGGACATTGTGGGCTGCAGCCATCTGCTAAGAGAGGGATAGTCTGCTCCCTGAACATCCTGGCTGTAATTTGCACAATCTTTGAGTTTCTGAGAGATATCAGGAGCTGCAATAGAGTGTAGATAACCACAAGCACTAACAACACTTAAAATATGGGAGAGCTGACTTGAGGGTGACAGCGGATTTTGGCACCTCGTGATTTTTCCCCAGGCAGTGGAAAATGTTCCAGCATGAACTAAACACGTAAAAAGGTTTCCCCAAAGCACATGCAGCCCCCATGGGAAACTGAAAACATGAAGGGGTGTCTCTTGTTATAACATCATCTCCCTTTTCCAGAGTTACAGTTGGGTTCAATTTTCTATTATTGAAGATCTTTGGGGTGGGGCTTTTTTTGAAGTGTTCAGCCTTGGCCCAAATCCTCTCCCTCTGGAAAACAATAAGCCCCCCGACCCCCCCACTGCTTTAATGGCAGAAGAGCGCAGCCAGCACAGAGCACTTCGGAAAATCCCTCCCTCTGCTTGCTCCCGCACAATGGGTCAAACGTTTCATCCCTGCATGGAGCCTGAATAAACAGGCATTGCACAAGGAATCGTGGTGGGGAAGCGAAGCCGCTGTGCCAAGGGCAGCCTCTAACGCTGCAGCCAGCCTGTGTTAACTGTTACAGCTCACGGGCTGGGATTGATCCCAGGAATGCCGCTGCCCTCCCGGGGAGCCCGTGTCCCCCTCACTGCCTGTTTGACTGACGTCCGTGAAGATCTGCAAGTGCTGCCTGACAGGGCCAGGCTGGCTATGACGTGGTTCATATCCTTCCATATCCTCCTACTGATGACAAAGATGGTAATTTCTGACCTCAGGGGCTATTTGCTGTAAGGTCAGTTTGGGTTCCCTGGTTGCAAATTTTGATGCAAGTTGGTATTTTTGAAAATTGACCCATTTCATTTGTTAATGAAAGAATAATGTGGTCACAAATCATTACCTACACCTTTAGAAGAAGAATTTAGAGTTGTTTTGAAGTGGCTGACTACACTGTACCTACCCCTCAAAGATACTAAGCTTGGGGACATCTACCTGCCACACCAGGCATACTCCCTCATTTCTTGACAAACCATGTCTGAGCTTCACCCAGACAGCAAAAACAATCTGTGCTAAAAGACCTGCACAGTTCACCCACATTCTTCTCCTTGGGACTCACTGGCAGGGATTTCAGATGGAAATGTACAGTCCCACAGTGAATGGGAGCTTCCTCATCCGCGGGCTGCCTTGCAGGAGGAGGTGGTATGGAGGCCTAATATGGGCTCAACAGCATATTATGAGCCTGTGCCTGTAGCACCTCAGACAGAAAACTAACCTCATATTGGGTGAAAAGTGTTAACTTGCTGCTAACACATGCCAGATAAGGAAAAAATAATGATGTAAAAGCATGTTTCTGGTGTGGTTCATCAATGGTCTGCCTTGAGTCTCAGGATGTGTTTCTGTAGGCCAAAAGGAATAAATAGCTTTTTTCTTCCGCATTAGGTAAGCAGGCACAGTAAATGGGCTCTCTCAGTTGACATTATTTGAGGATCTGTCTCATCATCATCAATGCCAAGACAGATGAGCATTTCCTACCATCCTTCTGCTGAGACGGTAACAGCAAAGGCATAAAGTGCTTTCTTCAGGCAGCCCTGTGCATACTGTGCTCATTTAAGAGGTAAATAAAGAAGACATCACTGCTGGATGTGCGTCCTCTGCTAGCAATCAATGCACAGCATACACTTTTGATGAGGTTAGATAACAAGCATCACATGGAGAGAGGAGTACTAGGCACACACAACCTTCTGAATATGTGTCAGCAATAAAGTGAGAATTTCAAAGGCAAGCAGTAGCTGCCCACTGTCGGATATCTCATCTAGTTCAAGTTAAGCTGTGCAATACAAGCCCATCTCTCTGTAGTTTGATAAAAAGCCACCCTAAAACAACAAAAAACTCCCTCTATACTGCTCTGAAGGATTAGCACAAGGATATATCTTTGTTCACAGAGCTCTTTTTAGTCTTGAAAAGGGAAATTCTTACATAAAAAATAAAGAAATTCTTTCATGTCACTGTCAGCTCCATAGCGCACCTAAAATTGCATTATTACCACTGACAGAAAGACAGGTGTTAACAGCTGGAGAGAAAACAAATGTAGAGCACTGTGGCAAAATCTGAGGAGAAACAGATGTGCGAGCAACATTGTCTTTGATATTTATTTTAATAGTGCTTCTCAAATGTGTTCAATATTTATGCAGCCATAGGCTCAGCTTTCACTGGCACACGAGAGCCCGCGCGGTGCATTATTCGCCTCTGCCACCACTTCTCCTTCTCTTTTCCTGCCTTCTAACTGCCATAAAAACAGCATCCGCAAATCTCTCAGGAAAAGCCGGTTTATTCCTCCTCCCCTCCCCCAGTATAAAATGGATAGAGTTTTTTAGCAGTGGGAGTTCAGTGTGATTAGTATGCTAATACGGGAGAGAGAAAAGGAAATGGAGATGAGAGATACGGTCCTTTAGCGAAGAAAAGCAGGAACAACTGAAAGGAGGATCTCTGCTAATCAATTAACCTACAATGGACCTAATGCCATAAGAAGCTATTGTGCATAAAGGGACAGAATTCTCGGTGACAGATGGCACTTGGGCTCATGATATTACAGGGTTGCTGCTCGAGAGCTTGTTTACCTCCCATACAGGGGTAAGCAATAAAGCAATAAAATTGCTTATTTATTTTAAAGAGAGAAGTTGAAATGCTTATTTACCAAATCAATCAAGGTTTACTAAGGCAGAACAGCCACAATCCTCATGGCCCTAAAATGCTGGATACTTCACTGATTTCAAATAGCAATTATCTATTGCAGTTTCTTGAACCCGCTCTGACTGCAAAGAGACGTTTAATTTGCAAATTTTGATGAAAATTGTCATTTTTTTAATTGCCTATTTCACCAATTTGAATTTTAAAACAAACTATTAACTAGAAGCTCATTTTTACTTGCCTTGGGCAAGCCCAGAAAGATATTTGTCAAGACCCAAGCCTGTCTGCTTAGCATTTGAGTTGAGAAATGCACAACTGCCTTCAAGTCAACATTAGCTGTGACAGAAGCAAGACTATTATTTAACAGTAGCTGAAAATGTCAAAAACAAGCGGCATTTGGCATTTTGACAAGACAGTGCTGAAAAGAAACTACCTTTTTTTTTTTTTCCCCACAAACACTCAGTTAACTGTAAAGCAAAACTGTACAATTATCACTTGGCTCTGAGTATGGCTCTGGCTGTTTCCTCTGAACTAGAGAGGAGAAGGGGAGAAGGAGAGCAGGTGAGTCTCCACCTTCTGTTTGCAGCAACCTTCAAGGTCCCACCATGTGCCAGACCCTCTCTGCTTAAGATCAACCCATGTTCTGCTCCCAGAAATGGAGGCATCATTGTCTTACAACTTGTGTCAGGCCTAAGGCACATCAACGAGATGAAGACATCTTGAAAGCTAAGGGCATATGTAAATGCTTAGAGGTATGTATTTTAGATGTTAACTGGCTGTCAGAATAAATGCAGGCATTTTTAAAAAAAATGTAGGTATTGTGCCTGGGCATTAATCAGCCTTTTTTACTTTAGAAATCCTAACTAAGAGTCAGCTGAATTAATTAAAAACAGCATTGTGTTGAAGAGAAGTCTTATATTGAAGAAGTGCAGGGGAACTAATATCTAAAATACTTTGTTCCCATGGGAAGATTAACTTGGAAGTTACTGTTTTAAACAATGACTAGACGTAACAGTACTTATGATAAACAATATTGTGAACCATCTCAGGGAAATGGTGCAACAGGTGATAAGATTCTGCTTTCAAGAACTTTAGATACCAGAATGAACAGACCTTCATAACTTGAGAGATGCCAAAGTAATGAACATATGTTCATCTTCATTGCATGCACCAGATACTCTGCACCATTTATCTGAGTTCAAGTAAAACAATTTTCTAGCAGCGTTTCCTACCCAGGAAGCCCCTTTAACATCAGTCAAGATTAGGTAGAGTATAAAATCCATAAATATTTGTCTATATGAGTGTCAGTTGCCTGTTTATGTCCTTCCTCAGTGAAATCTCAGGACACACCTCACAGAGGTGTGCAAGAGAGGCATCAGATGTGTTGCCTGGTCCCTATTCCAGGTCCCATCCCTTAAGAATCTTCTGTGTAGCAGCTACATGACCAACCTCAGAACATCCCTTTGGGTTTCATTAGTTACAGTGACCTTACAAATCACAAACTATCCAGGTCTCATAGTTCACCAAAGTGTAAATATTCCATGAAAAGCTGATTCAAATGATGCCAGAAAGCACATCCTATCCCCATGGCTTTGAAACTTTCCTGAAAATTTGAGGGTTTCTGGTGGCAATTGGATCCCTTTCCTGTTGCACAGCACCCCTGGTGTCTCACTTCTAAGACTAGTGGAAGGCAGGAGGAGGAGGCAATACCACAGACAAGAAGTGGCCTTCCCTTTGCACTGACCTTGCATTGGTGCTGAAACGGAAGGGACTGGGGAACAACTCCTGCTTCAGCCAAGTTTATTATATTTCCTGGGAAAAGATTAAGGGACCACATTTGTCAAGCCAGAGGCTGTGGGAGCAACACAACCATCCTCATTTACCCATGAGCTGATCCCAAGCAGTGAAACACAGTGTTTTTCACATCCTAAGATGCACTGCCAGTCCAGGGAGCTGGGGTACAAAAAAGCACTCTAAATGGCATATGTGGGTCTGAAGAAACAACTCTTCCTCATACCTTCAAGTATAGTCCCACAGAGGTTAAGGGTTGAATGCAAAAGCAACTCATGATACTCTGTCCCTTGGTACTTGAAGGTGATTCTTCTTTATAAATTTACATTAAAAAAAAGGAATCAAAAAGCCCTTGTGTGACCTGTACAAATACCAATGGTATTTGTCTTGGCACTGGACATTTTGACCTGACATCTCGACAGAATTCCCTTTTGTATCCAGCCAGCCTACCAAGTGACCCCCCCATCTTGCTGATCTTCACTGTCCTGAAGGTCGCCCCCTGGACCAGTGCAACGATCAAAGTCTGCAGAACAAACATGGAAAAAAAAACATTTCCAGGGAACAGGTATACATCTCCCTTTCTACCAGCTTCATTATTTCTTAACCCTGCATTTCTACATTACTTTCATAATACCACATGTCTAATATTTCTAATGCCACCTATCGCCACAGTGGACACATCACTTCATCGATTCATGTCCTTGAAACATCAGTCTTCAGGATCTTTCAATTCATCTTCTTCAAGCCACTATTCCAGCTGCATTTTCGCTTGATACACTGATTTGAGGAAACTGGTTGGTAAGAGCAGTCTGAAACCACACAAAGCAGCATTATTTCTCTCTCCCCAGTTTAATCAGAGCAGGCACAGGTCCAACACAAAGCCTCAGCTGAATTTCCTACAGGCAAAATGCTGGACAAAAAAAAAAAAAAAAAAGGCAAGATCATGGCAAGCATTTATGACAACAAGCTCATTGGCGGCCAACATTTTGTATTTGCATCATTATTAATCTGCTCTGCCAGATCTGATTCTCCTGAAGAGCAGATATCCCATACAAAAAGCACACATTGCAAATCACAGGGGATGATGACAGTTTCCATCAGGGCTTAAAGAGAGAAGGGAAAGGCAAAATGTGCAGTGTGCTGCTCTTGTTGCACAACATAGGAATTTTTTTGACCTGTAAAAGACTAGAAAACAAAGTGAGGTCTAAACAATTTCATCCCTTTCAAACACAGTGGGTCAAATTCCCAACCAGCATGAAATGCTGCATATCCACTGAAATCGATGGAGTTATGCCAGTTCGGCTGAGAACTTGGCTTTGCATGTCAGTTCATTCAGCAATGATTGCACTTGACATGCAGCACAGAACAAGCATTTGTTTTTAAAAAGAAACAGTGGAGTCTTTCAGTGCTGACCCAGCCTATACATAGTCCTGGCTCCAAGAACAGGATTAACTGTCCTTAGCTCAGGGTCCTATGTATTTGTGCAAAGGAAGAGTAAGGAGGAGGGAAAAAAGCATATTCTTTGGCACACTGTTGGCATGTCACCACTCGAGACAAGAAATGGTGGTTTGTAGAACAGGGCAACTTTGCTCTTCATTGGAACTTGCACTTAATGTGCTTATAGGCACTGGGCATCCTTTCACCCCATCTGAACATCGTGGACTCACATCCCTCACTTCACCTCACCATTACCAACCAGTGCCCTGGGCCAGACCACCAGTTTCTCACCGGGTTCAAAAGGATTGTATCAATCTCAGCAAGGAGTTGCTAAAGCCGTATTCCCAAGAATTCTCTGGTGGCAGAGCTAGGCTTACCCCAGGCATCCCTAGTCGCTCAGGAAACAACTGGCACAGCTGGGATAGAGGAAAACAGACAAGTCAAAACACATTCTGTTGATCACAGTCAATTAAATGATGCCTTTGGAGAACAGCTGAGATCAGAACAAGTCAATACAAATGCATCTCTGAGACTCCCCTTACCCTTGTTTTGAAACCCATGGTGCAAACAGAATGTTCACTTATTGTCCTTTTCTTTCTCGCAACATTATGGAAAATGCTAGAGGTTCTCCTTGCATAATTTCTCTCTGATAAATTAAGTTGCAGCCCTGTTCCTCACAGCTTTCTTTAGTTCACATATTTTCTCTGAATAACTGCATAAAACAAATCTGCTTTGAGGTTTGATTAACCAAGAGAGTATTAAATATCTAAATGTTGGTTAAAAGGCTACTGAACTAATCAGAGAACAGAAATAGCAAAATTACATTATGAATTCAGACAGCAACATATTTATAAATACAGATTTTTCTTTCAACAAATATTTAGCCATATTTGCTTACCAGGCACAATTTCAGGATTTCTACCACAAAGACATAAAAAGCAGGTGTTATGGCTACACCTGTAGCCCTTGCCACTGCAAATGCTCTGCAATGTGTGCACATATCCCTGTAGAACCAGAGTACAACAGGTCACCTCCTGCATAGAAGTTTTTAAGTGCAAAATACAAGGCAGAATTGCTGCCTCTACAAAAAGAGAATCCTGTGAACCTTGGTCTGGGGATGCTGCAGGTTGTGCATCTCACATAGATGTGCAAGGCATAGAGTTCTCACCTGGTTTGGCCTGGGGAAAATTAGTAGCTGCCCTTTCCCTCTGTATTTCTCTGTATTCCTATATATTGTTTAGTATCTGCTATAGTGCTGGGCAGGCTAAAAAAACAAAGTGTGAATGTGTAACACGAGCTACTGAACTTCTGCGCTTCAGAACTGAGGAGGAAGAAAGGAAAACCTCAAGAAAATGCCAAACAAATTTCAACCTGGATTTTGGCTCCAATCAGATCAAGAAATGATCCCTACCTCTTCCCCAGCATGGCTTTTAAACACTCAAAGCACAAAGTCCCAGTATGCTGCCTGAAAAGCCCAGGCATAAAGTTTATCCTTCAATTTGAGGCTTTGTCATTTGGCTGGTGGGAGGCAATCAGGACAAGGCTCTGGACCATGGTGCTCAAAACATGACAAAAGACACCAAAAATCCAAGCTGGCTGCCTGAAGCAATTAAAGGAGTGTTTACTATTCCATGACAGTTAACATGTTGGACTGACCTTTCATTTACTGTTTAGTGCTGAACATTAAGCTGCAAAATTACTCATGCTTTGCATTTAGTACTGGCATCAAAATAACAGCACTGGATCGCTGTTCCCCACGGCAACACACGCGTTCCCTCTGCCCAGCTGTGCTCGTATTTTCATAAGAATTGCATTTGATATTTAACATCATTTCCACAGGTTATATTGGAATTATTGGTAACACTGCTCCAAAATGTAAAAACCACATGAAAAAACGTCTGGGATGATGCGGCTGGTGAAATGATGTTCCTTCCTTACATACCGGGAACGATAAAGAGAGAAGACTGGTGTATGCCCACAGGTCCCCATGGTGGCTCCCAGCCAGATGGCAGCAGGGAAGTACAGAAGATAACACGGGAAAAGTTTCTTTGTTTACTCCCCCCCCCCGGCTACTTAGGGCAGCCGTGTTATAAAGCGAGGCACAAGATGTGTTTTGTGAGAGCCTGGCTGCTCAGCAGTTGGAATATTCTCCCCAAAACAGGCAACTTTCCTTTTGACACCCTTGGGCTGGAAGGACCGGGAGTTTCCATTCCTAATGGAGAGGGTGCAGATGAAAGCGAGAGGTTAAGTTTCCAGCAAAACACCTTTGCTCATGTGCTTTTGGCTGATCTTAGTGCTTACTATCCAAAATTATGGTTATTTCTATCCCTGGCTGTAATTTGCCTGGTCAGACACTTGGCACGCCCAGGATGCTGCATTTCGACAACAGAGTTAGGAATTTTGGGTCACAGGCTGCCAACACAAACAGAGGATTTTTCCATTCACTCGCTGCACTCCTTCCAACTTTCAGTTGTGGTTCTGTCCTGCTGAGGGACTGCATCTCAAACCCCCACTAACTTCTCTTCCCTCCCCTTCCTCACCTCTGCCTGGACACTTTTCCATTACACATTTCCAAACCTCTATTGGCCACATCTTTTTTGAGACGGAGTGATGGGCACAATGAATGGAGCCTGTGAATAGCATAATAACATTCACTTCATATCCAGACCGGAACATTAATAAATACAAATATATTAAAGAGTTTCTCTGGCATTTGTGGGTGGGGTTTTTTTCACATCCATAGCAGCTATTTATATCTAAATCTCTATTTTCTGTATTGCAAGGGGATTTATCTGACTTATTCCCACTGCAGATTCAAAAGGGCAGATTTTCCACAGCTGCTCAGTATGCTAATTAAGATAGAATCACACCTGATTTGATCTTGCCTGCTTCTTTTTCTGTATTTCTAGACAGGTGTGCAAGCAATATACCAGCAAAATGGTCAAAATTATTAAGAGATTGCTGATAGAAGGCAACTCAGTGTGTTTTAAAAATTGGTGTAATTTCTTAAAGGAAGAAGAAACCTATCAATCAAGGTTGTAATTGTATTTAATGCACATTTTGCTTTTAATGGCAATTTGCCAGTTTAAACAGCATAGATCTTACAATGCTTAATTGGTGAAGAGGTTATAGTGCTTATAAAGTTGTACTGAAAATATACCTTATTCATTCTCTACTGAACAACATCTTTAAGAGTCTAATGTTATAATATTATAATGACATGCTATACAGTAGCAGTATGTTCCCACCACTAAAGTTAAGGCCGTGTCAGCATTATCCTCATGAACCTTTTCCAGGGTTTGAACACATCAGCCACAAAATTACAGCACAGTTTGAAACAACAGGACACCCACGATGTGATCCTGTATTGACGTTAGTCAAGTAAGAATAAAAACAGTAAGACACATATAATAAAGGACTCCACCCAAATTTATTTTGGATGATTGCTGCCTTTGCACAACATGCTTAAAATTTCCAAAATGAAATTTAAAAGTTAGCGGACAGCACGGTCTAACCAGGTTTAGCTGAATCTGAGTGCACAGTGCCGTAAAGTGGGTGCCGCGGATGCACAATAACCACTTCTCACATACTGCACATTTTAACATACACAAAGCTGCTTCTGTCTAAGTATCGAAACTGGCAGGTAACAGCAGTTCTACTACCAAGTGAATAACAAAAGCGACTCATCTCCAGTTGTACACACTCACTGGTCATGATGAAACTACATTGTTTACCAAGTCACTCAGTAGCACACTAGCTACTGAGGTACCATATTTTCTCTACAGTTAGGATAAGAAATATCTGAATTTTTATGCTGCTCATGCTGCCCAATCATGCTGCCCACCAAGCTGAAGACATTTGTTGAAACAAAGAAGGTGGTTGAGGTGAAATACTGTAAGAGAGAGACCCAACAGCTTCTTCAGCAAATCGCCAGAGCCTGCCTAAAGAAACTCACCCTTCATTCGTACCCAGTTTCCTGGTTTTATTAATAAAATGCTTCTTATTGCCGTTTGGTTAAGAGAAAATCTTTACTCAGGGATCTACTTAAACATGTTCTACCTCTGCTTAAAGCAAAGCACCTCTGCACATGCTTTCCTGAAACATTATCCCATGGCCATGTGCTGTAGGTGCTGAACTGCCATGGAACCATGAAAAGCTGATGATACTTTGTGGAGCTGCAGAACCAAGCTTTTTATACCACACTTGCTTTTTACTTTTACAATTCCCCATTCAATAAATTTTTCTTTTGTGACCACTCCATTCCATACCTTTCAGACTTGGAGGTAAGCAGATAAGACTGAAAAAGAGTTGCCTAGTTCAAGCTTCGTGTACAACACATTCACACATTAATAAAAACTTGTCTAAACATCTATTTGTTCTTTGGACCAGCTTCAGCCTCCCTAGGTGACTGTAACAAGTCTTACAAACCTTTCATGGAAGACTTAAAAAATAGTACTTCAAGACAAAAAAGGAAAACGAATATATTAAAACATCAACAAAGACAGAAGGGGAAAACAAAGTGGAGACATCCCTTGCCAAATTCACTGCAGGTACAGGGTAGCAGTGTCCTCTTGAAGTCTGCTTTCTGCCCTCTTGCACAAGTTCTTTTATCTCATGATCTTAAAAGGGAGCTGCAAAGCCAAGAGGAAATTCCACGTGTGCCCTCAAATACGGGTCACAAACTAAAATCCTTCTTAAGAAGCCTATTTCAGCTCGCTGTCCTGCCAAGCTTTCTGTGCACAGGCACTGTAAAACAGGGGTAACACATTTCTCTACCCCAGAAAACTGCTGTAAGAACAAATGCATTTATGGTTGTCTGGACACAGCCACAAAAACAAGAGCTACATCGGCACCTGGAAATACAGTCTGGTCCCCTCCTGCTGCTCCCTGCCAACGGAGCAGGTGGTAGGCAAGGACTACCAAGAGTATCATTGGTAATGGAGGGGTTTATGACACTATACGGTAGTGGCTGATTTACTTCAGCAGAATTAAATTTTGCAATAAAAAATCCCTAAGTTTTTTTTTTCCTAGCCACACAAATCAGCTTGAAGGATTGTACAAGAATGACCCAAATTGTATCATATTGTGCACACAGGTAGTTTCAGAATCTGTCCACATCTGATGATAGTTCACATAAAATCATAACCAAACATGTATACTGGTTGTACCAGGGGAAAACCAGAAAGTAATTTCTAGATTCAGTTTCTATTTCTGTATTCTGTAATATTGGGCATGTACCACAGAGCAATGAAATGCTATGGCAACAACCCACATAACCTGTATTGTTTCCTCACCTGTAATGCGAGTAAGAAGAATGATACACTGTGTTAACAGGCATAAATCAGTTACTTATTGCATCAAAGCTCACCTGTAATCCATAAATTTCATACAGATATTAGGGGCTGTCATCATACAAAGAGATCTTCATTCCGAAATTCAAGCCCCTTGTCTTTCACTAGCTGTTAAGAACATATTCCTCAAAACTTTCAAGATAAAGTGAAGCAAGAAGTTTCAGCTACAGAAACATAGTGCAAAGGTTCAGTTTGGCACTGCAACATTATGGACAAACAGGAATTTATGGTAAACTGTTTAGATTTGGAAAAAAAAGAACCCTATAATTGAACCAATATTGTCAAATGTATTGCATACTATTATAACTTCACAGTAATCAAAATCAGACATCAAGGTTTCTATAGAAGCAGCAATCACAGATTGCAGTAAAGTATACCACTCAAGGGAAAAAAATTGCATTTTGGCAATTTCATAGTCAAGTGTTCCTTATGCTCCTCCAACAGTCATTTGTCAGACATTTTCCTGTTTAAAAGGTGCATATTGTTTCCTCTCAGTCCTCATGAGACTTCTCTGCAATGACTTTGCATTCATACTGAAAAACAGAAGTTGACAAAACAATATTAATTTACGTAACTCATGAAAAAGACTTATGAGAGTGACTTTTCTACAAAATGGGGAATAAAACAGCTCTCTTAAACTTCACCCACGTAACTTTGGTCTCCCAAAGTTCTGTACACATACTGGTGGGCTGCAATTTTTGTGTCCCTGAGCAGCAGATAGAACAGGTCAGATCTGGGGGATGGCCTGCCTTTTCCCCAAACACAGGAGCTTTTATTCAGCTCCTGGTCCTTTCAGGACCTAAAAGTATGTAACAGAGTGTGCAGAGCAAAGCATGGGCTGTGCTCTGAACAGCACAAGCAGTGATTACTGATTTCTACCGTACTGCACAGCCACAAGTCAAATAGCTGGTTGATATATTTAGAGGAAGAAGTGACATGGACATCTAGACTTTTACTAGAAGGAAACCAACCCTCCTCTCCACACTCACCATTGCCAGCTGCCTGCCAATATTGCCCATAGTTATTCCACCAGCAAAAAATATACATGGTAACCAGGAACGAACATAGAGGAAATCTGGAGATGTGTATCTGGAAAAGAACACATACTTTTGAGCTCAACATTGTGCAAATCAGAGAGTCCTCCAATCACAAGGCAAATTCACAGATATAAGGACATTTCAATTCAAAAAGATACGTATAACAGAACTCTAATTACTTGCAGAAAACAACAAAGGAGGCTTCTTATTGATTATAGCTGCATCTACTCAACTGAAAAAGCATGTTACATTATTGGTAAGGTACCAATTTTATTTCAATTAGCAAATTCCAACTAGATTTCTCACACACATAACAGCTTTCATAAACAGTCCAACTTATGCTATGCTCAAAATTAGGTGCTGACAGCTTTGGAAATCATGTCAACCCTTTCAGTTATTCTGATTTTATATTACAAGTTCAGAACACTATAATTTAACCTTAAGAGAGCAAATACTTACTGATAAACTCCATTGTAGACAAGAAGCTGTGACACCAACGTGGCCAGGAAAGCAATTCCCACTCCAAGACCAAAGCCACTCCGTGATCTATCAAATGTCCACCACAGTCCAATCGACAGGGCTGCTAATGTGAGAGACAGCTGGATATTGTTGGCAAAATCCACCTTCTGTGCTCATTGTTAAGGATAAGTTTGTAGATACCATATACAAGTGTAAAGCAATTTTTTTCATTCTGTTTATCATATTCTGGCACAACAAAAAAAAACCCTCAAATCTAGCATTAGACTTCTCCAAGTGACAGGGATTTACCCAAAAAAGGTATTTATCACTCTTAATTAATTGCAATTTGTTTAATTTAAATAAACACCTTACATAAAGTTCAACATTAAAATGTTGTTTTCTATAAAACAAAATGTAAATATTACTGGAAAGTGTTCAGGTAAATGAAAATCGAAAGTCAGTTTTGTCTGTCACAGCTCTGTGACAGAAACATGAAGTCATTCCAGATATCTTTGTAGTGTTTCACATCCTTTAAAATGTTTTGGAAACACTAACCCATCCTTCCTACTCCTGTCCAAAACAGATAATTAAAACGGAAGCTGTCAAGTTTCATAAGCCTGAAAGCAAATTTATGGGATGGATGACAATATAAAAATCATTGCTCTATTTTTGCACAAAAATCTGGAGAGAGACCTAGAGGAAATGAGAAAGAAGCCTGACTAACTGAAATAATTCCAGGATAAAAATCAATAGCATCAGAAAAAGTCTCAAACCAGACCAAAACCCAAACACGGCAACGTGCAGAACTGGCAATAGCTGAAGAAAAAGCAGACTGGAGCACTGTCAAGGAGGAAATACAGTCAGTACATTGCTGATGTCCTGCCATATGGGTAACAGCTGTTAGGGAACTGCAGGTTTGCTGCAACAATCAGACCCAAGCAGAGAAATGGTGCCAACTCTCTTGTATTTCTTAAAAGCAGTGAAGTTGCACGTGCTCACCCAACAGGTACAGGCCAGGTCAGTGAGAGCCACAGCACCAGACTAGTGCATCTTTGGCAAGGACACAGAGGCTTGTGGGAGGCTTGGGACAGTGGGAGTGACTTGGACCCTTGGCAGCTCCAGCTCATCCAGCCATTCTGGAGAGCAGTGGGTGGGAACAACACCAAACAACAACAAAACTTGTCTGAGGGCCAAGCCACCTCAGTGGGAACTCAGCCTGCTTTCCTACCTTTCACTTAACTTGCCCTCTTTTCCTGGGAATGAGGAGATTCAGTAGCAGGTGGTCAGCATTTCTTAGCACCATTTTTGTGAACTGTGTTGGAGCTGACACTGATGGAGACAAGCATCTCAGAGACCATCAACTTCCTTTCTGATTACTCTACAAGACTCCAATTTTCACAAACAGCTACTGGCTTTAGCTGACAGAGAATGCACTAGGCATGGCTACACAAAACCTCTCAGCACTGCCAGTAAGGTGCACCAGTCCATGAGAAAAGCACCCTGTCACCCAGCATGTCCCCAGCTGCTTTGAGCTCACTTTTGCCAGGATGTATCTGAGCAGCTACACAATTAGGAGGAATATAATGTACTACAACGTGCTGGACTGACTTCTAAGTGCTCTTACTGAATGAGGATGGAGATGAGGAATGAGAACGACTCTCTTAGCATCATGGAAGGCATCATTTGCAGAATGGGGTAACAACACTTCCTTGAGTTGTATAGTCCTCGGTATTCCTGATCCTGAGTTTTCCCCATTCTTTGCAAAGTGCATGTGCTTCACTGACGACCTCAAGACTGGGATTCAACCTCTTACTATGGTGTTAAAAGGACATAACTTGGAATGTCTTAAAGCACTTTTCTGTAATACCTACCACTTGAATATTTTCCCACACTTCATTTAATTATTCAAAGAAAATAAAGACTGTAAGTAACTCAAAGCCTAATACTGAGACATTTCTAATGAAAAGATTTTTCAGAGCAAAAAGACCTGAGACACCTCCAACACTGCTACAACAGTTTGACACTAAAACACATTCTGCATGTCCTTGCAAAAACTCTGCATGTTATATCTTTACTAACAATTCACGTGACTGTCTGAGTTTTTTTTACATGGAAACCCATTTGTTATCATCAGTTTCATCTGAACGTAGGATACAGCGCTGGCATGATTTATTCCCACAAAGACTGCTACACAGCGCATTACACTGGACCATTCTCTCTTGAACTTATGTGGCTCCCCCAGATGTCTGTCCATGCAGGGGTACAATAACCCAATCACAGCTGTGGAGACAGGAAAGAAAAAAGGCCCAGAAGTCAAAGCACTGGCAACATTTAACTGAAGACTATCTAGACTTTGACAATTATAATCACTACTGAAACAGACCTGTAAGGATAAATAGCACAAAAACAGACATTGTGAAAAAAGAGGAATTTCAAACAATTTCATTATTTAAAAAAGCCTTGTGAAACTTCAGCAGCACCTTCAACCACTGCAGCAGTGACCTGGCAGAAGGAGCAATACAGAGACAATTTGAACTAGGGGGCAGAGGATGACAGAGCTCTCCTCCACACCAAAATCTGCACTGCAGTTCAGGAAGAACAGTGTAGCAGTACAGGCAGAATGTGGCATTTTGTTTTTTCTTTTGCTGTTGTTACAAGCAGGTTTTGTTTGGATAATGTTTTTCTCTTCTTCAGTGCTCACTATCAAGCTCACCCAGAAGAGAGGAATCCAAGAGCCTATGGCAGCTGTTGAATACAGAAAATAAACAGGACTTCCAGGGAACCGCAATGCTCTTTCAGTACTTCTTCATAAATGTGTCCTCTACTGCAACTGCAGCTAGAAAGACTGTTACCAACCCTACTGAGGACTAACAATGGTGCATAATGTTACACTGGTGTGGCTGGAGTGTGGCAGAGCCTGAGCCATCAGTACAGACTCCAGTGCTCTCAGGCCAGCACACTGCTGTGGGTAACATCACAAACGCTCTTTATTCTGCCACAGAGGAAACTGATCTCCAGGATCATCATCAGTAAAGCTGGAGCAGAAAAAAAAATCTCCCTGAGCAATTTTCTTGCCAAAGGCCTTGGGCCAAACTCATGACTAATAACGGTGATGGATGAAAGGACTTCTCTGAATGCAGCCTCGATCACTGCCGATTATAAATATGCAAAATACCTTTATTCTGTTCATAATAATAAACCATACTGCAGAGAAATGTTCACACCAATTCCAGGAAGGCTGTGCAAGTACAAATGGTAAGAAAATGGGTGAATTATCAGCATTTACCACAGAGGTTCCCAGTATGTATGCTAGCAGAGAAGATAAGGGAAGAAAATGGAGAAGCCTGATAATGAAAAAGGAAAAACCTGAACACTTCAACAGGGGTGACTCCTGCTGGGAAAAGCCAATTAAGGCCATAATATCTTTAAATCAGGTGGCTTAAAATCAAGTAGTGCAACTGCCTAGCAAGTGACTGACTACAATTTACAAGCCGTAACCAGTCATTCCATCAAAACCACCAACCCATCAGAACCAGAGAGGCCCATGAGTTGCTTGTGAGATGATGGTGTGACCTACCCTTCACAAGTTCCAACTCACAGCTGCAGTGTCCTCAGATGACCTAAAAGAGCACAAGCTGCAGCCTCATGCAAACAGCTTTTGCTGCAAACACTGCAGTAAACATTGCAAACCTTGTCCTTTGCTGCTGCTGCAAGTTGGTATTCCGTCATTTCAACCCCCATTACTCCATACATATGAAATATCAAACCTTTACCAGAAATATTTGTCAAGACAATCAGTTTGAAGCAGGAAAGAAAAATGCAGCAAATGTGGGATATGAACCAACACCTAAACAACAATCTTGGCAAGACAACAGGAAAAGGACTAAGACAACTGGCAGATAAAGCAGGTACGTAACTGCCACCATAATACGCCGAATACATTTCCACTGGGGAACACAACTGATGTATTCAGCGAGCTGTTTGGGGGGATTCCTTTCAAATTAAGCTCCTCTATGACATCTAGGGTGTTGTATTTCGGAAAGGTATTAAAAAAAAAAAAAGCTAGGAAAAACCCCAGGCTTAAATATTACCATTAGCCAAACTGCGATGCCATCTTGAAAACAAGTCTATTCACTCACATTACTACCCAGAATCATGAGCTTCTCAATCTTATTAAAACTGACCTCTAGGAAGATACTGCCTGCAACTAACAGCTTCACCAAAGCAGAATGCTCCAGTACTGGCTGCTGCAAATACTCCCGTAGCAAAGTGTGAAACTAACCCACAGGATCAGTGATTTTCAGGGACAAGTAGAAAGTCTAACTGTATTATGCTTGTAACATGGAATATGCCTTGATAGTTGAAAGAAGAGGGAAAAGGGATATTTCTTACTACCTACGGTGGACATACATCTCACTTAAACTAGCTAAACACACAAAAGCCTCAACTCCCTCCGAAGTCATGGGAGAAATGGAGCATGTTCACATCATCCGAATATCTCTGTTCTGCACTATGCCTTTACAACTACGAGCTGCCTGCCTGCTTTCAGCTCTGGAGACACATCAGAGCTCCCAGCTCCATGGAGCTAAAGCCATACCTCCAACTGAAACAAGGAACAAATGGAAAGCTGGACCACAAAACTGCGTATTTCTCAGTGTGGTTTGCTGTGCTTAAACAAGGCACTGTGTGCTGCACAGTCTGACACTGTTGAGGTATTTTCAAGGGCTGTCTGAGAGCACATTCCTGTAACCCAACCTCCAGGTTACATGTGGCACCAGCTTCTCAAGTCTGTTGAACTTGCACTCTACCCCAGCAAAAAAAAGCAGAAAAATTGCTGTGCTAACAACAGTACAATAATACAAGTTAGCAGACTTGTCTTCTAAGACAAGAACAACAATTTGTGGATACATGCATAAATCCGTACACACAGACAGATCAGAAAGGACAGGAACAGCTCAAAAAAGGACAGTGATGATGGAAGAGAAATTTGTATCTTGCCCACCTCTCATCTAGGTTTTTTGTAACTATCTACCTCCCTCTCCACTTTTTGATCTCCATGCCAGGCACACACACGACTGAACTTACCTGATGCTGTGCCACAGCAAGGTGGTACCCACCAAGCTGAGGAGAAGATGCTTGTGATCACGTCAGGGGGGAAGAGAGTAACGTTTCTCTGGATCTGAAGCAAGTTTAATACTAATGCGAGAAATACACCAATAAAAAACAGCACTATACCACGAATTACCAAATTCATGCCATGACTGGTTACAGATGAAATATACGGGCCACATTTTTTTGGTAAGGTTGGCATTGCATCATTTTCTGCCATGACTTCTTATGTTCTCAGAGGCATCCAACAGGCTGATGGAGGAGAATTTACTTGCAATTGGTATTTTGACTCTCTTCAATTAGGAGACACCCAAACCCTGAAAATAATAAGAAAGGGTGAAAATGCAGATGTAAGAAACATTACATAACATTAAATTATTTGGAGATTGGGTTAAAAAATGTCTATTGTATTTTTCTCTGAATTTTCTGAGGAGGCAATTAGTCATTTGAGAGCAGAAACTACCACAGCTGCAAAAACAACTTACAAAGAAAACAGGTTTTACAAATAGCTTTGTCTATTAAGAGACAGAGGAGGAAACACGTGGTATGGGACAGCTAGGAATGTGAAACCACAGTGAAGAGGGGAAGAAATGAAACTGGTATCAGATGGAAGAAAGGCTTGCTTCGTAATAACAATAAATTGTTTTTCTACCCTCCTTTAAGCAACAACTGGAGATTATGCAATCTCCAAAAAGCAAGTAAGCAAAGCCCTTAATTCCAAGTCAGCCACAGAGGTTCATAGATCTCTCTTCTTGAAGAGACGCCAGAAAACATTTCTCAACTGGAAAGTGAAATCTGAGAAATAATTTTCAGGATGGAGTCAGAATGTCAACAACCCTGCAGCGTGCACATTTTGTAACCCCTGGTAAGTACAAACAACTTGGCAAAGCAGAGCAGTAACCTCAATATAGAGAAGTATTTGCTGAAGTAACACACTTTTGGCGAAAACTGCCATATATTATTACAAACCATAACTGTAATCAGGCACAAAAGCACCTGAGGGTGAAGGTAAAAGGAGCTCCACCTGACCATGCACTCGGCAGCATCCTACGTGAGTAACTGCAGGCACTACAGGAATGGCAAAGTTCCCATCCCAATCACTCTTTTTTTTAAAAAACCTGTCCATCAAGAGTCTTGTTATACATGGACTCAGTGCCACATTCATGTATAACAACCAGTTTGATCGACAGCTTAGCCACCTGGAACTTCAGAAAAAAAGCCCAGACATTGTTTTTAAATTTGAAACTGCCAGCTGCTGGCGGCTTCTGTTAACTCTTATTTATGGCACATGGGGAGCCAAACCAGAACATCCATCCCCCTTCCTCCCCGGCTCCAGCAGATCCAGAGGAAGCTCTCTGAAGATGCAGCAGCAGGGCAGAGTACACAGCATTCAGTTTTGCTGACTGAAAGCTGAAAGGGAAGTTAAACACCTCCAGGCTACTCCAGGTAACTAAAGAGAGGATGCAATGCCACACCATGGCATCCTCCATCACACAGAAAAAGTTCCAACTGGCAACAAAAAGAAAAAAAGAAAAAAAAAAAAAGTTCTGATCACACACAGCTTTCCACTGGCAATTTGGGAAGGCAGCAGTGTCTTCCTGAAAACACAGGATCTCTTCTGCACAGCTGATTCTCCACATTATTTGTAACAATGAGTACATCTTAGGGGGACAGAGGACAACCAAGATGTCTGGTTTCTCAGTCTGCTTCTTGACTCACACTGCCAGCCTTTATGTCTACATTAAGGCTGGCACTGGCACTGCAACATACTTCCCTCAAGCAAAAAAGAGGTGCTCCAGACTTTTTTTCCCTCCTCTGGATGGCATGGCGTGGTTGCTTGGATAAGTCGAGCTTGGATAATACATTTAGCCTCCAGAAAAGAAAGCACAGAATCACAAATACATGACTATTTCAGCTGAGAGTCTCCCCTGTGTCCCTGTGGGCTTTGCCAGTGATCACAGGAATTCTCAGAATTTACAGGAGTCTTTTCAATACATGGCATTGGAGGCTGTAGGTCCCAACTACAAACTACAGGAATACTGTGCCTATTGGGGGTTTTCAAACTGTTATGTCCCTTCTAAGCTTTAGCTTGCCTACGAAAACAAGTTAAACTCTTGACTCTCCACTTACTTCACCATCCCAACAGCTCTTGGCACTTCCTGAAATCTGCACATCCCTTTTTTAAAATGCATAACCAAAACAGATGTACAAGAAAGTTCACACCTTTGTGTCTCTCTGTAACAAGCAATTTTGCAGCACACGGGATCACGGTTTCATTTTTTCAGTCATAAAGTGGTTTGCTCATGTCCTATGATCCATTACTACATTCCAGTCTCTCTTCTTTCATGTTACTGAAGTCCTTCTTCCCTGGTACCAGCCCCAAACCTTGCATGCTGCATTTCAGGTGTTATTTACTCTGACACTCAACGTCATTCCATTTTTCCTGCATGATCTCTCACTCCTCTTTGGCCCTGCAAATGGTTCCCAGCTTTGGGTCCTCAGCAAGCATCATTACTGCATCCTATATTGTGCACCAAGGTCATCAATTAAAATAGAACCATAGAATGCTTTGGGTTGGAAAGGACTTTAAAGATGATCTAGTTCCAACCCCCAAATACCGAGAGAGATCAGCCCAAGTCCCCAGTCTTCGATTAAATCTATTAACAATTTCCCCACAGCAATTATTTCCCCCTTTTATTCTATCTCTTGATATGTCCCTCTAACAAGACTCTGCTTTCTCTAATTCTTCAACTACAGGAATCTTCAACCTAAGAATCACCAGCTGTCACATATGGCAATACTGATATAAACACCTATCAAATTTTATTGGGTTTTTTCTAGAAATGCTGATGACTGAAAAAAGTCCAATTTTGGTCTGCCATAAACCAGTTTCAGACTAGGAAACCTGCATTTATCTGATTTCCTTTTATTTGTCATTCAGCAAATATATATGTGAAGGCTTAGCAAAATGAAAGAGGACTTTGCTACTCAAGGAAGTCACTCACTGCTCTTATACAACCACTCCAGCTGCAAGTCACACAAGGCACCAGCAACAGATTTTTACTACCAGGTAAACAGCCTGATCACAGCAAGCGCACCTGAGTGGTACACATTGGTAGATAAGAAGTAATTCAAGGTCCTAAAATAGCATAAATTTCCACCCGGTGGTTTCTCATCCTACACATATCATTCTTGTTTTATCCCTGTTTCCAGATTTTCCACTGACCCTGAGGCCTTCTGGCATGCCACTGAGCAACAGAGAAATGGAGCAAGGTGACCAACACTCATGAAAAAATTCTTCAGTGCCTCAGAAAGCATATCATTCGCAAAGATATTTAGTATCATCACCTTTCAAGAAAATTAAATTAAGATCTCTAAAGACAACATCACCTCCTGCTCCTGGACCAGGAGGCTACTGAGCCTGAAGACAGAGAAGACAATGTCTCCTTTCAAGACTTATTTTTTACTGAGAGGAAACACTCTCAGATGGGAGTAGATCACATATTGAACCAACACGACTTCTGAGCTTGCGTCTCTGGGGACTGCTCACTCACAACAGTAACACCACACTGAAAGCTACAGGCTTGGCACTGCCAGAGCCTCAGCTGCGCTTCCCCTGCTCGGTGGCACCTGGATTCAACCCAAGCCTTCCAACACAGCGTGCGAGGCGTACACACGGTGTCTGGCATTGCATAAAGAGTTAACGAGTAAATTGCCACCTTACACATTTTCAAAACACTGAGTCACTTAACTGTCTCCTAATGAGAAGGTCCGTCCTGCAAGTGCCCCCCAGGGCTCTCCGAGAGCGCCGGGAGAAATCCACAACTCCTGACACCGCACACACACACCGGGCACGGCGCGGCGTTGCGGGGGCCGAGGAAGAGAAGGTTTATTTAAGCAACACCGCGCAGGAGATGGCAAGAAACCATCCGCCGCCTGCCAAAGCAAACCACCCCCTTCTTCGGGCGCGGCGGTTCAGCCCCGGACCCGCGGGAGCCCTGCCCGCTTGGGCAGCGCCAGCACCCTCGGTTCGCCCCGGCCCGGCCCTTCCAGCGGGGCCGGTGGAAGGGCCGCGGGCCCGGGACA